>JAUIMM010000952.1:1037500-1420706 GCA_031769625.1 Taudactylus pleione
TCCTGGCGCTTATATCACTGGTCTCCTGACGCTTATATCACTGTTCTCCTGGCGCTAATATCACTGGTCTCCTGGCGCTTATATCACTGTTCTCCTGACGCTTATACCACTGTTCTCTTGACGCTTATACCACTGTTCTCCTGGCGCTTATATCACTGTTCTCCTGACGCTTATATCACTGGTCTCCTGGCACTTATATCACTGGTCTCCTGACGCTTATATCACTGGTCTTCTGACGCTTATATCACCGGTCTCCTGGCGCTTATATCACTGTTCTCCTGACGCTTATATCACTGGTCTCCTGACGCTTATATCACTGTTCCCCTGACGCTTATATCACTGTTCTCCTGACGCTTATATCACTGGTCTCCTTACGCTTATATCACAGTTCTCCTGACGCATATACCACTGGTCTCCTGGCGCTTATATCACTTGTCTCCTGGCGCTTATATCACTGTTGTCCTGGCGCTTATATCACTGTTCTCCTGGCGCTTATATCATTGGTCTCCTGGCGCTTTTATCACTGTTGTCCTGGCGCTTATATCACTGTTCTCCTGATGCTTATATCACTGGTCTCCTGGCGCTTTTATCACTGTTGTCCTGGCGCTTATATCACTGTTCTCCTGGCGCTTATATCATTGGTCTCCTGGCTTATATCACTGGTCTCCTGGCGCTTATATCACTGGTTTCCTGGCACTTATATCACTGTTCTCCAGACGCTTATATCACTGGTCTCCTGGTGCTTATATCACTGGTCTCCTGACGCTTATATCACTGTTCTCCTGGCGCTTATATCACTGTTCTCCTGGCGCTTATATCACTGGTCTCCTGGCGCTTATATCACTGTTCTCCTGGCGCTTATATCACTGTGCTCCTGACGCTTATATCACTGTTCTCCTTACGCTTATATCACTGTTCTCCTGACGCTTATACCACTGTTCTCCTGGCGCTTATATCACTGTTCTCCTGACGCTTATACCACTGTTCTCCTGGCGCTTATACCACTGAATCCTGGCGCTTTTATCACTGTTCTCCTGGCGCTTATATCACTGGTCTCTAGGCGCTTATATCACTGGTCTCCAGGCGCTTATTCCACTGGTCTGCTGATACTTATATCACTGGTCTCCAGGCGCTTATATCACTGTTCTCCTGACGCTTATATCACCGTTGTCTTGGCGCTTATATCACCGGTCTCCTGGCGCTTATATCACCGTTCTCCTGACGCTTATATCACCGATCTCCTGACGCTTATATCACTGTTCTCCTGACGCTTATATCACTGTTCTCCTGACGCTTATATCACTGGTCTCCTGGCGCTTATATCACTGTTCTACTGACGCTTATATCACTGGTCTCCTGGCGCTTATATCACTGGTCTCCAGGCGCTTTTATCACTGTTCCCCTGGCGCTTATATCACTGGTCTCCTGGCGCTTATATCACTGGTCTCCAGGCGCTTATATCACTGTTCTCCTGACGCTTATATCACTGTTCTCCTGGCGCTAATATCACTGTTCTCCTGACGCTTATATCACTGTTCTCCTGACGCTTATATCACTGTTCTCCTGACGCTTATATCACTGGTCTCCTGGCGCTTATATCACTGGTCTCCTGGCGCTTATATCACTGGTCTCCTGACGCTTAAATGACTGTTCTCCTGGCGCTTATATCACTGTTCTCCTGGCGCTTATATCACTGGTCTCCTGGCGCTTATATCACTGTTCTCCTGGCGCTTATATCACTGTGCTCCTGACGCTTATATCACTGGTCTCCTGGCGCTTATATCACTGGTCTCCAGGCGCTTATATCACTGTTCTCCTGACGCTTATATCACTGTTCTCCTGGCGCTAATATCACTGTTCTCCTGACGCTTATATCACTGTTCTCCTGACGCTTATATCACTGTTCTCCTGACGCTTATATCACTGGTCTCCTGGCGCTTATATCACTGGTCTCCAGGGGCTTATATCACTGTTCCCCTGGTGCTTATATCACTGGACTCCTGGCGCTTATATCACTGGTCTCCAGGCGCTTATATCACTGTTCTCATGACGCTTATATCACTGTTCTCCTTACGCTTATATCACTGTTCTCCTGACGCTTATACCACTGTTCTCCTGGTGCTTATATCACTGTTCTCCTGACGCTTATACCACTGTTCTCCTGGCGCTTATACCACTGAATCCTGGCGCTTTTATCACTGTTCTCCTGGCGCTTATATCACTGGTCTCCAGGCGCTTATATCACTGGTCTCCAGGCGCTTATACCACTGGTCTGCTGACACTTATATCACTGGTCTCCAGGCGCTTATACCACTGTTCTCCTGGCGCTTATATCACTGTTCTCCTGACGCTTATATCACCGTTGTCTTGGCGCTTATATCACCGGTCTCCTGGCGCTTATATCACCGTTCTCCTGACGCTTATATCACCGATCTCCTGACGCTTATATCACTGTTATCCTGACGCTTATATCACTGTTCTCCTGACGCTTATATCACTGGTCTCCTGGCGCTTATATCACTGTTCTACTGACGCTTATATCACTGGTCTCCTGGCGCTTATATCACTGGTCTCCAGGCGCTTATATCACTGTTCCCCTGGCGCTTATATCACTGGTCTCCTGGCGCTTATATCACTGGTCTCCAGGCGCTTATATCACTGTTCTCCTGACGCTTATATCACTTGTCTCCTGGCGCTAATATCACTGTTCTCCTGACGCTTATATCACTGTTCTCCTGACGCTTATATCACTGTTCTCCTGACGCTTATATCACTGGTCTCCTGGCGCTTATATCACTGGTCTCCAGGCGCTTATATCACTGTTCCCCTGGCGCTTATATCACTGGTCTCCTGGCGCTTATATCACTGGTCTCCAGGCGCTTATATCACTGTTCTCATGACGCTTATATCACTGTTCTCCTGGCGCTTATATCACTGTGCTCCTGGCGCTTATATCACTGGTCTCCTGACGCTTATATCACTGGTCTCCTGGCGCTTATATCACTGGTCTCCTGACGCTTATATCACTGTTCTCCTGGCGCTTATATCACTGTTCTCCTGGCGCTTATATCACTGTTCTCCTGGCGATTATATCACTGTTCTCCTGGCGCTTATATCACTGTGCTCCTGACGCTTATATCACTGTTCTCCTTACGCTTATATCACTGTTCTCCTGACGCTTATACCACTGTTCTCCTGGCGCTTATATCACTGTTCTCCTGACGCTTATACCACTGTTCTCCTGGCGCTTATACCACTGAATCCTGGCGCTTTTATCACTGTTCTCCTGGCGCTTATATCACTGGTCTCCAGGCGCTTATATCACTGGTCTCCAGGCGCTTATACCACTGGTCTGCTGACACTTATACCACTGGTCTCCAGGCGCTTATACCACTGTTCTCCTGGCGCTTATATCACTGTTCTCCTGACGCTTATATCACCGTTGTCTTGGCGCTTATATCACCGGTCTCCTGGCGCTTATATCACCGTTCTCCTGACGCTTATATCACCGATCTCCTGACGCTTATATCACTGTTCTCCTGACGCTTATATCACTGTTCTCCTGACGCTTATATCACTGGTCTCCTGGCGCTTATATCACTGTTCTACTGACGCTTATATCACTGGTCTCCTGGCGCTTATATCACTGGTCTCCAGGCGCTTTTATCACTGTTCCCCTGGCGCTTATATCACTGGTCTCCTGGCGCTTATATCACTGGTCTCCAGGCGCTTATATCACTGTTCTCCTGACGCTTATATCACTGTTCTCCTGGCGCTAATATCACTGTTCTCCTGACGCTTATATCACTGTTCTCCTGACGCTTATATCACTGTTCTCCTGACGCTTATATCACTGGTCTCCTGGTGCTTATATCACTGGTCTCCAGGCGCTTATATCACTGTTCCCCTGGCGCTTATATCACTGGTCTCCTGGCGCTTATATCACTGGTCTCCAGGCGCTTATATCACTGTTCTCATGACGCTTATATCACTGTTCTCCTGGCGCTTATATCACTGTGCTCCTGGCGCTTATACCACTGGTCTCCTGACGCTTATATCACTGTTGTCCTGGCGCTTATATCACCGATCTCCTGGCGTTTATATCACTGTGCTCCTGGCGCTTATATCACTGGTCTCCTGACGCTTATATCACTGGTCTCCTGGCGCTTATATCACTGGTCTCCTGACGCTTAAATCACTGTTCTCCTGGCGCTTATATCACTGTTCTCCTGGCGCTTATATCACTGGTCTCCTGGCGCTTATATCACTGTTCTCCTGGCGCTTATATCACTGTGCTCCTGACGCTTATATCACTGGTCTCCTGGCGCTTATATCACTGGTCTCCAGGCGCTTATATCACTGTTCTCCTGACGCTTATATCACTGTTCTCCTGGCGCTAATATCACTGTTCTCCTGACGCTTATATCACTGTTCTCCTGACGCTTATATCACTGTTCTCCTGACGCTTATATCACTGGTCTCCTGGCGCTTATATCACTGGTCTCCAGGCGCTTATATCACTGTTCCCCTGGCGCTTATATCACTGGACTCCTGGCGCTTATATCACTGGTCTCCAGGCGCTTATATCACTGTTCTCATGACGCTTATATCACTGTTCTCCTTACGCTTATATCACTGTTCTCCTGACGCTTATACCACTGTTCTCCTGATGCTTATATCACTGTTCTCCTGACGCTTATACCACTGTTCTCCTGGCGCTTATACCACTGAATCCTGGCGCTTTTATCACTGTTCTCCTGGCGCTTATATCACTGGTCTCCAGGCGCTTATATCACTGGTCTCCAGGCGCTTATACCACTGGTCTGCTGACACTTATACCACTGGTCTCCAGGCGCTTATACCACTGTTCTCCTGGCGCTTATATCACTGTTCTCCTGACGCTTATATCACCGTTGTCTTGGCGCTTATATCACCGGTCTCTTGGCGCTTATATCACCGTTCTCCTGACGCTTATATCACCGATCTCCTGACGCTTATATCACTGTTCTCCTGACGCTTATAACACTGTTCTCCTGACGCTTATATCACTGGTCTCCTGGCGCTTATATCACTGTTCTACTGACGCTTATATCACTGGTCTCCTGGCGCTTATATCACTGGTCTCCAGGCGCTTATATCACTGTTCCCCTGGCGCTTATATCACTGGTCTCCTGGCGCTTATATCACTGGTCTCCAGGCGCTTATATCACTGTTCTCCTGACGCTTATATCACTGTTCTCCTGGCTCTAATATCACTGTTCTCCTGACGCTTATATCACTGTTCTCCTGACGCTTATATCACTATTCTCCTGACGCTTATATCACTGGTCTCCTGGCGCTTATATCACTGGTCTCCAGGCGCTTATATCACTGTTCCCCTGGCGCTTATATCACTGGTCTCCTGGCGCTTATATCACTGGTCTCCAGGCGCTTATATCACTGTTCTCATGACGCTTATATCACTGTTCTCCTGGCGCTTATATCACTGTGCTCCTGGCGCTTATATCACTGGTCTCCTGACGCTTATATCACTGGTCTCCTGGCGCTTATATCACTGGTCTCCTGACGCTTATATCACTGTTCTCCTGGCGCTTATATCACTGTTCTCCTGGCGCTTATATCACTGTTCTCCTGGCGCTTATATCACTGTTCTCCTGGCGCTTATATCACTGTGCTCCTGACGCTTATATCACTGTTCTCCTTACGCTTATATCACTGTTCTCCTGACGCTTATACCACTGTTCTCCTGGCGCTTATATCACTGTTCTCCTGACGCTTATACCACTGTTCTCCTGGCGCTTATACCACTGAATCCTGGCGCTTTTATCACTGTTCTCCTGGCGCTTATATCACTGGTCTCCAGGCGCTTATATCACTGGTCTCCAGGCGCTTATACCACTGTTCTGCTGACACTTATACCACTGGTCTCCAGGCGCTTATACCACTGTTCTCCTGGCGCTTATATCACCGTTCTCCTGACGCTTATATCACCGTTGTCTTGGCGCTTATATCACCGGTCTCCTGGCGCTTATATCACCGTTCTCCTGACGCTTATATCACTGTTCTCCTGACGCTTATATCACTGTTCTCCTGACGCTTATATCACTGGTCTCCTGGCGCTTATATCTCTGTTCTACTGACGCTTATATCACTGGTCTCCAGGCGCTTATATCACTGTTCCCCTGGCGCTTATATCACTGGTCTCCTGGCGCTTATATCACTGGTCTCCAGGCGCTTATATCACTGTTCTCCTGACGCTTATATCACTGTTCTCCTGGCGCTAATATCACTGTTCTCCTGACGCTTATATCACTGTTCTCCTGACGCTTATATCACTGTTCTCCTGACGCTTATATCACTGGTCTCCTGGCGCTTATATCACCGGTCTCCTGACGCTTATATCACCGGTCTTCTGACGCTTATATCACCGGTCTCCTGGTGCTTATATCACTGTTCTCCTGACACTTATATCACTGGTCTCCTGACGCTTATATCACTGTTCCCCTGACGCTTATATCACTGTTCTCCTGACGCTTATATCACTGGTCTCCTTACGCTTATATCACTGTTCTCCTGATGCATATACCACTGGTCTCCTGGCGCTTATATCACTTGTCTCCTGGCGCTTATATCACTGTTGTCCTGGCGCTTATATCACTGTTCTCCTGGCGCTTATATCATTGGTCTCCTGGCTTATATCACTGGTCTCCTGGCGCTTTTATCACTGTTGTCCTGGCGCTTATATCACTGTTCTCCTGACGCTTATATCACTGGTCTCCTGGCGCTTTTATCACTGTTGTCCTGGCGCTTATATCACTGTTCTCCTGGCGCTTATATCACTGGTCTCCTGGCTTATATCACTGGTCTCCTGGCGCTTATATCACTGGTTTCCTGGCACTTATATCACTGTTCTCCTGACTCTTATATCACGGGTCTCCTGGCGCTTATATCACTGGTCTCCTGGCGCTTATATCACTGTTCTCCTGGCGCTTATATCACTGTTCTCCTGGCGCTTATATCACTGG
This sequence comes from Taudactylus pleione, assembly GCA_031769625.1. Classification (NCBI taxonomy): domain Eukaryota; kingdom Metazoa; phylum Chordata; class Amphibia; order Anura; family Myobatrachidae; genus Taudactylus; species Taudactylus pleione. The sequence goes on from JAUIMM010000952.1 coordinate 1,044,526, forward strand.
TCTCCTGGCGCTTATATCACTGTTCTCCTGCCGCTTATATCACTGTGCTCCTGACGCTTATATCACTGTTCTCCTTACGCTTATATCACTGTTCTCCTGACGCTTATACCACTGTTCTCCTGGCGCTTATATCACTGTTCTCCTGACGCTTATACCACTGTTCTCCTGGCGCTTATACCACTGAATCCTGGCGCTTTTATCACTGTTCTCCTGGCGCTTATATCACTGGTCTCCAGGCGCTTATATCACTGGTCTCCAGGCGCTTATACCACTGGTCTGCTGACACTTATATCACTGGTCTCCAGGCGCTTATACCACTGTTCTCCTGGCGCTTATATCACTGTTCTCCTGACGCTTATATCACCGTTGTGTTGGCGTTTATATCACCGGTCTCTTGGCGCTTATATCACCGTTCTCCTGACGCTTATATCACCGATCTCCTGACGCTTATATCACTGTTCTCCTGACGCTTATATCACTGTTCTCCTGACGCTTATATCACTGGTCTCCTGGCGCTTATATCACTGTTCTACTGACGCTTATATCACTGGTCTCCTGGCGCTTATATCACTGGTCTCCAGGCGCTTATATCACTGTTCCCCTGGCGCTTATATCACTGGTCTCCTGGCGCTTATATCACTGGTCTCCTGGCGCTTATATCACTGTTCTCCTGACGCTTATATCACTGTTCTCCTGGCGCTAATATCACTGTTCTCCTGACGCTTATATCACTGTTCTCCTGACGCTTATATCACTGTTCTCCTGACGCTTATATCACTGGTCTCCTGGCGCTTATATCACTGGTCTCCAGGCGCTTATATCACTGTTCCCCTGGCGCTTATATCACTGGTCTCCTGGCGCTTATATCACTGGTCTCCAGGCGCTTATATCACTGTTCTCATGACGCTTATATCACTGTTCTCCTGGCGCTTATATCACTGTGCTCCTGGCGCTTATATCACTGGTCTCCTGACGCTTATATCACCGTTGTCCTGGCGCTTATATCACCGATCTCCTGGCGCTTATATCACTGTGCTCCTGGCGCTTATATCACTGGTCTTCTGACGCTTATATCACTGGTCTCCTGGCGCTTATATCACTGGTCTCCTGACGCTTATATCACTGTTCTCCTGGCGCTTATATCACTGTTCTCCTGGCGCTTATATCACTGGTCTCCTGGCGCTTATATCACTGTTCTCCTGGCTCCTGACGCTTATATCTCTGTTCTCCTTACGCTTATATCACTGTTCTCCTGACGCTTATACCACTGTTCTCCTGGCGCTTATATCACTGTTCTCCTGACGCTTATACCACTGTTCTCCTGGCGCTTATACCACTGAATCCTGGCGCTTTTATCACTGTTCTCCTGGCGCTTATATCACTGGTCTCCAGGCGCTTATATCACTGGTTTCCAGGCGCTTATACCACTGGTCTGCTGACACTTATATCACTGGTCTCCAGGCGCTTATACCACTGTTCTCCTGGCGCTTATATCACTGTTCTCCTGTCGCTTATATCACCGTTGTCTTGGTGCTTATATCACCGGTCTCTTGGCGCTTATATCACTGTTCTCCTGACGCTTATATCACCGATCTCCTGACGCTTATATCACTGTTCTCCTGACGCTTTTATCACTGTTCTCCTGACGCTTATATCACTGGTCTCCAGGCGCTTATATCACTGTTCCCCTGGCGCTTATATCACTGGTCTCCAGGCGCTTATATCACTGGTCTCCAGGCGCTTATACCACTGGTCTGCTGACACTTATATCACTGGTCTCCAGGCGCTTATACCACTGTTCTCCTGGCGCTTATATCACTGTTCTCCTGACGCTTATATCACCGTTGTCTTGGCGCTTATATCACCGGTCTCCTGGCGCTTATATCACCGTTCTCCTGACGCTTATATCACCGATCTCCTGACGCTTATATCACTGTTCTCCTGACGCTTATATCACTGGTCTCCTGGCGCTTATATCACTGTTCTACTGACGCTTATATCACTGGTCTCCTGGCGCTTATATCACTGGTCTCCAGGCGCTTATATCACTGTTCCCCTGGCGCTTATATCACTGGTCTCCTGGCGCTTATATCACTGGTCTCCAGGCGCTTATATCACTGTTCTCCTGACGCTTATATCACTTGTCTCCTGGCGCTAATATCACTGTTCTCCTGACGCTTATATCACTGTTCTCCTGACGCTTATATCACTGTTCTCCTGACGCTTATATCACTGGTCTCCTGGCGCTTATATCACTGGTCTCCAGGCGCTTATATCACTGTTCCCCTGGCGCTTATATCACTGGTCTCCTGGCGCTTATATCACTGGTCTCCAGGCGCTTATATCACTGTTCTCATGACGCTTATATCACTGTTCTCCTGGCGCTTATATCACTGTGCTCCTGGCGCTTATATCACTGGTCTCCTGACGCTTATATCACTGGTCTCCTGGCGCTTATATCACTGGTCTCCTGACGCTTATATCACTGTTCTCCTGGCGCTTATATCACTGTTCTCCTGGCGCTTATATCACTGTTCTCCTGGCGCTTATATCACTGTTCTCCTGGCGCTTATATCACTGTGCTCCTGACGCTTATATCACTGTTCTCCTTACGCTTATATCACTGTTCTCCTGACGCTTATACCACTGTTCTCCTGGCGCTTATATCACTGTTCTCCTGACGCTTATACCACTGTTCTCCTGGCGCTTATACCACTGAATCCTGGCGCTTTTATCACTGTTCTCCTGGCGCTTATATCACTGGTCTCCAGGCGCTTATATCACTGGTCTCCAGGCGCTTATACCACTGGTCTGCTGACACTTATACCACTGGTCTCCAGGCGCTTATACCACTGTTCTCCTGGCGCTTATATCACTGTTCTCCTGACGCTTATATCACCGTTGTCTTGGCGCTTATATCACCGGTCTCCTGGCGCTTATATCACCGTTCTCCTGACGCTTATATCACCGATCTCCTGACGCTTATATCACTGTTCTCCTGACGCTTATATCACTGTTCTCCTGACGCTTATATCACTGGTCTCCTGGCGGTTATATCACTGTTCTACTGACGCTTATATCACTGGTCTCCTGGCGCTTATATCACTGGTCTCCAGGCGCTTTTATCACTGTTCCCCTGGCGCTTATATCACTGGTCTCCTGGCGCTTATATCACTGGTCTCCAGGCGCTTATATCACTGTTCTCCTGACGCTTATATCACTGTTCTCCTGGCGCTAATATCACTGTTCTCCTGACGCTTATATCACTGTTCTCCTGACGCTTATATCACTGTTCTCCTGACGCTTATATCACTGGTCTCCTGGTGCTTATATCACTGGTCTCCAGGCGCTTATATCACTGTTCCCCTGGCGCTTATATCACTGGTCTCCTGGCGCTTATATCACTGGTCTCCAGGCGCTTATATCACTGTTCTCATGACGCTTATATCACTGTTCTCCTGGCGCTTATATCACTGTGCTCCTGGCGCTTATACCACTGGTCTCCTGACGCTTATATCACTGTTGTCCTGGCGCTTATATCACCGATCTCCTGGCGTTTATATCACTGTGCTCCTGGCGCTTATATCACTGGTCTCCTGACGCTTATATCACTGGTCTCCTGGCGCTTATATCACTGGTCTCCTGACGCTTAAATCACTGTTCTCCTGGCGCTTATATCACTGTTCTCCTGGCGCTTATATCACTGGTCTCCTGGCGCTTATATCACTGTTCTCCTGGCGCTTATATCACTGTGCTCCTGACGCTTATATCACTGGTCTCCTGGCGCTTATATCACTGGTCTCCAGGCGCTTATATCACTGTTCTCCTGACGCTTATATCACTGTTCTCCTGGCGCTAATATCACTGTTCTCCTGACGCTTATATCACTGTTCTCCTGACGCTTATATCACTGTTCTCCTGACGCTTATATCACTGGTCTCCTGGCGCTTATATCACTGGTCTCCAGGCGCTTATATCACTGTTCCCCTGGCGCTTATATCACTGGACTCCTGGCGCTTATATCACTGGTCTCCAGGCGCTTATATCACTGTTCTCATGACGCTTATATCACTGTTCTCCTTACGCTTATATCACTGTTCTCCTGACGCTTATACCACTGTTCTCCTGGTGCTTATATCACTGTTCTCCTGACGCTTATACCACTGTTCTCCTGGCGCTTATACCACTGAATCCTGGCGCTTTTATCACTGTTCTCCTGGCGCTTATATCACTGGTCTCCAGGCGCTTATATCACTGGTCTCCAGGCGCTTATACCACTGGTCTGCTGACACTTATACCACTGGTCTCCAGGCGCTTATACCACTGTTCTCCTGGCGCTTATATCACTGTTCTCCTGACGCTTATATCACCGTTGTCTTGGCGCTTATATCACCGGTCTCTTGGCGCTTATATCACCGTTCTCCTGACGCTTATATCACCGATCTCCTGACGCTTATATCACTGTTCTCCTGACGCTTATAACACTGTTCTCCTGACGCTTATATCACTGGTCTCCTGGCGCTTATATCACTGTTCTACTGACGCTTATATCACTGGTCTCCTGGCGCTTATATCACTGGTCTCCAGGCGCTTATATCACTGTTCCCCTGGCGCTTATATCACTGGTCTCCTGGCGCTTATATCACTGGTCTCCAGGCGCTTATATCACTGTTCTCCTGACGCTTATATCACTGTTCTCCTGGCTCTAATATCACTGTTCTCCTGATGCTTATATCACTGTTCTCCTGACGCTTATATCACTGTTCTCCTGACGCTTATATCACTGGTCTCCTGGCGCTTATATCACTGGTCTCCAGGCGCTTATATCACTGTTCCCCTGGCGCTTATATCACTGGTCTCCTGGCGCTTATATCACTGGTCTCCAGGCGCTTTTATCACTGTTGTCCTGGCGCTTATATCACTGTTCTCCTGGCGCTTATATCACTGGTCTCCTGGCTTATATCACTGGTCTCCTGGCGCTTATATCACTGGTTTCCTGGCACTTATATCACTGTTCTCCTGACTCTTATATCACGGGTCTCCTGGCGCTTATATCACTGGTCTCCTGGCGCTTATATCACTGTTCTCCTGGCGCTTATATCACTGTTCTCCTGGCGCTTATATCACTGGTCTCCTGGCGCTTATATCACTGTTCTCCTGGCGCTTATATCACTGTGCTCCTGACGCTTATATCACTGTTCTCCTTACGCTTATATCACTGTTCTCCTGACGCTTATACCACTGTTCTCCTGGCGCTTATATCACTGTTCTCCTGACGCTTATACCACTGTTCTCCTGGCGCTTATACCACTGAATCCTGGCGCTTTTATCACTGTTCTCCTGGCGCTTATATCACTGGTCTCCAGGCGCTTATATCACTGGTCTCCAGGCGCTTATACCACTGGTCTGCTGACACTTTTATCACTGGTCTCCAGGCGCTTATACCACTGTTCTCCTGGCGCTTATATCACTGTTCTCCTGACGCTTATATCACCGTTGTCTTGGCGCTTATATCACCGGTCTCTTGGCGCTTATATCACCGTTCTCCTGACGCTTATATCACCGATCTCCTGACGCTTATATCACTGTTCTCCTGACGCTTATATCACTGTTCTCCTGACGCTTATATCACTGGTCTCCTGGCGCTTATATCACTGTTCTACTGACGCTTATATCACTGGTCTCCTGGCGCTTATATCACTGGTCTCCAGGCGCTTATATCACTGTTCCCCTGGCGCTTATATCACTGGTCTCCTGGCGCTTATATCACTGGTCTCCTGGCGCTTATATCACTGTTCTCCTGACGCTTATATCACTGTTCTCCTGGCGCTAATATCACTGTTCTCCTGACGCTTATATCACTGTTCTCCTGACGCTTATATCACTGTTCTCCTGACGCTTATATCACTGGTCTCCTGGTGCTTATATCACTGGTCTCCAGGCGCTTATATCACTGTTCCCCTGGCGCTTATATCACTGGTCTCCTGGCGCTTATATCACTGGTCTCCAGGCGCTTATATCACTGTTCTCATGACGCTTATATCACTGTTCTCCTGGCGCTTATATCACTGTGCTCCTGGCGCTTATATCACTGGTCTCCTGACGCTTATATCACCGTTGTCCTGGCGCTTATATCACCGATCTCCTGGCGCTTATATCACTGTGCTCCTGGCGCTTATATCACTGGTCTTCTGACGCTTATATCACTGGTCTCCTGGCGCTTATATCACTGGTCTCCTGACGCTTATATCACTGTTCTCCTGGCGCTTATATCACTGTTCTCCTGGCGCTTATATCACTGGTCTCCTGGCGCTTATATCACTGTTCTCCTGGCTCCTGACGCTTATATCACTGTTCTCCTTACGCTTATATCACTGTTCTCCTGACGCTTATACCACTGTTCTCCTGGCGCTTATATCACTGTTCTCCTGACGCTTATACCACTGTTCTCCTGGCGCTTATACCACTGAATCCTGGCGCTTTTATCACTGTTCTCCTGGCGCTTATATCACTGGTCTCCAGGCGCTTATATCACTGGTCTCCAGGCGCTTATACCACTGGTCTGCTGACACTTATATCACTGGTCTCCAGGCGCTTATACCACTGTTCTCCTGGCGCTTATATCACTGTTCTCCTGTCGCTTATATCACCGTTGTCTTGGTGCTTATATCACCGGTCTCTTGGCGCTTATATCACTGTTCTCCTGACGCTTATATCACCGATCTCCTGACGCTTATATCACTGTTCTCCTGACGCTTTTATCACTGTTCTCCTGACGCTTATATCACTGGTCTCCTGGCGCTTATATCACTGTTCTGCTGACGCTTATATCACTGGTCTCCTGGCGCTTATATCACTGGTCTCCAGGCGCTTATATCACTGTTCCCCTGGCGCTTATATCACTGGTCTCCTGGCGCTTATATCACTGGTCTCCAGGCGCTTATATCACTGTTCTCCTGACGCTTATATCACTGTTCTCCTGGCGTTAATATCACTGTTCTCCTGACGCTTATATCACTGTTCTCCTGACGCTTATATCACTGGTCTCCTGGCGCTTATACCACTGTTCTCCTGACGCTTATATCACTGTTCCCCTGGCGCTTATATCACTGGTCTCCTGGCGCTTATATCACTGGTCTCCAGGCGCTTATATCACTGTTCCCCTGACGCTTATATCACTGTTCTCCTGACGCTTATATCACTGGTCTCCTGGCGCTTATATCACTGGTCTCCAGGCGCTTATATCACTGTTCCCCTGGCGCTTATATCACTGGTCTCCTGGCGCTTATATCACTGGTCTCCAGGCGCTTATATCACTGTTCTCATGACGCTTATATCACTGTTCTCCTGGCGCTTATATCACTGTGCTCCTGGCGCTTATATCACTGGTCTCCTGACGCTTATATCACCGTTGTCCTGGCGCTTATATCACCGATCTCCTGGCGCTTATATCACTGTGCTCCTGGCGCTTATATCACTGGTCTTCTGACGCTTATATCACTGGTCTCCTGGCGCTTATATCACTGGTCTCCTGACGCTTATATCACTGTTCTCCTGGCGCTTATATCACCGTTGTCTTGGCGCTTATATCACCGGTCTCTTGGCGCTTATATCACCGTTCTCCTGACGCTTATATCACCGATCTCCTGACGCTTATATCACTGTTCTCCTGACGCTTATATCACTGTTCTCCTGACGCTTATATCACTGGTCTCCTGGCGCTTATATCACTGTTCTACTGACGCTTATATCACTGGTCTCCTGGCGCTTATATCACTGGTCTCCAGGCGCTTATATCACTGTTCCCCTGGCGCTTATATCACTGGTCTCCTGGCGCTTATATCACTGGTCTCCTGGCGCTTATATCACTGTTCTCCTGACGCTTATATCACTGTTCTCCTGGCGCTAATATCACTGTTCTCCTGACGCTTATATCACTGTTCTCCTGACGCTTATATCACTGTTCTCCTGACGCTTATATCACTGGTCTCCTGGCGCTTATATCACTGGTCTCCAGGCGCTTATATCACTGTTCCCCTGGCGCTTATATCACTGGTCTCCTGGCGCTTATATCACTGGTCTCCAGGCGCTTATATCACTGTTCTCATGACGCTTATATCACTGTTCTCCTGGCGCTTATATCACTGTGCTCCTGGCGCTTATATCACTGGTCTCCTGACGCTTATATCACCGTTGTCCTGGCGCTTATATCACCGATCTCCTGGCGCTTATATCACTGTGCTCCTGGCGCTTATATCACTGGTCTTCTGACGCTTATATCACTGGTCTCCTGGCGCTTATATCACTGGTCTCCTGACGCTTATATCACTGTTCTCCTGGCGCTTATATCACTGTTCTCCTGGCGCTTATATCACTGGTCTCCTGGCGCTTATATCACTGTTCTCCTGGCTCCTGACGCTTATATCACTGTTCTCCTTACGCTTATATCACTGTTCTCCTGACGCTTATACCACTGTTCTCCTGGCGCTTATATCACTGTTCTCCTGACGCTTATACCACTGTTCTCCTGGCGCTTATACCACTGAATCCTGGCGCTTTTATCACTGTTCTCCTGGCGCTTATATCACTGGTCTCCAGGCGCTTATATCACTGGTCTCCAGGCGCTTATACCACTGGTCTGCTGACACTTATATCACTGGTCTCCAGGCGCTTATACCACTGTTCTCCTGGCGCTTATATCACTGTTCTCCTGTCGCTTATATCACCGTTGTCTTGGTGCTTATATCACCGGTCTCTTGGCGCTTATATCACTGTTCTCCTGACGCTTATATCACCGATCTCCTGACGCTTATATCACTGTTCTCCTGACGCTTTTATCACTGTTCTCCTGACGCTTATATCACTGGTCTCCTGGCGCTTATATCACTGTTCTACTGACGCTTATATCACTGGTCTCCTGGCGCTTATATCACTGGTCTCCAGGCGCTTATATCACTGTTCCCCTGGCGCTTATATCACTGGTCTCCTGGCGCTTATATCACTGGTCTCCAGGCGCTTATATCACTGTTCTCCTGACGCTTATATCACTGTTCTCCTGGCGTTAATATCACTGTTCTCCTGACGCTTATATCACTGTTCTCCTGACGCTTATATCACTGGTCTCCTGGCGCTTATACCACTGTTCTCCTGACGCTTATATCACTGTTCCCCTGGCGCTTATATCACTGGTCTCCTGGCGCTTATATCACTGGTCTCCAGGCGCTTATATCACTGTTCTCCTGACGCTTATATCACTGTTGTCCTGGCGCTTATATCACCGATCTCCTGGCGCTTATATCACCGTTCTGACGCTTATATCACCGTTCTCCTGACGCTTATATCACTGGTCTCCTGACGCTTTTATCACTGTTCCCCTGACGCTTATATCACTGTTCTCCTGACGCTTATATCACTGTTCTCCTGATGCTTATATCACTGGTCTCCAGGCGCTTATATCACTGGTCTCCAGGCGCTTATATCACTGTTCCCCTGGCGCTTATATCACTGGTCTGCAGGCGCTTATATCACTGTTCTCCTGAAGCTTATATCACTGTTGTCCTGGCGCTTATATCACTGATCTCCTGGCGCTTATATCACTGGGCTCCTGGCGCTTATATCACTGGTCTCCTGACGCTTATATCACCGTTGTCCTGGCGCTTATATCACCGATCTCCTGGCGCTTATATCACCGTTCTCCTGACGCTTATATCACTGTTCCCCTGACGCTTATACCACTCTTCTCCTGACGCTTATATCACTGTTCCCCTGACGCTTATATCACTGTTCCCCTGACGCTTATATCACTGTTCTCCTGACGCTTATATCACTGGTCTCCTGGCGCTTATATCACTGTTCTCCTGACGCTTATATCACTGTTCCCCTGACGCTTATATCACTGTTCCCCTGACGCTTATATCACTGGTCTCCTGGCGCTTATATCACTGGTCTCCTGACGCTTATACCACTATTCTCCTTTCGCTTATATCACTGGTCTCCTGGCGGTTATATCACTGTTCTCCTGGCGGTTATATCACTGTTCCCCTGACGCTTATATCACTGGTCTCCTGGCGGTTATATCACTGTTCTCCTGGCGGTTATATCACTGTTCCCCTGACGCTTATATCACTGTTCTCCTGGCGCTTATGTCACTGTTCCCCTGACGCTTATATCACTGTTCTCCTGGCGCTTATATCACTGTTCCCCTGACGCTTATATCACTGTTCCCCTGACGCTTATATCACTGTTCCCCTGACGCTTATATCACTGTTACCCTGACGCTTATATCACTGTTCCCCTGACGCTTATATCACTGTTCCCCTGACGCTTATATCACTGTTCTCCTGACGCTTATATCACTGTTCTCCTGACGCTTATATCACTGTTCCCCTGACGCTTATATCACTGTTCCCCTGACGCTTATATCACTGTTCCCCTGACGCAAGCCTCACACATATACTACTGTTCTCCGCTGGCCTCATTCTGGCGTATATACACCACTGCTCCTGTATTTGGTGGACTGGTGCCCACCCCTCATATGTAACAATAGGGTTGTGGGAACATATGTGACATGTCCCCCCTCACTCATATATGTTCTCCCCTTATCATGTGTGCCCCACCCATATTTGCCAGGGGTAAAGGTCGATTTTAATAGAAATTTTAAAAGCTTTAAAGAGGAGTTTTTATAACCTTCTGTGGAAGTAAGCTGTGACGGTGCAAATAAAGCCTAATATTACTTCATACGTGAGACACGTCTGGAGCTGAAGTACTTGGGCCAATGCTGGATGGTATTAGTGACCCGCCAGCTCTCCTCTCTCATCCCAGGAACTTGAATAGATTCCAACAGAATGAGGTCAGATGTTTTTTTTTGTTGGAATTTCGAAGCCCAGACCCTCTGGAGGTTGGCATCGAAGTAACAGTGGAGCATAGAGGGACAAGCTTGGGGAACTGGCACAACATGAATGGTGGACACATCACACATGTTAGGGAAGAGCTGTAAACTCCGGAATGCAGCCATATGTGACAAGGCCTCGCACATTATACAGGCAGCGTTATCCCAGCACAAAGTAGCAATGGGTCATGGAGGAGACGTCTGTCCTGGCAGCTGATGAGGACAACTATTTTCCTTGTGCAAGAAAAATTTTACATGGATGAATTCATAAAGGAGTTTTGGACAAGCCGTGCCATTCAGCAAGCCAGGTATATTCCTATAGTTGAGCCCTCCCCCTCTGGTACACCCACCATCACCTGCAGAAAGATGCCCGTCAGCCACTTTTGACATCAGGCAGAGGAGAGTTCTGTAGGACGCAGATGGATGAAGCCATACTAGTTATTTAATTCGCTACTACCTAGGATGAGGCTGTGCATTGCATCACAGGACATACATGGCTGGATCGGCCGCAGATCCTATAAAATCAGCAGCTGCCTGTGGGATAAAACCGCACATCCATTGCTAACGGCAAATTAGGGCCAAATACCTAGTACAATATCAGATTGCCAGCCTTTCCCCCATATGGCGGCTTGCCATAGAGAGAGAGAATCCTGTCGCAAATAAATCAAAATAAGGAATATACTGTAAAAACAAAAGTAGAGCGAAATATTATTGAATAAAAACAAAATTGAATAAAAACAGTAATTAAAATAATACAAAGTTTTAATTTCTTTGCCATAAAATGACGGTGACCTACAGGGTGCTTCACTCGCTATTGTCCCCAAATGTTTTTCTTATAACTTTGAAAGTAATTGATGTCATTTAGTGAAATTTGACACAGCCCCACCTCATGTCATACTTGCCGACAATCAGCTCCACCCTTCCGGGAGGGAGCTGATTGTCGGCTAATAGCAGGGGGCGGGGCCGGTCATTGGGAGCGGAGCCAGGGGTGGGGGCGGCCATTTGGTGGCACACTGGGGGCGGGGACGCACGATCGCGTCATCGTGACTCCGCCCCCTCTTCATAATGCTGTTATTTTCAGCATTGTGAAGCAGGGGGCGGGGCCACGATGACGCGATTCTGCGCGAATCGCGTCACCGGGCCCCCCGCTTCGGGGGTTTCCGTTTTTTTCAGGGGGGAGGTCGGGAGGGTCGCAAGCTGCCGGGAGGCTTGCCTGCCTTTCCGGGGGGGCGGGAGCGGCACCCGAAAATCGGGAGGCTCCCGGCCAAATCGGGAGGGTAGGCAAGCCTGCCTCATGTCCGTGTGTTATGCGCCGATATGAACCGGTACACGGTATTTATTGTCCAGAAGTAGCGGTTCATATCATCACGTAACACACAGACACGATGAATATGAACGCCTGAGGACACAATACCACTGTCAGGAGCAGGAATACCTACTGACTAGCAGTGGCGGCTCCATAGTGACAGCTATGCACTATAGAAATTGCTGTAATTCTATTACATTTAATACATTTGGACTGTATATAAGTCTGCTTCTGTGACAATCTATCTCTTTATTCCTGTAAGCTACAGTCAGCTACACGCTCTTGTGCTTTTATATTTAAATCTGTTTCCGAAATGCTCATATTTCTGCAGATTTTCCATTATGTAATGGATGATAAGTTGAGTCACACTTGGCGATGCGGGAGAAGAGCGTACTTTCCCGGGGTTGCGGGGGGTTACCCAAAAAATCGGGAGCCTCCGCAGGTCCCGGGAGGGTAGTCAAGTATGACTTCAGTACATTCATACACTCTTTAATGTTATTTATGTCCAGTGACGTGCAGTGAGGTAAATAGCTGGCGAGGCACTAGCTAGTATCAGAGCCAGATTTACAGATATATATATGAACTTGAGGGTATATGTGGGCATTATACAAAGGTGCAGCAGTATATAGGACCTCATTCAGAGGTGGTCGCATGGAGCGATTGGACATTGCGAGCGATGTTTTTTTTCAACTGCGCATGCGCACACATGGCAGTGCGCGTGCGCAAGCCTGTCTTTCCGACTGCAATCCACTTGCTCGCTAGTCACTACGAGGTCGTAGCTGTGATTGACATTTCGTGCCGTTTGTGGGTGGTTACAGGGGAAGGTGCTTGTGAACGGGGGTGTGGTGGCGGGAACGCAGGCGTGGTTGACCTTAAAAAGGGCGTTTTAAGGGCGTGCATATATTACTGAGCGAGTCATCACACACGTCATCTCGTTGCAATAACGACGCTACTGCTCGCAGTGCTAAAGGTAGCCCAGGGTCTACCTTTAGCATTGCGAGTGCTGGCGATGGTTTCTGCCTCAACCGATGTTTGTAGGCAATTAATAATGTAACAGGTGTTAATCGTGCTGACGTAGGTTGCCTCCTGCGACCGACTCTAAATTAGCCCGTAGAGATAGGAGGTGTGCTTTCATTGTTGTGGGTGTTTTTCCGCGCTTACGATGTGCGTTGCGATTGAGCCCTCGCTTTGCATATTCTCGATCACTTTGGGTGCGACCGATCGCTGCCGAGCAACCGCCTCTGAATGAGGTCCATAGTGCTGGAAATATGGTGAGTTTTGATCAGGGATGTGCAGAAAAGGTAGACAGGGGAGGCAGTGCCTCACCTGCCTTACACAGGTATGTGTGGAAAAGATAGACAGGGGAGGCAGCGCCTCCCCTGCCATGCTCTTTTTACTCCAGAGTTTTGACTATAAAAATTATTAGAATAACACAAAGGAGATATTTATAATATTTTCTTTACATTCTTATAGGTTTTATAGTAAAAACTCTGCAGTATACCTAGGTATGACAGGAAAGGCTCTGCCTCATCTCACCGCACATCACTGTGTATGTCAATTATTATTAGCGCTGTGTATTTAGTGGTTTGATTGGTGATACAGGTTATAAACTAATCAAATTTCCAGAGTGCCAAGTATAGAAAGACACTACAATATTAGGCACACTTTCTTTTAGAGATGAATTTACAAAACACGCTGTTTATTATTTGATTTTACGCAGCGCATTAAAGCAGTGACAGGGTGATAGTGCTCCGGTAAGGTAAATGTACATTGAATGGCTGGTAATCGCCAGGTAAAGTTTTCCTGGCCGGAGAAATGTATGAAATCCTGAGATAAAAGTTATTGATCTGTTGTAAGAATGATTATTTTTTTGCCCGGAGACAAAGGAATCATGGTTGGTTTGTGCATTATAAGCATATGCTGATGAATCTGCAGAAAAAAAATGAACTGACTCTGGCAAAGTCTCTTCCATTCTCTCGTAACCGAGTAACGATTTGCGGGGAACAGCGATAGACTGGAGGAGATGGGAATTTATTCATGCCGGATGAGAAGCAGAACTTACTACTAATATCTCGGCTCTGTGTAATCTTTAGTATCCAGACCGGCGTTGGCTTTCATTAGTCCAAGCTATAAACAGCACTGTCAGTTTATCCCCCCTCCCAACACTCCGGGAGGGAAAATCAGGACAAAGATTGGCCACATGTCAGTCTGCCCAAATATAGGCCCTCATTCAGAGCCGCTAGCTATTTGCGGTCGTTCGTTCTAAATCAAGGGGTGGCTATTCAAATGAACCGTTCGCTAATTGCGGTCTGTTCACGCCTCTAAGTCTGAACGAGCGAGCAAAACTTGCGGTTGTAATTTTGAAATATACGCCCCCTTGCCGCTCGCACCATACGTCATGTCCGCTATTTATTAGATTAATCGAGTACAATGAACAGCGTATGAACTGCTCGCTGTTCTTGTGGCTGTTTTTTTCAACCGCTATTTTGCGAGCAGTTCTGACTATAAAATAACCCAGTGACGTGGTCAATGACGCTGCTGTATTAATTATGCACTCCCTTAAAACGCCCGTTTTGACCTTTAAGCACGCCTGCGTTCGAATTCCACACCCCCGTTTTCAAGCACCTTCCTTACCACCCACATATGCCTCCTTCTGTCACTCAAAATAGCAGGCATTCGCTATATAGCGAACAAACGATTTTCGGCCGCACTGAATGGTTCGCGCATGTGTATTACAATCCAAAAGCAATCGCAGATGTGCGAACATCGGTCAGAACGAACGAGCGGCCGCTTACGAGCGGCTCTGAATCAGGGCCATATTCTTTTGATTACACCTATACCTATAGCTGCTGGGTGCAAGGAGGCAGCTGAGTGCCAGGACCCACACTAAGCATTAAGAACATAGGGTCTGATGCAGCAAGGAACGCAACTGCTAATACACACGCACGGGCGATTGTTGCGTCCTGCGCATGCATATGCATCGCAGTGCGTATGCGCAAATCAGCCACTGCGACCGGGACTGCAATCACAGTGAGTACGCTGACCCATCGCCGAGTGATTGACAGAAAGCACCGTTTGGGGGTGCAAGTGCATTTGAACGCCGTTGCAGGGGCGCGCATAAATGAGCCATTGTGATAGGATACGTGCAATGAAGTTAGCAATTTCTCAGTAAGGTCAGGGCGGCTGTAATTCTGCGTGAGGAACTGATGGTACCGATGGTTTCGCTATTTAGCTAAGTATTAAGGATGTGGGTAAGGGGATTGTGAGCGTCCTTATGTTAGGCTGCGCCAGCATTGCGATTGCAATCATTAGCATTTTTCCGCCGTGGATCTGCGTGCGATTATGGAGCTGCGATCGCAATAGCGATCCTTAGTGAATTAGGCCCATCATTTCTGAAGCCCGCGTGCCAGTCTTCTATTTGCAAACATTCATCACTGTTTCGGATTGCTGTTTCGGTGCTGACTCCACCTTTATAGGGTATGATTACAACAAGGGAAAACATTACAGTTTGTACTAATAGGAAATGATTCACAACTGTCGCCTCTCGGATCTCGCGTCTCATTGGCCTGGCACATAATGTGATCCAATTGCAGGTGTGTGTTCAGGAGATGTATATTATTATGTGGAATAATTGCGGCAGTCATTAGGGGAATGGTTACGGGTCAGACACCGGCATCCAGACCAGGTTACAATCCTGACTCCTCCAGGTAAGTAAGCCTAACCTAACCCCTAACCCTCCCTCCCCGCAGCCTAAACCTAAACTCCCACTTGGGGCGTAAACCTCCCTCCCCACAGCTTAAACTTAACCCTCCCCCTAGTGCCTAAACCTAACTCTCCTTCCTGCAGACTAAACCTAACCCCCCCGCAGCCTTAACCTAACCTCCCCCCTAGTATCTAACCCCTGACCCTCCCTCCCCGCATCCTAAACCTAACCCTCCCCCTAGTGCCTGTACCTAAAGGTGCATACACACGGACAAATATATTGTTACGAAATGAACGATAACAATATCGTTCAACGATATATCGTTCATATCGTTCATTTTTATGCAGTGAACGACCAACGATGCGCGTTCCCGCATGAACGATAACGATATCTATAATCGTCCGTACATGCAGGCCATTCTGGATGATATCATCAGCTTTGCCTGTGCAGAGATGTGGCAGGATGACTCACTGAAAGATGTCTTTCATGTCATTGGTGGTACAGATCGTACCCTGTGTATGCACCTTTACCCTCCTTCATGCAGACTAAACCTAACCCCCCCACAGCCTAAACCTAACCTCCCTCCTAGTGCCTAAACCTAACCCTCTCTCCCCGCAACATAAACCTAACCCTTCTCCCTACAGTCTAAGCCTAACCCCCCCCCCACAGCCTAAAACTAACCTCCCCCCAGTGCCTAAACCCTGGCCCTCCCGGCATCCTAAACCTAACATTCCCCCTAGTGCCTAAACCTAACCCTCCCTTCCTGCATCCTAAACCTAACATCCCCCCTGGTGCCTAAACCTAACCCTCCATCAACCGCATCCTAAACTTAACATCCCCCCTGGTGCCTAAACCTAACCCTCCCTCCCCGCATCCTAAACCTAACATCCCCCCTAGTGCCTAAACCTAACCCTCCCTCCCTCCCCGCATCCTAAACCTAACATCCCCCCTAGTGCCTAAACCTAACCCTCCCTCCCCGCATCCTAAACCTAACATCCCCCCTAGTGCCTAAACCTAACCCTCCCTCCCCGCATCCTAAACCTAACATCCCCCCCTAGTGCCTAAAGCTAACCCTCCCTTCCCGCATCCTAAACCTAACATCCCCCCTAGTGCCTAAACCTAACCCTCCCTCCCCGCATCCTAAACCTAACATCCCCCCTAGTGCCTAAACCTAACCCTTCCTCCCCGCATCCCAAACCTAACATCCCCCCTAGTGCCTAAAGCTAACCCTCCCTCCCCGCATCCTAAACCTAACATCCCCCCTAGTGCCTAAAGCTAACCCTCCCTCCCCGCATCCTAAACCTAACATCACCCCTAGTGCCTAAACCTAACCCTCCCTCCCTGCATCCTAAACCTAACATCCCCCCTAGTGCCTAAAGCTAACCCTCCCTCCCCGCATCCTAAACCTAACATCCCCCCTAGTGCCTAAACCTAACCCTCCATCAACCGCATCCTAAACTTAACATCCCCCCTGGTGCCTAAACCTAACCCTCCCCCCCGCATCCTAAACCTAACCCTTCTCCCTGCAGTCTAAACCTAACCCCCCCCACAGCCTAAAACTAACCTCCCCCCAGTGCCTAAACCCTGACCCTCCCGGCATCCTAAACCTAACATTCCCCCTAATGCCTAAACCTAACCCTCCCTCAACCGCATCCTAAACCTAACATCACCCCTAGTGCCTAAACCTAACCCTCCCTCCCCGCATCCTAAACCTAACATCCCCCCTAGTGCCTAAACCTAACCCTCACTCAACCGCATCCTAAACTTAACATCCCCCCTGGTGCCTAAGCCTAACCCTCCCTCCCCGCATCCTAAACCTAACATCTCCCCTAGTGCCTAAACCTAACCCTCCCTCCCCGCATCCTAAACCTAACATCCCCCCTAGTGCCTAAACCTAACCCTCCCTCCCCGCATCCTAAACCTAACATCACCCCTAGTGCCTAAACCTAACCCTCCCTCCCTGCATCCTAAACCTAACATCCCCCCTAGTGCCTAAACCTAACCCTCCCTCCCCGCATCCTAAACCTAACATCCCCCCTAGTGCCTAAACCTAACCCTCCCTCCCCGCATCCTAAACCTAACATCCCCCCTAGTGCCTAAACCTAAACCTCTCTCCCTGCAGATTAAATTCTGATAGGTGTCGGGATTACAGAGTTGGTATTCTGAACGCCTGAATCCCAGAGGTCGGGATTATGACCGCATCCCATTTTATGGTGTTTCTTTACCACTTTCATATTATTAGAACTCAGTGATATTATTCTGCAATGGTGACACAATGCTGTAAGTATTATGGGACCTATTTAAGATGAAAACCAGTGATAACATATAACTTTTTGAGGCAGTTTAACAAAAGAAAATCTCTTGCTGGACAGTTACTCTGATGTGTGCTCTTAGCAGCCAAGAGTGAATAGTTTGGTTATAGCTTTTGCTATCACTTCCGGGTTCGGACCCGGCTTATCTATGGTGTATGTGTGGCCACTGGCCCGTGCACAGTATAGTCAGCCGGGGAAAGGATTCGAAGATCCCACTCTGGAAAAACTGTAGCCTATAGGCAACAAGGCTAACGCTATCTGAGGATTGCCTGGCTCCGAGAAGCTCAGCTAAACTTTTCTGAGCTTGGTCAATTGGCCCAGACCTCAATCTTCACTGAGAATAATGGGGACTACAGTTTACTGCACTACTTAGCTGAATACAGAAGATATATCGCTAATATCTTTGTTAAATAGCAACTGTGACCAGATGACTTCACTCCTTGCCAGGTGATCACAGATTTTTGCCACTGATAGAACTTCAACCACTCCTAGGGTTCCCTCTGACCCTGAGTAACCACCTGTTAATGACTCCTCCCTCTGTGTAGTGGACGGGTGACTCGGTGCCACCACCAGCCTCCTACACTGGGATGGGAACAGCTCGTTCCACACAGGCTCCTATCACCGCCACCTGTAACCACCTGCTTCTGGGTATGAGTGGACATGCTGCTGCAATACCTCCTGGGTAGTGTTGGCTAATTCCCAATTGTACCTCATTATGGACCTGTCTGCACGGTAGCTGGCAGAGGGTTACAACTTGGAGATACCGGACTTAATCCAGAACAGCCAGAGAATAGAATTGCGTTTTGTGCAATTCTGGTGGTCACAGGATACAAGCCGATACAGGCGTCTTGAATCAAGTAGTTGTTTATAGCTCTTAAGTTTTTTAAAAAAGTTACTCCACAGCATACAGATATTCCTCAGAAGTACAGTCCTCTCTGATAGGCAGAGGAGGATTTACACACTCAGGGCTAACAAACAATACCACAGGGGGTAAAGCCGGCCCTCGGTCCCTTAACCAATCAAATCCAAACATTTAACTTTTTCCTTAATGGACAGTGGGTAGTGGTCACTCTGCTGTGCCTGAGACACCTGGACAGGTAACCACACCCCAGGTGCCAGCAAGTCTGGAACTGGATTCCCTCTAAGACTTTTCTTCCAAGATCCCCTGATCACCTTCTCTGGCCGAATTTGGGCTCCAGAGACTGGGAGACAGGATCCCCAGGCAACAGTCTACTAGTCACCGAGTGTGGGCTCTTTGGAGCTCCAGTGAAACAATAAGCCACCTGTGCTGGCTAGCCCTCTCTGCACCTCCTGAGCCCACTTTGAGTCACGAAGCTGCAGCAGAAAACATTCCGGTTCCCTGTAGGTAGACTGGGGCAACCCGCAGCCCAAAGAGGGCTCTGGATCCCCCTAGACCACCAGGGCAGAGGAAAGTGCAATCTTGCTTTAAATACATTCCAAATTATTTATTATTTTAAATATAAATGCATTTAAATGTGCTAAACATTTATATACACTGTGCCTGTTGCAGAGTGCCAGGCTTTACACACCACAGCATTGCAGCTCGGTATCTGCTTACCTGGCTCAACACATACATTTTAAACCACATTATACATTTTATTATATTTTATATTCTTACTGTATTTTTTTATTATAAGCTGCCTAAATACTAGTTTCATGAGTGCTGGACTCTGCTGTCCTCTCTCAGTGCTGGACTCTGCTGTCCTCTCTCAGTGCTGGACTCTGCTGTCCTCTCTCAGTGCTGGACTCTGCTGTCCTCTCTCAGTGCTGGACTCTGCTGTCCACTCTCAGTGCTGGACTCTGCTGTCCCCTCTCAGTGCTGGACTCTGCTGTCCACTCTCAGTGCTGGACTCTGCTGTCCACTCTCAGTGCTGGACTCTGCTGTCCACTCTCAGTGCTGGACTCTGCTGTCCACTCTCAGTGCTGGACTCTGCTGTCCACTCTCAGTGCTGGACTCTGCTGTCCTCTCTCAGTGCTGGACTCTGCTGTCCTCTCTCAGTGCTGGACTCTGCTGTCCACTCTCAGTGCTGGACTCTGCTGTCCACTCTCAGTGCTGGACTCTGCTGTCCACTCTCAGTGCTGGACTCTGCTGTCCTCTCTCAGTGCTGGAATCTGCACCCCCTACCCCAAAAGGGTAGGGGGTGTACACGCCCACATGGTACTGGCCACACCCACATAGCACCGGTCACACCCACATGGCACTGGCCACACCCACACAGCACCGGTTACCAATCCATTAACTCTCAGAATAGTCCCTTCATCATTTTCAGCCCCAGGCCCATGTGGACTCCAATCTAGTCCTGGACACAAGCAAGCCCTGAATGCAATATTCCTAACAATGATCTGTTCTTCACATGTTGTGATATATCTGAATTAACCAGTTTCCCATTCTCTTTCTCTGACCATCACCGTTATTCTTTTAACTTATCCCTCACTCCTTCCTCACCTCAGCCTCCCAAGGCTACCATCACCAAGCGTAACCTTGAGGCTGGTGACACAGTGGCCCTGATTCAGAGCCGGACGCTCTGAATCAGGGCCCTCCTCCATTAATATGGAGTGTCCTCCTGGACGCTCGTATAGCTGTGGGTCACCACCCACAGCATATATGAGCGTGCAAAAAGATGGTCGCGATGGTCTTGACCATCGCGACCATCGGAATTTTGAGTGAAACCCTGTGGTCGGGTTTCTCAACCACAAGGCCAGGAGTGATTTTGGCTATATCAGAGCCAAAATCACTCCCACTGACATCACTAGTGATGTCAGTGGGGCCGGCTTCAGATGGTAGGCGTTCCCATGGGAACGCCTCCGTCTGGCAGGCACGCCCCCGGCACGCCCACCAAAGGGGGCGTGCTGTCAATCAACATCAACAGCACGCCCCTTTGGTGCGAGACCCGGAGCGATGGAAAGTCCTTCGCTCGCCGGGTCTCGCGCATGCGCAGTGGGGACCATCGACCCACTTGCGAGCGTACTGCCGCTCGCGAGTGGGTCTGAATGACCCCCAGTGTCCTTATCCCCCCTGCTCAACTCACGTCTCTACCTCATTGTCTCTCTCTCCTGCCCTGACCAAGCTGTTGCCCTATACAATGTTTTCCTTTACTTCTGCCCTAGACTCTGTTGCACTGGCAGTCTCTACCAACCTGTACAGATTCACCCCATATCACTGGCATTCAAAATGCACCAGATTACTGTGGCGCCATATACATAACGAGTAATAATAATGAGTTATGTGGCAGAGGACCCCAGTTGACTATAATCTGACTTTCTATGCAAATGTGTGAACATATACTTGGCACGGGAGGCACCAAGAGAGGGAGGCATGGGGGGAAGTTGTGCTCCTTGCCCAACTGTCCATCTATGGACCATCTAAGCCAGATCGTGGGTGGTGGAACAAATAGCTTCTTATTAGTCCACCCGTCCATACCCCTCCTTGGCTGCATGTGCAGAATTAGCTTTTTCATGTGCGTGCGCAGCCAGGCAGAGAGATGGGGGGCAGCCCTTCTCAGCACATGTAAATTGTTTGAACTGAGGGCCTGATTCACTACAGAACACAACTGCGGATGCAATAGTGATAGTATGCTAATTCATTGCAATCGCAATGCTTCCACAGCACTACATAAAGACGCCCACTTTACCCTACACACATACGTACTGTTTAGCAAGACTGCGAAACCCATCGGTAACATGGAGTACCATCGTAGCCTCGCGTACACTTGCACAAGCTCTGACCTTACTCAGGAATTGCTAACTTCCACCGCTCACTATCAGGCTGCATAGGGCATCGCAGTGTATAAGTTATGCACACCCATGCAACGGTCTTCAAACGCCCTGGCACACCTGCGTTCGGCCGACCGCCACCCCCGTCACCACCCACAAACAGCACTTCCTGTCAATCACTCTGTGGTGGGTCTGCAATCGCAGTCCCGATCGCAATGGCTAGTTCGTGCTCTGCCATGCATACCCATGTGCTGTACGCAACAATCGGTCGATTTGGTGCGTATTAGCAACTGAGATCCTTGCTGAATCAGACCCTGAGTACACACCTGACAGATATATCTGCAGATGATGGTCGTTCATACACACTAAACGGCCATCATCTGCTTGTGCCCTCGGGTCCCGGCGGCCGGGGGGGCAGGACCCGGTGGGCGGGTCGGGGGCTGGTCACGCCCCCATCCTCGCGGCTGCCACTGTGTGTGTATGGGCGGTCTGCAGACATATCTGTCCATCGGCTGTGCAGCACTGCCAATTGATCGACCAATGTAACCGTCCGTGTGTACCCAGCATTAGAGTTTATTTAAAAAAAGAAATAAAATTAGTACATGTTTTTTTAGTCATATTATGTCATGTTCCTTTTTAAATATCAATATTGCATGCGCACTGGCAAAACATCGAGGTCGGCCTTGCGGTCATAGACCGTACGGCCGCCTCTGAATAAGGTCCTAAGTTTCTAACAGATTTAACATTTGAAACATATTTTATAGTGAATTATAGACACAAACGTTACTGATAACGATAGGAGTAGATTTCTTGCTTAAATTTGTGCTGCAAACTCCCCTGTACTCATGTAATTCAATTATACACTAAAAAAAGGATTATTAATGACCCCTAAATACCTTTAGTGTTTCATTAATCACAAATAGTGGAGCACTAACATCGTCCCCAGTGGACTTTATAAAATCCCGCCATTATGAAATGTTAGTATTGGAGGTCGCGGTCAGGAAGATGATAACAAGGACGCAGGTGGTCCGCTGGGTGTATAAAACGTGACAGAATGAAAGTGTTGCCATATGTGCCCGGATGGGCTACGAAGGCATCCGTGGTGAGGCAAAGACTGACATCAGTCATGTGTAACCTTGGAACGGCCCCTACACAAAGTAACCCATGCATCAATAATTAGATTAAAGGCCAAGCAAGAGCCAGCCTCCCTTACATAAATGTGTGTCATTCCTGCGGCTCAGCTGCCTCTATCTTCACTGACATTCCCTACCTACAAGTGTTACCACATGTATTACAACATGTATGACAGCGTAACGCACATTGACCCGCTATGCAAATACAGAACGTAAAATTACCATGAACTCACAAACTATCAACGTTACCAAGAACAGACCTGAGTTTCTGCCATCACATAACCAGGCGCGATATTTTCTTCCATACCCATAGCATTAAACATACATATATAATACAGCTCAAAGTCACCTTGAGATCATCCGAATACATCCATAAAAGATTAATCTCAGGCGAATCTCTTGCACCAATAATCGGGCTGGTGTAAATGTGCCGATAGTGATCATGGCTAATTCCACAAGCGCACAGCATCACTGCCGGCGGGGGAATATCCACGTTTATTTCCATGCACGCAATGCGCAGGATAAATTAGATTTTTTAACTACAGCATTGTATAGATGTGCCTTTTCCTGGAAGCTCCTTCATGTTTAACACAATAAACTACTGTGGTCTGTTGAGAAAAAAAAAAGTTTTTCTTCTTTTAATACTTTTTAGTTTGGGGTGTTTTTAACTTTATTCCTGTTTTTATGCTTTCATGGACTGCACGTTGATTATTCCTGGTCCATTATAAAAGTGTTTGTTTATTTTATTGTAGTTTATCATCCTCCTCCCAAAATACTACGACAGGTCCTGTTTTTCACGACGCATTTCTGATAACATCTGGAAATGTTATCGGTACATCTGACACATGGGCAGTGCCAGATATAGGGGTCTATTTACTAAGCTTTGTTAGGAGATAAAGTGAACAGAGGTAAGGTACCAGCCAATCAGCTCCTAACTGCCATTTACAGGCTGTTCCACACCACGGGCAGTAAGCTGCACAGAAAGAGAGCTAATAGAGGCATGCCTCTGAGTATGGGGGGCATGCCTTGAGCACTGATGGACACCTAGATGTGTCATGCAACCAGTAAGTGCACTGCAGTGTTTAGAGATTGGTGCTCAGTCAGCAGCAGCAAGGGAAGACAGTGATGTAGGTAGGAGAATCAATGGGCACTGAAGCTTAGTGTAGTGAGGGGAGAGTTATAGTGAGTAAGGGGTGAGACAGGCTCCCAGCACTCAGACCCATCTCCATGTGTGCCTCCCCAGCCATTGAGCTCTCCGCACGTCACTGATCTGTCAGATAAATAAAACCCTGAAAACATGTTATGCTGGAAGGTGTGAGGGAAATGTTGGGAAACGCTGGCATAAATTATTGCAGTATAGTGAGTCTGCCTCGAGTGCGAATTGTTGTTAGACAATGGAGGCACATGCCAAGCGTGCTAACATTGCAGGGACAGCAGGATTGCCCGACTCTCACAGCATTTTTCCCACATGTATACCATGAAAATCCCTGCTATTATTTATTTTAAAGCCCAGGTGGTTCTAAAGGGATGACAATTTGGACTTTTGACATGACGTCTAATGAATATTGGGCCTGATTTAGAGTCGCATGGTTTCAGCACGACTACGATATTTAGGAATCTGCGCATGATCTGTACTGTGGGGATCTCCTTCTGCAAGCTGGCACGCAGCGCCCGGGTGCAGCAGCCTGATGGAAAGGCTGCGGCTATTTGGGGGCCGGCATGAGAAAATGGGGCCCATTTCCTGGGCGTGCTAAAGCCAGTGGCTGCGTCCTTGTACACAGCGTCACTGGCTTCAGCTGCATGAAAACACCGGCCATCCTGAGTAACCTGAGGGTCACGCAGAGTGATCCCAAGCTGCGTTTCTTGGATGCGCCAGCGGATCTCAGAAGCCGGCGGAGGTGTCTGTTGACACAAGACGACCTCCTGCGGCATTAGCATATTACTGCGCGGCTGCTACGTGTAAAATCGCAGCGGCTGTGCAATAGCATGCTACTCAGAATTAGGCCCATGGGCTTGGGGCCTGATTCAGAGCCGGACGCTCTGACCAGAGCGCTCGCTCTGAATCAGGGCCCTCCTCCATTAAAATGGAGCGTCCTCCTGGACGCTTGTATAGCTGTGGCTCACCACCCACAGCATATACGAGTGTCCAAAAAGATGGTCGCGATGGTCTTGACTATCGCGACCATCGGACTTGCGACGGAGACCCTGCGGTAGGGTCTCCCTGCCGCAAGCCCTGGAGTGATTTTGGCTCTATCAGAGCCAAAATCACTCCCACTGACATCACTAGTGATGTCAGTGGGGCCGGCTTCAGACGGTAGGTGTTCACATGGGAACGCCTCCGTCTGGCAGGCACGCCCCCGGCACGCCCACCAAAGGGGGCGTGCTGTCAGTCACCATCGACAGCACGCCCCCTTTGGTGCGAGACCCGGAGCGACAGCTTGGCTGTCGCACTCCGGGTCTCGCGCATGCGCACGACGGAGCTCCCTCCGTCGTGCGCATGCGCAGTGGGGAACATCGACCCACTTGCGAGCGTACTGCTGCTTGCGAGTGGGTCTGAATGACCCCCTTAGTCCATACCATGGTTGTTATAATTTAAAGTTTAAGCTGAAGCAAATGACAGCGAAAACGTTACTTTCTGCTCTGCTGCACAACCCCCCCATATGTAATGTCCTTATTATTACATTTCATGTACTGACTGCAGCGCTAACATACGCAAATGGTCCCCATTACTGTTATTAGTGCAATTACAGAAGAGATGTGCTCCTCGTTTATTGAGGTACATTTGTACTGAAAATAAATGGGACACAAATATAAAGCTGATCAATTAGAGAAGCATGACATTGAATTAATGAGCATTAAAATTTAGTAATTTCCAAACATGAATTTTAATGCATTAACTAATTAAATGAAGTGAATCAGGGGCTGAAAATGTCAGACTCCTCGGAAACATTTCCAGGAGCTGTTTTTAGTAGTAAAATAGCAGATTAAAAATAATTTCAATTTCCAGACGTAATTAATCTCAATTAGAGGCACCGTATTTCAGGTTTAACCTGCTGACTGCCGCAATGACTGTCCTGCCGACGGAAGGTGCGGATACAGGTAACGCCATTTATCGCCTGTTATAGTTCTACTTTCTTCCCCACCCCAGCAAATGATATAATTATATACACAAAATGATTCAAAGTTTCCAATGATGCTGATACTGAGCGCTGATTGGCTGGGGCTTCTGGTGTTGGCTGGGTCACAGGTCCTTAAACTTTTTTTTATCTGTACCTCCACGCTGAGTTTTGGGTTAATTAAGGTTCACATAGGGCTTGTTTGAGAGCGGTGCGCTAATCTCGTCGTGACTGCGTCTTTTTACGCAGATCCTGTGAGTTAATGTGCAAATGTTGGCTTTTGCAATTCCAAGCGGCTGTATTAAAAGTCGCAGCATCTACGTACAAAGATCGTCCGCAGATCAGTCGATGTTTCTGAGTAACCCTATAGCTTCTCAGAATGGACGTCATAATGAACAGTTGCCTACCCCAGACATACAGGAGTATTCAATATGGGAGCGAAAAGTCCGTGCTGGACTTTTCGCTCCACATCGGAGCTTTTCCTGGGATAAAGTATCGGGCGCGCGCCCGCTTTATCCCTCTATTCAATTTAAAAAGCTACGAAAGCGGGAGCCGGCAAAATAGGATCGGCGAAAAAAAACGGGATTTACCTGGAATAAATTGTAGGACCCCCTAAAGCTGTCAAAACATGGGGGATCACTATGGGTACCCCTCATTTTACCCTGCAAATGAAAGTCGGGGTTTTAAATAGCCGCAGCAGGTGTTTTTTTTCCCCGACATTGAAGAAGTGATGCAGAATAGCACTTAGGTTGTTTTTTTAACTTTTTTAAGTGGTCCCATCAAATTTGGGGTACATGAAAATGGGTACTAGCATATTTTTATGTCCCTAAAGTCATTTTAAAAAAATTCTGCAAAAATGCACCTGCCACTAATAACCTATTCTAGATACACCTGCCGCATATTTGCAAAATAGCCCTGAACCTATTTCCCTATTTTTGAACATTTTTTCTTTTTTTTTTCACCCCAATTTTTAAATTAATTTTTTGGGGTGTCCCTATTTTTTTTTAAAACTTTTTTTGACACAGTTATTTTTAAAATGTCATTCCCAGGCCTGCACTACTAAACCCCAATTCTGCACTTTTTTTCACCACCTATTCAGTGGTGAAAAGTTATCCCCGTTTTTTTTCAAAGACTTTTCGAACCTGCGAAAAGTCTTTGAAAATGAATACGGAGATAATTGAAATCGGCGAAAATGACGTCATCGGCGATAATTTATCGCCGGTTCCGAAATCTTCGCTCCAAATTGAATACCCCTGAAAGTGTTTGGTTATCCATAGAAGCTGATACCCTCGCTTTATACTCTCCCTCTAGTCTTCTGTGGCGCTCTCCTCGCGACCGCACTCCGCTCACCCTGTCACTTCTGGCCCTTCCTTCTACCCTATCGATCTGGGATTTTTGCACCCAGTTTTATAACCTCCGCTCCTTTCACCCCATTGCGGGACAATCCACCCTTCCCTCCAGGGATGAATCACCAATCTTTTCATTTTTAGACTGAACACCATATACTCTTTTTGCTAGATAATGCACCTTTTGTACCTTCACGGAATTTACTAGCCTCCAATCTCAGTTCTCATAGTGTGTTCTTTCACTATCTTCAAATTCGTCATTTTTATCACTCACAAATGGCTTCCGCCCCGATGTCTTCCAGTCATCGTGCCATCGCTGTCAATCCTAAATAGGTCTTATTTTGACTATTTACTGAGCTCTTCTTTCCCACAACTAACCTGAGGAGGCCTATAACCTGCCCTGGGAGCGAGATCTAGGTGAGAGCCTGACCCACCAGGAGTGGTCTTCAATTAGAACCGAGATAGCAAAAAGCTCTATCTCAGGGCAAATAAAAGAAAACTCTTTTAAACTTTTATAGCAATGGTATTTTGGTCCCCAATCGGCTTCGTACTATGTACCCTACTGTCTCTGAGATGTGCTGGCATTTGTGTGGCCGGCCAGGTAACCTGATGCACATTTGGTGGTCATGCCCCCAAATTCAATTCTAATGGAAAGCCATTCATGTTCTCATTAGAGCATACTTGCCTACCCTCCCGATTCATCCGGGAGCCTCCTGAAAATCATGTGCCTCTCCCGGCCCCCCGGAAAGGCAGGCAAGCACAACTGTGTGGCCACTCCCCCACTCCGCCCCCACAAATTCCCGGTAATATGTCCGGCTGCGCCCGCCTATGCCGGTCACGCCCACCTGCTATGCCGACCTGGAATGTCGGCAAGCATGCATTAGAGCTACATGAGTTGTTCAAATTCCTGCTACACCATTTTACTCTTTGTTATCCCGTCCACTTCCACAAATTTCACGCCCAACACAGACACTGATTAAACACATACTCAACACAGCCAAATGGCTTCCAATTGTAAAGAGCTCTCCCCTTCCTCACTTTCTGCTAGGATAAATGCTATCTGGTTTACGTATCGGATGAAACATATCACCTCCATCATACATGATTACCCCTGATCACATTATAAAAGCCTGGACTCCATAGACCACTCACATTGAGGCCGATCCCCTGTTTACCACTGTTTAGTGTCTCATTACTTGTATACTAATCTCTTCTCTTTCTCACTTCTGATACACCGTCCGGCCCTATTCTCCCTCTCCTATATTGTCTAGCTTCTTCCTCCTTCTCCCCTCCCTCCATTACCTTAGTTTATAGGTTAAGTTTATGATGGTGCCCTGCATAAGTTACTTATCTGTTACTGGTACTGGTGTCTCCCTGTAAATCTACCCATAAAGACATCTACAGTGTCATAACATTTCCAGCTGGGTTCGAAAAAAAAAAAAAAAAAAGTTTTTTTTTAATTTAAAATGCGTTTTTGGTTTAAATTGTTTTTTTTTTTGTTTAAACCAGTTTTTTTGCATTAATGTTTAAATGAAAAAAATAAAAAAATAATTGAATCCTGGTTGTTATATTAATACTGTGAAACATTGCTCTGTATTAGAAACTTTGATCAATCACGTTTTAATGCTTTCTAACATTAACAATCCAAAATTTTTACTGTTTGATTTGATTTATTTGACATATTTCCATAAAACCAAATTTAGCCTAAACATAATTAAAACATGCAAAAGCACTTTACAGAGAAACACACAAACACAACAAAAAGGAGTTAAGCATTAGAACTGGAAATGTCAACGGCATTAAACATTTTGGTATGAATTCCCGGCTGTCTGGATGCCACTGGTCAGAATACCGACAGCCAGAATCCTGACAACCATAGGGAAGAGAGGTAAGGGTTTTCCTAACCCCTAACTCCCCCTCCCCAGTGCTTAAACCTAACCTGCCACCCTAATGACTAAACCTATCCTCCCCCTCCCCGCACCCTAATCCTAACCCTCCCTCCCCGGTACCTAATCCTAACCCTATCTCCCCGGTGCCTAACCCTAACCCTACCTCCCCGGTGCCTAATCCTAACCCTCCCTCCCCGATCCCTAACCCCCCCCCCTAACACCCCGATACTTACCTTCGGGATGCCGGCAGTCGGCATACTGGTGCCGGGATCCTGACCTGTCAGGATTTCTGCGGTGGCATTTAGACCATCAGCATCCAGCACGCCGGGATGATGACTACATACCGCTGAAGATACTTGAGCAGTCAGAAGTTGTTCAATAATGGGGAATACAATAGGGTTAACTTTTTCAATTGTGATTTTTTTTTTTGCTCGTCCACCTTTCATAAGATGACATTTGTGACACTACAGCGACTAAAGGTGCCCATACACGGTGCAACTTACATTTTCTAATCACCATGGGGTTGGACATTGAATGTTTCACCTTCCATTGATGGCAGGAAACTATTAACAGAAAACCGTTGATGGCTTAAACCATGGTGCGGTCATGCGACCCCGGAGGGCCAGAGGCAGAGGGTGGGGCTAAGTGATGGGCGATGGCGGGGACATTGCTACGACGTCATCATCGTAACTCAGCTATTGATGGTGAAAAAAACCAAACATCGGAACTACATCAATTGAAAAACGTGAACCATCGGAAGCACACCAAGGATGTCTATCCCTAAATCACGCCATCTTCTTACACTGCTCAGTTCTGACTTAACATCAAATACAAAGCTAATCTGCTTCACCTTATTGTATGACACTGGGGGGGGGACATTTGTGGAAACTGTTTCCATGGCAATTGCATAAAAAGCTCCTGTTTCCTCTGCACCAGTTTTCTTAGTGTCTACAAATGTATCTCATTAAGTTCCAACTTTAGAGAAACTTTAAGATGTCTGCAGAAGTAACAAATGACTTTGCTTATTACATTGCTACTCGGTAATATAACCCAAGACATCCTTGGATATAATACTTATTTTCCTGTGGAAAAAAAATAAAAAATACATATTTCAAACAGCAATACTCTGACCGTTGCAGACGCACAGGGGATAATTAATGGAGCATATAGACAAGCAAATGAGATTTGCTAACGCAGAGGCGCAGAGAGGAGCACAAAAGGCCATCTTGTAGAAAGAGTCAATGAAAGGCTCAGATTGGTTCCACAATATACTTCTCTAAACCAAAATGTCATTTGTTAGCAGGGAAAGCAGCGAGTTCAGTCTGTGAGGAAATTAAAGATCCTGTTGGATAGGTCTGCAGTATATTATTTGATGCTTCTGGTATTATACTCCTTTATCAATACATTAAGGCTGAGTTATGGAGAGGTCTGGGGTACCGAGGGACCTGGTGATATTTCAAAGTTTTGGTTTTATTCTAAATCTTTTAGAGGACAAAACCACTTTGTATCACACACGCTGGTGCTCTGTACATTACTGATAGTTTAGCTTAGCCCGTGTTTATTATTGGCGGCCTGCACTGGTCATTCTATGCTGTGAGTGGGTTCTAGCAGCATGAGATACAGCTATCTATTTATGTTATATAGCGCTATAATAGTGCAATGCATATTCTGCAGCTCTGTACAGGGAGTATTGGGCCATTCACATCAGTCCCAGCCGCAGTGGAGTTTATGATCTATGGGGTCTATGTACTAAGCCTTGGAGAGAATGAAAGTGGATGGAGAGAAAGTACCAACAAATCAGCTCCTAATTTTCATTTATTTTTCAAACACAGCCTGTACAGTGACAGTTAGGAGCTGATTGGTTGGTACTTTATCTCAGTCCACTTTATCTCTCTCCAAGGCTTGGTATTTCGTATTTGGTATTCGTACCACATGCACACTAGGGTTAACATTTTTTCGGGAGTCAGTTAATCTAGCAGAATATTTTTGGAGTGTTGGAGGAAACCCACGCAAGCTTCGGGAAATATACAAACTCCACACAGATAGGGTTGTGGTGGGAATTGACCTCAGTGCTGTGAGGCAGTAATCTACTGTATCTTATATCTATTTATTTAGCTCTATCTCTCTATCTATCTATCTAACTATCTCATATCTGTCTGTCTATCTCATATCTATCTATCTATCTATCTATCTATCTATCTATCTATCTATCTATCTATCTCATATCTATCTATCTATCTATCTATCTATCTATCTATCTATATATCTATCTATCTATCTATCTCTAATCTATCTATCTCATATCTATCTATCTATCTATCTATCTATCTATCTATCTCATATCTATCTATCTATCTATCTCATATCTATCTATCTATCTATCTATCTATCTATCTATCTATCTATCTCATATCTCTCTATCTATCTATCTCATAGCTATCTATCTATCTATCTATCTATCTATCTATCTATCTATCTATCTCATAGCTATCTATCTATTTATTATTATACAGTATTAATAATTGACCCTATACAGTAGATGGTCTATATCAGAGCACCGCTAACAGTGCATGTTTTCCAGATCTCTTAGTTGGTGCACAAGTATATTCATTAATGGATGGCACATTTTAAAAGATCAACAGGTGGTGCTAATTATTTCATTTGTGCCACTGAGGTGATTTTAAAAACATGCAACTTTACTACTATATGCTATTTATATTGGGGTCCTCATGCTGTGGGCTAGGGAGGGGGGTTTCCATGCAACCGGAACCCCCCCCCTGTGTTTGACTATGACAATGCTGCTGCTGCACTACATAAGGACGCCCACTTTACCTTACAGACATCTGTAATGTTTAGCAAAACTGCGAAAACATCGGTACAATCGAGTACCATCGCAGCCTCACTCACACTTGCACAAGCTCTGACCTTACTCAGAAATTGCTAACCTCATCACAGGCTATCAGGCCTCAGGCTGCGTAGGTCTAATTTATGTATGCCACTGCAACGGCATTCAAACGCACTGGCACGCCTTCATGCTGGACGACCACCCCCGTTACCACCCACTTCCTGTCAATCACTCTGCGTTGGGTCTGTGTAGTCACTGCGATCGCAATCGCAATGGCTAGTTCGTGCGCTGCGATGCATACGCCTGCGCAGCACACAACAATCAGCCGATTGCGTGCGTATTAGCAAATGCATTCCTTGCTGAATCAGGCCCTGAATTTGACTGATTTTATTGCATGACGACGTATGAATTTCCAGTATGGATCTTTGTATTGCGCGACGGCCACTGAAGTGGACATATATAGTGTGATTTTACTTCAACAGTGAAAAAGTATTTGATCAAAACATCTACCATTTTATACGCTAAACATTACTTTCCTTGAAATCTATATCTTTTTTTTTTATCTGCTCTGCTATCTTTGAGTAAAAATATTTTACAGAAATTCCTGAAGTGCTCTGAGCTGGTGAACTTTTCTCCGCCATTTTAATTTGACCCTTTTGGGTTTTTTTTGGAATCAAAAGCTGTCACTAGGTGGCATACTTTCTAGTTTTGGTAGGGGTCCAAAGAAGAGGACACCATGCACGAGACAGTTTCTATTGGAGAAAATTACTTAAAAACAGTAGTGACCTCTACGCATGAAAAGGTTAATGCCATTTGTAAACAATACTAGGGTTTTCTACTGCTCTAATCATGTTATTAGATTACTAAGATACTGTTTTATATATTTTATATTATACTGATTATACTCACTCTTTTGTATGAATTAGTTTGCACTCTTCCCCTTGTATGCTACCATTGCCTACCTTTATATACCTATTGACCACAGTGGCAACTGTTCACCCCATTCACATATTAAAAAAGAAAAAAAGCATCTTGGAATTTACCATTTTTCATTGGTTTGTTTCTTCAGGCTGCTTTTCATTATTTAGAATTCTGCCCAGTATCATGTGCGCACCATGGCAACCACAGTTACACAGCACATGAAAGTGACACTGCCTGCACGTGGCATGCTGAGACCTGTGAGCCTGTGCAAATGTTACTGAGGTTTTGGAAAGGATATAATGATTGTAGGAAGATTGGGCCTGATTCACAGTGATACGCTAATGCTGACGCCGCTGCTGCTATTGTGAATGTGTGCGCAGCTGAGACGCGAAAATGTGGCAGAACATTGGGTTGTTTAGGTCCTGAGTTACCCTATGTTCCCGCAGAATGGTCATGAGAACTGAGGGCCTGATTCAGAGCCGGACGCTCTGAACGAGCGCCCGCTCTGAATCAGGGCGTTTTTTTGTTTTTTTTTAGCGTCCTCCTGGACGCTCGCATAGCTGTGGGTTACCACCCACAGCTATTGCGAGCGTCCATGATGATGGTCGCGATGGTCAAGACCATCGCGACCATTGGGCTTGCGACGAGATCCTGCGGTAGGGTCTCGCTGCCGCAAGCCCTGGAGTGATTTTGGCTCTATCACTAGTGATGTCAGTGGGGCCGGACCCAGATGGTAGGCGTTCCCATGGGAACGCCTTCGTCTGGCAGCCACGCCCCTGGTACGCCCACCAAAGGGGGCGTGCTGTCACTCAACATCGACAGCACACCCCCTTTGGTGCGAGATCCGGAGCGACAGCTTGGCCGTCGTTATTTGGGTCTCGCGCATGCGCACGACGGAGCTCCCTCCGTCGTGTGCATGCGCACTAGGGCACCATCGACCCACTTGCGAGCGCTCAGCGCTCGCGAGCGGGTCTGAATCAGGCCCTGAGCCACCGGAGCCGTATTTCTCGCGTATTAGATCACAGACACAGGCTGTGACATGCACCCAAAATGGTCGCTTGCCTTCTTTGCCGCCACTGTCCCCCTTACCACCCTCAAATGTTCCCTGACTGCTAATCACACTGTTGCTGCGAGCGTCTATGGTAATGTACCTTGCCGCACGCACAGATTGCCGATTATCACTCAACTGCAAAATCATCGGCACAGTGTACAGCTCTGATGCAGGCCCACAGCTGAGAAGAATTACCATACATAATTTATGCATGTGATTTAATTTGCATAATTGAATTAAATTTGGGACACTTTTTCCTAATTCCCTTATCACATGAGTCATAAATAAAGTATAAAATCGTAAACAAGCAAAGAACGAGCAGGTATACAAAGGGCCATATTAAATTTTGAAGCGAAAAGCCGTTATCGGCGAATATTTTCCGCCGATGACGTCATTTTCGCCGTTTTCACTTTTCCCTGTGTCCAATTTCAAAGATTTTTTCGCAGGTGTGAAAAGTCTTTGCAAGAATCCAGGGAAAAGTTTTCACCATAGAATAGGTGTCGAAAAAAAGTGCAGAATTGGGGTTTTGGGGTACAAACTAAAAAAGTACCCTGCACCCCTTCTACTGTCCCTCAAAGGCATTCTGGGCCTGATTCAGAGCCGCTCGTAAGCGGCCGCTCGTTCGCTCCGAGGATGTTCTCACATCTGCGCATGCGTATGGGTCGTAATGTGCATGCGCCAACCAGTCATTGCGGTCGCAAATCAAGCGCTCGCAAAATAGCGAGTGCTTGCTAATTTGAGTGACAGAATGAGGCGTTTGTGGTTGGTAACAGGGGAAGGTGCTTGAAAACGGGGAGTGGTGATCCGAACGCAGGCGTGCCAAAAGGTCAAAACGGGCGTTTTAAGGGTGTGCTTAATTAACAAAGCAGCGTCATCGGCCACGTCACTTGGTTGTCTCTTAGCCTGAACTGTTTGCATGATTGCGGTAGGAAAATCCAACCACAAGCACTGCGAGCAGTTCAGACGCCTTTCAATGTACTCGATTAATCAAATAAATAGCGGAGATGACGTAGGATGCGAGCGGCCAGGGGGCGTCTTTACAAAATAGCGAGCGCATATTTTGTTCGCTCGCTCAGACATAGAGGCGTCAACAGACCGCAAAGAGCGAGCGCTCAATTTAAATATCCGGACCCTTTTTCTGAACGAGCGAGCGCAAATAGCGTCCGGCTCTGAATCAGGCCCTCTGTGCCAATTTTTTTTTTTAAAAAGTTCCACAGGACACCCCCAAAAAATGTCCTTTGTTTTGGGGGCAAAACATAAAGTTGGGGGACAAACTTTTAAACTAGCGAAATAGACTATGGAGGGGTCCCCAAGTGTGCCCCAGGTGTTTTTTTTATTGCGGTTTGTTGCGGCAGGTGGATTTTTTAACGATTTTTAAAAGTTCACTTTAGGGACTTAAAAATATGCTTGCACCCCTTTTCATGTACCCCAAATTTGATGGGACTAGTTATTTTTCCAAAAAAAGTTGCTTTTCATAATACAGTATACAAACTCCCTGTACAACAAAGGCATCTCACCTTCCTAACGGAACTCTCCTGGTAGTGACAGAGGATGACACGATGGTTTAACGATAATTAGTTGTTCTTCAAGTAAGTTGCATCCTTCCTCCCCCCACCGCAATTACTGCTATTGATATTATTCTACACAAGTGCGGCTCCCAACGTTGTTCATTTTAATTGTTTGAGGTTCTCAGAGCACAAGGTTTGGGATGACAATCCACCATTATAACTTTTTCACAGTGCGAAAATCTTCCAGCTGACATTTAACATCAATGAATTTCTTCTCCCCATGTTATTGGAAAGTAAACGGAAAAAGCAGAAGCATACTGGTGTAACACTGAGGCAGCCAGGTAAGAGTACGTATAATCATCATACCTCTAATCCAGTGATTCCCAACCTCGGTCCTCAAGGCACACTGACAGTCCTGGTTTTAGTGATATCCATGCTTAAGCACAGATGGTTAAATTAAAAAACTAAGGTACTAATTAAGTCACATGTGCTCAACTATGGCTATCCTTAAAACCTGGACTGTTAGTGTGCCTTGAGGACCGTGGTTGGGAACCCCTGCTCTAATCTCTAACATATTTTGAATCCCGACAATGAGGGCGTGTCCATGGTGCACAGGGTGTGGCTATATGAAATTGGGTATATCACGTTGACTCATGAAGGGGGGGGGTGCCCTGTGCTTCTAGTGCACTAGACAGGGGCATTTTTAAGAGGAGGGGGCCAGTGTGCAGTCTCCGTGCGGGCCCTCTGCTCTCCACCAGCGCAGTAGACTCTGGTTTTGTGCTATAGTCTACAACGATAACGCAGGTCTTCGGGAACATGGCGCCTGCGCCTTGTTCCCAGGGACATCACTAATGGCCGCCTTGACATTTTCCTGGTGATTAAAGTCAAAAGAACAGGCCAACGCAGGACTCCAGGGGGGGTAAGTTTACAAATTTTATGGGTGCAGGGTGTGGCCCCTGGACCAAGAAGCTTGTGTGCAACGCACTCCCTGCACCCATTATAGATACGCCACTGGCACTGGTCACCCCGCAGAGCAGGGTTCTTCCCCCCCAGAGCACTGGTCTTCAACCAGATCCCTTCCTCTCTGCACACATCCTGAGCTGTTATGCACAACATGGAAGGGGCAATGATCAGCATCTATTGCCTACAGACAATGGGCCTGATTCAGCAAGGAACGCACGGATGCGGACGCACGCAATCAGCCGCTGCGAGAATATGCTAATGCATGCGTACGCACGGCAATCGCAGCAGAATAAGCAGACGCCCAGCACTACATAATACCACCCACTTCCCTTTACTTGCGTCCTCTATACCTGGCAAGACAGCGGAAACATCGGTAACATCGAGAACCATCGAACCCATACGCACAATAGTGGTTGACCTGACCCTCCCGCAGACATAGCGAGACTTCCCGTGTACAGCTAGACCTCAGGCTGCCTCCGCCGCCGCAAGGGCTTAATTATGCACGCCCCTGAAATGCTGTCCAAACGCACAGGCACGCCTGCGTTTACCCGACCACTCCCCCGTCACCACCCACAAACGGCACTTCCTGTCAATCACTTGTCCCTGGGGCTGTGGACTCCCTGCGTACGCATACTGGCCGGTTTGCGCATGCACAGGACAAAACCATCGACCGATGCGTCTGCATCTGTGCGTTCCTTGCTGAATCAGGCCCAACAATAGCTAAGGGACAGAAAAACTGATGCAGAGTTGAACATAGACAAGTTATTGGCTCAGGAAGTCGACAGTAATGATGTACATCAGTGAGCGTGTCGATCTCATTATGCCGACACAAGTGTAATGTTACTTAGGGGCATGCTTAAAGTTATAACACTCGCACGGATAAAATAGCATTACACTGGAGTTGGGATCCCGGCATACTGAGGTCACCATACTCACGGGTGACATCACCACTCCCGTACCCATCTTGTGTGCAAAGTGTTTATTGCGGGAATTTGTAGTGAGCGCGCTCGGGACCTGGGTACACGCAAGTCCATGCGCCCTTCCGTCACATCTACACTTACGACCGAATAAACTGCACTGGGGAGTGACGGGGCGTTCTCCTTTAGGCAAAGGAAAGCAGTTGCTAATACGCACGCAATCGGCTCATTGTTGCGCACTGCACATGCATCGCAGCGCGCGTGCACAAACCGGCCACTGCGATCTGGGCTGCGATCGACTTTGTGGGTGGTAACGGGCAGGGGGGGTTGGCGAAACGCAGTCGTACTAGTGCCTTTGAACGCCATTGCAGTGGCGTGTATAAATTATCCACTATGATGCCATACGCAGCCTGAAGACTCGTGCACTGAAGTTAGCAGTTCCTGAGTAAGGTCAGAGCTTGTGCAAGTGTGCGTGACGCTGCGATGGTACTCAGTGTTGCCGATGGTTTTGCAGTCCTGCTAAACATTACGGATGTGTGTAAGGTAAGGTGGGTGTCCCTGTGTAGTGCTGTGGCGGCATAGCGATCGCAATGGATTAGCATACTATCGCAGTTGAACTGCGTGCGGAATCGCTATTGCATTCGCAGTTGCATTCCGTAGTGAATCAGGCCCAAAGTTCATGCGTTACTGCAACTGCGGGTACGCAGAGCTGGGTGTAAGCAAAAATACGCCTGATTTGGATGTGTGTATTTTGCATGTAGTATAGGGCAGGTGCTTATCATCGCACGCAGATGCGGCCACTTCGCGTGATGTATACATCCTTGCTGCAAGTGCTAACATTTTACGTCTTCGGTATTGAATGACTCCAGGTTTACGTGCGCTGCTTGCTATATACTTTCTTTATAGACTGCTGGTAAAAAGAAATCAGCCAAATCTGTGGGTGACGTCCATTACCGCCATCTCCAGGGTGGTCTAATGATCTATACATTTTCCCCCGGACTCCCCTAAATCTGCCACTTATCATATGAGACCGTTCTGCCCACGTCCAGCAGGCATGCTGCCATCATAATAATCACCAGAGGCTCCGTAACAAGCAGAACAATAGAGGCCTGACGCCACCAAGCACTAAGAGGTGACTTTAGCTCAGCAGTTGTCTTTTCCCCGCGCTTGCAGACGATTTATAAGCAGGATTTTGCGACGTACCACTGGGTAAGAGACGGTTAATAGAAGGTGCATGAAAACTCTTCTGGAACATTGTCAAAAAAAAAAAAAATTCTACTTTACAATAAAGTTTGGAAATGAGGAATCTAATTATTATTCCTGCTTTTCTTCTTTTGTGTAGATTTGTAATTAAAATGTCAGTTATATCACATATCACAATTAGCGTTCAATGGAAGCGCTCGGCACATCTTTAAAAAGGTGCCAGGAGCTGCTGTGAGCCCCACGTACAACAGAACGACTGCACAGTCCTCCACCAAGACGTCGCCATGGGTGCCCTGTCCAAGCCGCCGGTTAGTAGGAGAACTGACAGTATTAATCCGTCTGTAACAGTCCTTACATGGGAGCTGAGACAATGGGGATCTCACTGGTCTATTACCAGACAGATCGTTCCCTGCAGTAACTGCTAGAGGACTTTCCAAGGGCTCTTAAGGTTCATGATGTCCAGGAAATGTGGTATATGGGATTATAAGTGGGAAAAAATAAGTTGTATAACTACAGTACATAGACAATGTATTCTGTAATATAGGGACTGCCCACCCCCAATACGATGTCACTAGACTGGCAGCACCAATGCAGGATACTTCCAGACAATGGCCATTTGAATGGGATGAAACATCTGGGAACTGATTGGCTGCTTGTACAGAAGATGGAACCGTCGTGGAAAAGGACTGAAATGTTATTGTTTCTCCTCCGTGTTTTAAAATAAGGGGTGCCATATGTCAGACCACCACATTGCCGATCTAATGGAGACGAAAAAAACCCTCCTCACATCATGTCCATGCCACTGTCACATGCAGCCCTCTCCTCACTAACACATCACTCATCTCCTGATATACTCTGTGCTGCTGGGGACCCTGCTCCTTCCATTATATAACTCTCAGTCTGTGACTTCCTGCGCCATCCAGTCCCTCCTCGCATCATGGCATTGCTCCTGTCACATGCAGCCCTGTCCTCACTAACACATCACTCATCTCCTTATATACTCTGTGCTGCTGGGGGACCCTGGGCCTGATTCAGAGCCGGACGCTATTTGCGGACCGTCGTTCTAAAAAAGGGGCCGGATATTTAAATTGAGCGCTCGCTCTTTGCGGTGTGTTGACGCCTCTATGTCTGAGCGAGCGTACGAAAAATGCGCTCGCTATTTTGTAAAGACGCCCCTTTGCCGTTCGCATCACACGTCATCTCCGGTATTTATTAGATTAATTGGGTACATCGAAAGGCGTCTGAACTGCTCGCAGTACTTGTGGTAGGTTTTACTTCCCGCTATCACTGCGAGCAGTTCAGGCTAAAAGACAACCAAGTGACGTGGTCGATGACGCTCCTTTACTAATTATGCACTCCCATTAAACGCCCTTTTGACCGTTTGGCACGCCTGCGTTCGGATCTCCACTCCCCTGTTTTCAAGCACCTTTCCCTGTAACCACCCACAAACGATACATTCTGTCAATAAAATTAGCAGCCCCTCGCTGTTTTACGAGCGCACGATTTCCGACCGCAATGACTGTTTTGTGCATGCGCATTACGACCCATACGCATGCGCAGTTGTGCGAACATCGCTCAGAGCGAACGAGCGGCCGCTTACGAGCGGCTCTGAATCAGAGCCGCTTCCATTATATAAATCTCAGTCTGTAACTTCCTGCTGCCTCCATTCCCCTCCTCACATCATGTCACTGCCCGTCACATGCAGCCCTGTCCTCACTAACATAACTCATCTCCTGATATACTCTGTGCTGCTGAGGGACCTTGCTCCTTCTACTATATAACTCTCGGTCTATAGTAGGGGTGTTTTAAGAGAGGAGGAGGCCCCTGTGCAGCCTCTGTTTGGGACCCCTCCTCACTGTCAGCGCACTGAGCGCGTCAGATTCTGGCTTCATGCCAGACTCTACTGCGCATGCGCGGGTCTCCGGGGAAATGGCACCCACGCCTATTTTCCCTTGGGACACCTTTTCTGCACATGTAGAGATCACTGGGAAAATGGCCGCCAAGACAAGGAAGAGTTCTTGGACAGAATAACAGGGCAAGATTAGGCAGTTTATCCTCCCTCCCCACCCCCTGCCCATCTCCTGCCTCAACAGGCCTCTAGGAGTCGTCCCCCCTACAAGCTGGAAGGATTATCAGAGTGGGCCTACTGGGTGGAAGACTGCTGGCCTGCACAGTGGATGTGTAAGTGGCGGCTAGTCCACCTAACAGGCATCTTTAACCAGGTTCAGGTTTATTAACTGGATAGAAGCAGGTGGTGTTAGGCTCAGGGTTGAACCAGTACAGGTTATTATTGATATAATCGCAGGTGCAGCCTGGAGCATGTAGGTAGGGTATTGCTGGGCATTGTAGTGCATCGGGTGGAATGGGCAG
Source organism: Taudactylus pleione (assembly GCA_031769625.1). Taxonomy (NCBI): domain Eukaryota; kingdom Metazoa; phylum Chordata; class Amphibia; order Anura; family Myobatrachidae; genus Taudactylus; species Taudactylus pleione. Next base: position 1,085,732 of record JAUIMM010000952.1, read on the forward strand.
ATGTTCCCTCTCATGCTACGGAGCAGTATGCTCCTTGTACTTAACAGTGGTGGCACAGTGTAACAGGGGACCAGTGGGGCCTTGAATGGCTCAGTGGTGGAGGGTCTACCAGCATGTACGCTGAGAGGAGAAAGATGCGCGGACAAGCCAAACATGCCAGTAGGGCATGTCGGAGGTCAGACCTCCTGAAGAGCGGTGGTGTGTTCTAGTGACAGCAGGCTCTTACCTAATGGATGGAAGCCGACCTGAGCAATCCTCCTCAGCAATCCCCATCCAACAGGAAGAGTCTTCTTCAACGCCGATCAGACCCTGCCTCAGTGTCAACCATTTCGGTTCAGTACTCCACATTACAGGTTCCCACTTGAAGTAGGCAGGGCACAGTGATGGAACTTGAATTACACATACATCAATGAAACAAACACAGCTCTGCATGGATTGGTTGATTTATACAAGAGCGGTACCAGTGAGATCACAGTAGCTCAACTGACTGTACTGTCAACTTTTTCACCAGTGTCAGAACCTCGCAGGACACTGTTCTAAAAATGTGGGAGGAGCTACAGTTGTCCGCACATACATACGAGTATACATGAATATATATATATATATATATATATATAGTGTATATTATACCTCTTACTCTGTATATAGGATGCAACTATCAATTTACATTTCAATTGACAAAACTTAATAAGTTAATATTTAAGTGGAGTATTTCAATACAAAACAAAACATAATCACTATATATATAGTAAGTGAACACATCTTCATGGATACTGTAGTGTACTAAGGTAAACCGGCACAGCCCTGAGGGTTATCGTGTTTACAAGCACCATGGAAATTGTTGTAAAACGTTGGTAACTCCAGTACCGACGCTGACTTTGCCGCCTTTCACCACATAATCCTCTGTAGTCTTCTGAAGAAATGCAATGTTTTCATTATGCTGTAAATGTTTTATTACTTACAAGTGGTAACTTTGTAACCTGCATTTATGATAATTAGCAACCCAGGTGTGCTTCCAAGGCTTTGTACTAGCTGTGGTTATTTTTACAGCGTTCCAATAAATACATGCTTTTTATTAAGCCTCCGTATATGGCGATCCTGCCGCAGCTACTCAGGTTCCGCATCTGTTTTGGTCCTTTACTCTTTAAAGCTCAGCACCAAGGATCCGGCTTTATGGGACAGTCATCCCTCCTGGTTACTCCATTGGTTGTCACTGTAATCTCATAGAGGAAAATCAGATATTCATGGAGGACATTTGTAATAAGAACTTTTTGTCTCGCTACGTGGACACACATGCATTAAGGAATAGGTCATGAAGAACTGCGTGTGACATGTATTCGTCAATGTTCTCCTTACACTTTGCCCATGGAACCAAATAGTTTTTTAATATGAAGAGGAGAATAAATTGGGCAGGTTTGCTTGACGACTGCTGCAAAAATGGTGACTTCGTTTCCATGACCGGCAGTGCGATTCCCGCCTGCGGCAGCCCGACAAAACAGCAGAGCCCGGCAGCGGAAGCCCGACAGCGCTGGAAATCCCGATTTTCCCTAAGGTAAGTATAAACTATACAAACCAACCCCCCTAACCCTCCTTAGGGGTGCCTTACCCTAACCTCCCCCCCAAGTGCCTAACCATAACCCCCCCCTTCCCCGCTGCCTAAACCTAAGTCCCCCGGGGGGGGGGGTGCCTTACCCTAAATCCCACCCGGGGTGCCTAACCCTAACCCTCCCTCCCCCTAGCCTAACCCTAACCCTCACAGGGGGGTGCCTATCCCTAATTCCCCCCCGAGTGCCCTAAACCTAACCCCCCCGCGCCTTCGATCGGGATGCCGGGCGCCTGTCTCCCTGCGTCGGGAAAATGACAGGCGTCTAGATTTTAGACGCCTGTCATTTAACCCTAGGTGGAATAGAGGATTCGGGAAGCCGGCGGTTGGGATTGCGGCCGCCGGCTTCCTAAACGTAAACCATTAGCAGCATCTACGCCCCCCCTAAAATCCCCATCCCCAAACCACCTAGTGAAAAGAGCCATAAGTGCAAAATGAAAGAAATCCAGAAAACATGATCTGTTGGTGGTAATAGAGGACTGGAGCTGAACGTGTAATGGGTGGAGACTGTTTTGCGCACATACAACCAGACAGACAGATGGTGTCATCTCAATAAACTCTGTATCCCCCAAAACCCCTCCTTCACAACACACTAAACTGCCGAAATAAACCAGCACAATTGTTTTAAGGACCAGGAACACATTTGTGTAATGACTCCTATTACATAGAACTTCTTTAACAAAAAAGAACCAAATAAAAAAAAGGTTATATTTTAGTAAAAGCAATGACAAAATGCCAGGACCTGTTATCGTCCTGAGGGCCTGATTCAGAGCCGCTCGTAAGCGGCCGCTCATTCGCTCCGAGCGATGTTCGCACATCTGCGCATGCGTATGGGTCGTAATGCGCATGCGCCAACCAGTCAGTGCGGTCGGAAATCGAGCGCTCGCAAAATAGCGAATGCCTGCTAATTTGAGTGACAGAACGAGGCGTTTGTGGGTGGTAACAGGGGAAGGTGCTTGAAAACGGGGAGTGGAGATCCGAACGCAGGCGTGCCAAACAGTCAAAACGGGCGTTTTAAGGGTGTGCATACTTAACAAAGCAGCGTCATCGACCACGTCACTTGGTTGTCTCTTAGCCTGAACTGCTCGCATAATTGCGGTAGGAAAATCCAACCACAAGCACTGCGAGCAGTTCATACGCCTTTCGATGTACTCGATTAATCTAAAATAGCGGAGGTGACGTATGATGCGAGCGGCCAGGGGGCGTTTTTACAAAATAGCGAGCGCATATTTCGTTCGCTCGCTCAGACATAGAGGCGTCAACAGACCACAAAGAGCGAGCGCTCTATTTAAATATCCGGCCCCTTTTTCTGAACGAGCGAGCGCAAATAGCAAGCGGCTCTGAATCAGGCCCTGAATCCTTTAAATAGGGTTTTACCATCTCAAATTCAGAAGTTAATTGCGCCGTATAACAGTGTCAAAACGCCACAGATCTAGGAGAGTTCTAAGGAAATCATTGCAGGCGCTATTAGCATAAAACTGCGCGATGGGAGCTGGGAAGAATGCACAGCGATACAAACAGGACCATTTCCCGGAGAAAACAACAGACGGGCTGATAGCATACAGAAAAGCAGAATAGAAATGAAGACATTATTTTTCCCGTTTATATTTATATTCAATTGTCGCTGGCAATTTACTTATTCTGTCACTGTTTGCTTTCTCCCAAGCTCATTTTTTTTCTTACAGGATATAATAGCTGCGTTTGATTATCCAATCATAATAAGCCGTAAAACGGAAGCAGTATAGATTTCCCTTAAATTTGAAAAATGGAAAGCCATTAACTCGCACGGCACTTTAAGAAGTTAGCCTATTCAGAGTGAATTCAATCCTCGAATGGCCCGGAGCCAGCGGGCTACAGAGTTATTGCAGGATCCTGTTTTAAGACGGTAATAACTCAGCTGCGTCTATCCCCCCCCCCTCCTCTTTGCGTTGAAACATCTAGTAGAAGCGAAATACACTCACAATATTATGGAGTGACATGACTTCAGACTAGTTCTCGCCACGCGGCGAGGCGAAGCCCATCAGCGGGCATCGTGTACACTTTTTTTTTTTCCAGGGGCTGCTGCTGAAAATGAACGCTCATAGAGCTCGGAAAAAACGCAGGCGTGTCTGACTGTCGGAACGCCGTTTCATGGGTCGTGCATAAATTAGCCATTGAGCTTGCATTCGCAGCATGGGAGCCCTCTGCGTGCGAGGAGAGCCGCAGTGTCTGCGGCTGGTCACACCTGCCACAAGGGCAAGGTGGCTGCTCGATGTGCGTTGATGTTACCGATATTTACCCCGGTAAGCGACGTCGTACGCAGATGAGAAGGCAGCATTGGGCGTCCCTATGCTTAGGCGATCTCTGCAAGCATTCGCATATTTTCGCAGCTGCATTGCGTACAAAATCGCAGCTGCGAGTGCATTTGACGTCCCTCTCTGAATCCGGCCCACAGTCTACACGCAGAGCTCGAGATGCTTTCCAGTCGGCCACTGTAGTATATGCATTTGGTTTACGCCAGGCAAACGTAACAGACGGGGGTTTAATGGTCACAGACACTTACGTCCCACTTGCGCCAATGTTGTAAGCCATTTCCGTGCAACAAGCACATTACTTATTAGACGTCAGGTAAACTGCAGACACCTCTCTTATACAGCAGAAGCATCTCGCTGCCGCTCATACGCAGACAGAAAGAAAAAGTACTTAAACACGTTCACAGAAGTATGATCTACGCCCAAGCGATGCACAAAGTACCAATCAATGTCAGCAAAGCGTCCGCCGGCGATTCATCACAAGCGGGTTTGCTAGTGCTGGCGACCATCGTCATTAACAGCCGCTACCAGCACCCGTCTCTGACCACCCTTATATAATACTGTAATACAGCTTTCTCAGGCAGTGGCGTCTCTGAGGACACAGAAGGGGACAGGCTGGCTCTATGGGGACACTGAAAGGGGCAGGCTGGCTCTCTGGGGACACAGAAGGGGACAGACTGGCTCTATGGGGACACTGAAAGGGGCAGGCTGGCTCTCTGGGGACACAGAAGGGGACAGACTGGCTCTATGGGGACACTGAAAGGGGCAGGCTAGCTCTCTGGGGACACAGAAGAGGGCAGGTTGGCTCTCTGGGGACACAGAAGGGGACAGACTGGCTCTATGGGGACACTGAAAGGGGCAGGCTGGCTCTCTGGGGATACAGAAGGGGACAGGCTGGCTCTCTGAGGACACAGAAGGGGGCCGGCTGGCTCTATGGGGACACAGAAGGGGACAGACTGGCTCTCTGAGGACACAGAAGGGGACAGGCTGGCTCTATGGGGACACTGAAAGGGGCAGGTTGACTCTCTGGGGACACAGAAGGGGACAGGCTGGCTCTCTGAGGACACAGAAGGGGACAGGCTGGCTCTCTGAGGACACAGAAGGGGACAGGCTGGCTCTCTGAGGACACAGAAGGGGGCAGGCTGGCTCTCTGGGGACACAGAAGGGGGCAGACTGGCTCTCTGGGGACACAGAAGGGGACAGGCTGGCTCTCTGAGGGGAGCAATGTTATTTATCTCTGTGGGAGAGCAATGTTATTTATCTCTGTGGGGGAGCAATGTTAAGTATCTCTGTGGGGGAGCAATGATATTTATCTCTGTGGGGAGCAATGATATTTATATCTGTGGGGGAACAATGTTATTTATCTCTGTGGGGGAGCAATGTTATGTATCTCTGTGGGGAGCAATGATATTTATCTCTGTGGGGGAACAATGTTATTTATCTCTGTGGGGGAGCAATGTTATGTATCTCTGTGGGGGAGCAATGATATTTATCTCTGTGGAGGAGCAATGTTATGTATCTCTGTGGGGGAGCAATTTTATGTATCTCTGTGGGGGAGCAATGTTATGTATCTTTGTGGGGGAGCAATGTTATGTATCTCTGTGGGGGAGCAATGTTATGTATCCCTGTGGGGGAGCAATGTTATGTATCTCTGTGGGGGAGCAATGTTATGTATCCCTGTGGGGAGCAATGTTATGTATCTCCGTGGGGGAGCAATGTTATTTATCCCTGTGGGGGAGCAATGTTATGTATCCCTGTGGGGGAGCAATGTTATGTATCTCCGTGGGGGAGCAATGTTATGTATCTCTGTGGGGGAGCAATGTTATGTATCTCCGTGGGGGAGCAATGTTATGTATCTCTGTGGGGGAGCAATGTTATTTATCTCTGTGGGGGAGCAATGCTATATATCTCTGTGGGGGAGCAATGTTATTTATCTCTGTGGGGGAGCAATGTTATGTATCTCTGTGGGGGAGCAATGTTATGTATCTCTGTGGGGGAGCAATGTTATTTATCTCTGTGGGGGAGCAATGTTATGTATCTCTGTGGGGGAGCAATGTTATGTATCTCCGTGGGGGAGCAATGTTATTTATCTCTGTGGGGGAGCAATGTTATTTCTTCTATTGGGAGCAATGTGGCTTTTTTCCTGTGTTGGGGTAATGACTGATGGTGTACCTTGGAAATTTTAACAGGTCTTGCTGTCCCTAATCCTATGGTTATGTTAACGTTATTTATTCATAAGGTAGTCTTTTGATTTGAGCCCACGCCCCTTATTGTGAGACCAAATTTACTATCTTATGCTTTTATTGTGGTGGGGGGATGTCCACACTGGGATCTCCAGCCCCTAAAAACGACACTACCACCGTGGCTGCATACAGGGAGAGGCTTTCCGGGCCAATCCGTTGTCTGGTCTGGACTGCTACCGTTGTGTTGTGTGTCATCATAGTGAGTGCACGCTGTACCTCGCCGATGCGATCCGATGTGTATGTGTGTGTGTGTATATATATTTTATATATATATATAAATATATATATAAATATATGTATATATATATATGTATGTATACAGACATAAATGATAGATAGATAGATAGATAGATAGATAGATAGATAGATAGATAGATAGATAGATAGATAAAGATATTTATATGAAATCAGCATTCTCCCTACACTTAATTTCTCTGGTGTTTTGCCCAGCAAAATCCCCCTGCCATCTGGCACTTTGATGTGGCCGAGAAATGGGCACTGGGAAAACACGCAAAACTTATTATTAAGACTTATTATCACAGTGCCGGGTGGCGTCAGACTGGAGGGCAAAGCAGATCCCTCCCCCAGTGTAAAAGGAAGGGCGCGTTGTTGCCGGCAGGAACAGACGCCAGTGAACAGTGGGATGCCTGCAACCACTCTCTGCGTTTCCGGGGCCGTGTGGTGTGTTACTGGGCCTCATGTGTAGCCAGTAAGTGGGGCAGTTTCTGGGTACTGTTAAAAAATGTATTTGTTTCCAAAAAGCAAGTGGGCAGTATATGGTCAGCTTTTAAAAAATGCTGACCTGTCGAGTTCCTATGAGTAAGTGCTTCTCACATGCTAGACACAACCCAGGAGGTTGCTGTACCAGGACCCGAGATTTCTCTTGGCAGCCCTGCTTGCCCGCACCCCCACACACATGCACTGCCACCACCACATTCCTGCCCGTACCCATCAGTCCGCTCTCCACTACCACCCACTCCGCGCGGGTGGGAATGTGTGGGCGGACTGGCGGCAGCAGTATTTTGGTCCAGTCCATCAGACCGTCCTTCTCTCTTCTCGCCAGCCGGGTGCGCCCGGCATTCTGTGAGGAGCACTGCAGTGTGAGTACTGGACTGCTGGGCTGGTAAGGGGGGAGAGAGCGTGGAGCTGCCCATCTTGGTCCTGATTTTTTTTGGGGGGGCGGAGGGGCTTTGAGTGTCACTATGAGTTACCGCACCGGTTGAAACCAACCCTAGTGACGCCTCTGTTCTCAGGTATATCTGTGTCTTTTTCCTGGTCTACGTGTGAGAACTCGGCCTTCTTCTCTTGGTCTCCAGCAGTATACGTCCAGCATGCGCCGTTTCATCCATCCAGTTGTACAGTAAGTGGCAGAATTTGCGTAAAAGATTTGTTACCACAATAGGTGCAGTACCCCCCCTGCAACGGCCCCAAATTCCTAGCGCATCAGCCAGTCCTTGCGCATTCTGGTGCACAAAATGGGCCTGATTCAGGAGGCGACGCTAATTTCGACATTACTGCGTTTTCATACACAGCGGATCTGAGATGATATGCAAATGTCACAGCCCCTGTTTTGTTGTAGTGAAACGCAAATCAACGCACCATGGGACCTTTGAGCATCCCTAAGGCTGTGCAGAATGTAAGACGCCAGGGCCAGTACCGCTGCGTATGAAGATGCAGTCGCTGTCTGCGTCACGCCACCCGAAATACCCCTTTTATTTGTCCTTTCCTCGTTACCTCCCCCATATGGTGACTGTCTGTCAATCACTCTGCACCCTAATCCGCACTACAACCACCGTCGCAAGACCATCGCACACACACAAGCGTAGTGCGATTCAGACGTATGCACAGTAGACAAAACATCGGTCATTTGCAAAAACATCGGCATTGCACCCCTGATTCAGGCCCAATGTCTGTTCAGGAAACATCGATGCTCCAGATTAAGAGATGTCACCATAAAGTGATAAACAAACAAATGGATTTAACTGAAAATCGATAGATTTGGCCTTTGCAAACTTACATGACAAGTTGGTTTTCTACGGTCCTTACAGAGACCATGTTATAATATAAATATAATATATATTATGGAGACTATAATTGTGATGCATTCTGGGTAGTATGTTGACATTTTTTTATTTACTTTTGTTTTCCGCTCTCTGTAGCATTTTTCCCCTCAGTTCCAGGGGTGTTTTACTTTTTACTGGCCTGCAAACATTAGTTGGCTGTACAATATCGGCCTTATCAGCAAACTGGGCTGATATCACTGAGTGTGCAACCTATAATGACTCTCATGCACGATAATAATCCAGTCAAAATCAATAGTATCATTACTGGGCATGTTCGTAAATTCAGTCAAATGGTGACAGCTGATGACCTCTATTGTCCGGAGAGTGATGTCACCTCCCAACTGCCCCAGCAGGCGCCTCTGATGCTGGCAGAGACACAGCGCGGACGGGAGCTTCTCATCCAGTATGACCACTGCAGCCACCGTAGTTTTGTTCCCATAGCTATTGTTTTCTATCACTGTTATACTCTGTTGTCCAAATTGTGCAATCGTTTTACTAGCTGCTGCGGCCAGATTTACAGCATGTATTGTCTTCAGGTAAACATGAAGCCGGGGAGTATCTATAATGGGTGCAGGGTGTGCAGTGCACAAGGGCCCTAGGGTCCATGGGGGGCCCGCACCGCAAACCCTGCACACATACTTTGTATTACTTAGCTCTCCGAAGTCCCACGTCGGGTCTCCCAGCGCTGTTCAAATGCGGAAAATGTCAGCTGCGCCCATTTTTCCGTCATTTTGCGCATGCGCTGTGAGGGGATTGCCAGGAAAATGGCGGCCACACCATTTCCCCTACATGAAGCATTACCTGTTATTTATATAGCGCACACATATTCAGCAGCGCTTTACAGAGAATATTTGGCCACTCACATCAGTCCCTGCCCCAGTGGAGCTTACAATCTATATTCCCTACCACATGTACACATACACACTAGGGTTAACTTTTATTGGGAGCCAATTACCTACCAGTATATTTTTGGAGTGTGAGGGGAAATCCAGGCAAAGACAGGGACAATATACAAACTCCACACAGTTACGGGCCATGGTGGGAATCGAACCCATGACCTCAGTGCTGTGAGGCAGTAATGCTAACCATTACACCATCTGTGCTATCCACACTGGAGCAGTTATGCCTCCCTACTGACCATAAGCAGTGGCTGAGAAAGATGAAACTTTATTTAGACTTTCATCATTCCTGGCGGCTGTTATCCATGTATGATTATGGATTAAACAGTCTACTCTAATAGGTCTACATTTAAAGCAATCCTATGGCATCTAGGCTGAACTCAGCCCCAGTTTGTGCCCTAAATTAGTCATCTACATGGTCAGCCATGGTTTTGAGTGGATGAAGGGCATCCGAAACAGTGAAAATTAATGTAAAAATATGGCAGAAATTTGAAGTGGGGTTAACTGCAGAACCCATCCAACCATGTACAGTTAATTATTAAATTATGGTGCTCTATGGCAGTCAAAAACGGGATACGTTCAGTATCCTGACAAAGTGGATGAGAGCGGTTAGAAAGCCGACGACGGAATCCCAACACTTGTCAGAAATGAAAATAAAAGTTATTCCTGGAAAGTTAGAGCGCAGGAATGCCCAGGAATGATGACTTATTCATGGCCAGGTCAGGTAATGCAATGGTAACTAATTGCAAGACACAACAGGAGACCATTCTGCACAAGTGGAATTTGCAGGAGAAAATGTATTTGCTCAATTTCTCATTGTGGAGCACGCTGCTTGCAATACTATATGAAATAAAATAAAGATTTGATGTTATTAATCACCACAGTGCTATGGACAAGCCAAGTTCTAAATTTAGACCTGCATCTACTGGGTGGAAATGTTTGATGCATCAAAACCAGTTTTGTTCAAATTTGCCCCATTTGTTGGCCTTGAACCTGTTTGTGATACGATTATGATTTATGGGCCAGTTTGATTTGGGTTGAACTACTGCGGCTGAATTCATGTTTTGACATTAAACATTCGGTGGTGGCCACAGTCAGCATGGAAATTATGAACTCCCTGATGTGTGAACGCCAACACGTAAAGGCATGTGAAGCCCCTGAATGCTGTGCGCATGGTTTTACAATCTAGAACCCCAAATAATCATTTCTGCTCAGAGCATAGCATAACTTTGATGTTCCGTTCCTCTCTGAGCAGGAAATGCAAAGTGGCGTAGCAAGCAGGAAGGGGAGGTTGATGGGCAGTCCCGTCCCAGCCCCCACTCTGGGTATTTGGAATGGCAGGAAATAGTAGGATGTTCCTCTCCAAATATATATGCACACTGCTTACCAACAACTAGATGAATGGTTCTCAAACTCGGTCCTCAGGACCCCACACAGTTCATGTTTTCCAGGTCACCCAGCAGGAGCACAGGTGTATTCATTACTGACTGACACATTTTAAAAGATTCACAGATGGAGCTAATTATTTCACTTGTGATTCTGTGAGGAGACCTGGAAAACAAGCACTGTTTGGGGTCCTGATGACCGAGTTTGAGAACCTGTGAACTAGATGGTAGAGGGAAAGGACATTTGTGTCTCACCTTTACGGAACAGACAACTCCGAACCAAATATCATTACAGCAGCAGGAATATAAAACTGAAAAACCCACTGACATCATCTCTGTACAGGTATCAGCCGCCTGCATATAATGTTCCTTTAATGAGACCGCTAGACTTATTGTTGATTCGCATTTTTGTAATATGAAATGATGCTTTTATTAAAGCTGGCTTCATACATATTTTATGAATATTTAGGGGTAATTTATTCCCAGATGAAAATGAAGTAATTCTTTTTGAGAAATGACACTGACACCTCCATAAATATGCATTTCTGAGCCGCCCGTACACACTTTAGCAATCATACTGTTATACGTTTCTGTTACACAGAGAGCGCTGTGTTCTTACTGGGTCTTGGATGAAGTAAAAATCTAATTTACAGCGAGTATGTTGAGTTGCGGAACAGTCACAAACAAGCTTGTTAAGATGTCATATATGTCCAAAAGTTACACATGCAAAAAAGAGCGAAATTAATCGTCAAACTAAAAAGGCCATTCCGTGTATGCCGACCTGTACAATTTGACACCCGTGATACATTTTCTGACATCGCTATTTTAATTGAAAATTAGTGTTTTCTGAAATGTGAAACCCCTAGTAAAGACCATGAATGCCAGCAGGGAATTACTGGGGAGCGATGAGAGGGGAGGGGAGCATTTTGCTATGAAAATATATTCGGCTAGGGAGAGAAAAAAAAAACAAGCATATTTTAACAAACAAAAAAGTAAAATGTAGACATTTGCTGAGCAAACCCGGATTAATTTTTTCTACTGTAATTAGGGCCGGCTCCAGGAGGATCCGCACCCTGTGTAGAATGGGACTAAGGCACCTGTTACCTGTAGCTGGAAATGGTGGCGTGACCTAATTACAATAGGCCACACCCCCTAAATGAAGTTATTTGGGGGCGTGCCCGTATGGCACGCCTCCTGTTTAATGTCAGGCTGGGGGTGACCTAGCCCAGCACTCCGTCAGTAGCTGGGCTGCCCCCAGCCCTCTTCCTCTACTGAATGGATGGCATCCATTCTCTCCTCCGGGGTCTGGCACCGTTGCACAGCTGCGGAGGTGGAGGTGCCCAACCTCCCGACCGCCCAGGGGGCACTTAGGCCCGCGGGTGGAAGAACGGAGCAGTGCCTGAAAAACTGGACTGTCCTGCTGAAATCGAGAATGGTTGGGAGGGGTGCGCACTCTATGGTGTGGTGCCCTGTTCGACCGCACTGGTCGAACTTGCCTCGAGCCTGCCCTGACTGTAATGTAGTGATGTTCATATGAAGGACTAAGGGGGTCATTCAGACCCGCCCACGAGCGCAGGACGCTCGCAAGCGGGAGCTCCGACGTGCGCATGCGCGAGACCCGGACAGCGACGGGCTCTCCGTCGCTCCGGGTCTCGCACCAAAGGGGGCGTACTGTCGATGTTGATTGACAGCACGCCCCCTTTGGTGGGCATGCCGGGGGCGTGGCTGCCAGACGGAGGCGTTCCCATGGGAACGCCAACCGTCTAAAGCTGGCCCCACTGACATCACTAGTGATGTCAGTGGGAGTGATTTTGGCTCTGATAGTGCCAAAATCACTCCTGGGCTTGCGGCAGCGAGACCCTACCGCAGGGTCTCGTCGCAAGCCCAATGGTCGCGATGGTCAAAGACCATCACGACCATCTTTTTGGCCGCTCACATATGCTGTGGAGGCCGCTCCATTTTCAGGTAGGAGGGCCCTGATTCAGAGCGAGCGCTCTGGTCAGAGCGTTCAGCTCTGAATCAGGCCCTAAGGACGGGATGTATCATTACTAAAAAAATGCGGTAAAACATCTGAAAACTGCTGATTTTTGGAGGTTTACCGCAAGACATATTGATCCCCATATGTATCTAAAAAGTCTGCAGATATCTGTGGCAGACCCGCGGCACAGCAAGCCCGCTAGAATTCTTTGGCGCTGCAATGTGCCCGCAAGCTCCGGAAAGCGTAACATTCCGGAGCTGAGCCTGATAGGTAATGCCATGTATAGGTAGCATTGCCTATAGCAGCCTATGGTTTTTTTTTTCGGAAGAACTAACCAGAGAGTTAGCCACCGGTCTCCCCTCCATTCCCCAGCGGCTTGCGCATGTGCTGGCCAGGGGCCGCGCATGCGCACTAGGACTCCCAGGTCGCAAAAGTGGAAGTCAGTACTACTTTGCTGGGGGACAGAACTACATTTGAATTACTATACATGAGGCCTCCTGTCCTAAATATGCTATAAAACCACATTTGCACCCCTCGCATTACAACAAGGTTTGTCTATGTGCAAATCTGCCCTGTTTAGCTGGGGACCAGCAAAGCTGGCGAGGCGTCACTGGATCACCCCTGTATAATCTCCGCACCTGATTCAGCAGCAGATCGCAGTTGCTAAACTATGCTAATGTCTGCCAAAGCGCAGCCGCTATAAATACGCCCCCTGCTGCCTTCCCATATCCGTCCAATATCGCCCTCCTGCGTAAACATTGGTACCATCAACGCACATCAAGCAGTCACGCAGCATAGACGGCAAGTCTGACCAGCCACAAACGCTGCCGCTCTCTCCGCACGCTGAGAGCTCTCATGCTGCGAAGGCAATCGCTATGGCTAATTTATGCACGCCCATGAACCGGCGTTATCACCCCCAAATGCTGACCGCATGACACTCACTTTGTGAATGGATCCTCTGTGTGTACATAGTCGCAATGCAATCGCGACGCGTGTGCAGTGCGACTCGCACACATACGCAATGCCAAATAACTGCGCAAACATCTGCATTGAGTCCGCTGCAATGAGCATGCATGGATGTTAGCTGCGGATGCGCAAATCCCCTTGCAGGCAGTCTCAGGCCGGCGATAACCATAGAGATCCCTTGTTGTGCCACGTAGGGGCCTGACTGGGAGCTCCAAGCATGGCCGATGGTCACGTAGTTGAGCGATCTTTCTGCGCATGCGTGAAAATTCCTATCAAATTGTATGGCGCATGCGCTACACGGAGTCTATGGCCAAAGGCGCTGTTGCAATTGAGATCACCCGTATCATAAAATGTTGTGATGTGCGTCGCAGGGTTGGCGGCTACTAGTACGCGCAGAAATGTTCCGTTTAATGGGTGTGTCAGTGAAAGCGACTGCTTACAGACGCACAGCGCGGAGAGCAACCGACTGGGCACATTTCATTAACGAAGGCTCCACTAAATGCGCCGTTATCCTTTAAATGTAAACAGAAGAAAAGCTAAATGATGAAATGAGTCACAGGCCGCAGACACCTTTCAGGGGTCTATTTACTAAGCTGTGTTAGGAGATAAAGTGAACAGTGATAAAGTACCAGCCAATCAGCTCCTAACTGTCATATTTCAAACACAGCCTGTGACACGGCAGTTAGGAGCTGATTGGCTGCTACCTTATCGCCATTCACTTTATCTCCTAGCACAGCTTAGTAAATAGACCCCTCAGTGTCGCCCATAGAGACCAATGTGAATACGTTTTCCCGCAGATGAGAGACAAGCTGTCGCTCTGCTCGGTCATTTAATTTCCTGGACATGTGATCGTCTCATTGTCCTGACCCGATTCCCCCTTTTTTTTTTTTTTTTTTTTTAATCTGATTTCAGATAAAGAGCAGAATGCGTTTTATTTAACTATAGCGGGCGTCCCCCTCTCTGAGCATTGTGCATCGCTGAATAGGATTCCAGGGAGGGTTCCTGATTAGATGCATCCGTGAGCTGGGACGCGTCGTCCTTTTGTAACTAGAAGTAGCGCAGGCTGTGCCTGAAAATATCATGTTTACCTGTATTCTCTCCTTTCACTATACAGTATGTGCTGCGATTCTATGCCGGCTCTTCAGCAAAGAGATCTTGCAAGCGGCCGGGCATTTGGTAACTGAAGGATTTGTATGTAGCGAGCGCAGGGTGGCGATGCCTGTGAGGAGCCATCTGCTGCCTTTGATAATACAATACGTACACACGTGCTTTTCATAGGTACTAACGGAGCCAGTGCCCCTCTCATTTTATGAGGTCCGGGAGACGATCAATAGCCCTCGGCTGGTATCAGTGTGCTGCACGCTGTTGTTCTATGGAGATTCAGCACTATCTGATCAGACGACAGACAGGCAGAGAATGCGGTTTCTGATTTCATTACACCTGACGGTGATAAATCCGCTCTGACGTGCTAATTGCTTTTAAAACTGATGAACAATTTAATGTTAAAATAAAATTAAAGTGAATGGTCCACCCACTCAATATCAAATTATAGGTACCAAATAATATGTTTTCCACATATTGTTATTCAGACAAAACCTCGTATTTTGGCCGATTTTTTTGTCACTGCGTATTCATCATAGCCGCACTGCCCGTGTACGGTGACGGTAAGCGACCGCGGTCACAGAGAAGATTTCTTTGCAAAGTGATTGACGGGTAGTCAGCATTTGGGGGAGGTAATGATTGGGGTGTTAGAGGGAGGTTAGGGTGCGGGGTTAGGGTTAGGCACTAGGGGGAGGGTTATGTTTAGGCACTGGAAGGTGGTTTTAAGTTTATGGCGTGGGTAGGTTAGGCTTAGGCACTGGGGGAGAGCGGGGGGGTTAGGGTTAGGCACCGGGGAGGGAGAGTTAGGAAAAGACTTACCTTTAGTTCCTATGGGTGTCGGGATTCTGGCTGTCGGGATGCCGCTGTCGGTATTCTGACCAGCGGCATCCCGACAGCCGGGATTGCCAGACTGAGCCAGAGCAGCCCATTGTGACAAAAGGCTGGGAACCAGAACCAGCTCCTATATCCTTTGCTACATCGGCCCTTTTGCCAAATGTAAGATTACTTTAATAAACAGGCAAAAACACAGTAGAGGCACCAGCACGAGCTGTAAGGAACTGGTGGTGCCCAGGCATTGGCGTGTCTATAGTAGGTACAGGATGTGTGGTGCCCATGGGTCCAGGAGGGCCCACACTGCACCCACTGAATATACAAGAACTGATTGTAAAGTAATGAGCCTGCCTCTGTATTTCTATCCCATAGGTAGACGTGGCAAGGCTCGCCAAGAGCCGCGGCGGGCCCGGGTAACAGGGTGCGTGGCCTAATCGTGGGAGGTGTGGTCAAGTCCCCTTCGGGAATAAAATAAAAGATTTTCAGCGCTGCACGCTGGCGAGGGGGCGCTCTGAGCCCCCTCAGCCCGGCACAAAGCCAGGGGGGTGCGTGATCAGTGTGATCGCTCCCCCCCACAGGCTTAGGAGACTGCTGTGGCTGCAGCTGTAAGGAGGGGGATCTGCGTCGGAACCGGGCCTCCTCAGGGCCCCTCAGAAAGCCCGGGCAATTTGTACCCGCTCCCCCCCCTCTCGGCGCCCTTGAACGTGGCAACGCTATGCTGGTTATTGTGAAGCTCATACTCGATGTGTCTGAACCTGCGGTTGGACTGCTGTAGTCTTCTTTGTTTGGCGACAGCGAGTGGAAGAGCTTCATACGTTTCGTCTTGGCGGATGAGGAAGACGTGGCTGTGAGATTACGTCAGAGATGTCGGATTAAATTGTGTGTTATACTAGGAATAGGCAGAAATGAAACTCATGAAATGTTATGACAAGCATATGGCGGAGAAACAATTAGCCGTGCTGCAGTATTCCGGTGGTGGGAGCACTTAAAAGAGTGTAATACGCGAGTGACTGACGCAGCGCGTTCTGGGAGACCATCTACCGCGGTTACAGATGTCAATATTGCCAAAGCTGAGGAGATGCTGCAAATTTACAGAAGGGTAACTTTATGTTAACTCTCGGCCTCACTTGGCGTCTCATTCCAACGGGTTCAATATATTGTGACAAAGGAACTGAAATTACATCGCGTGTGTACCAGGTGGGTACCCAGAAATGTCACAGAAGAGCAGATATGATGACGAGATGAATCGTGTAAGATCACCGTTCAAATGACTGAGAGGATACCCGATTTCCTGACATCGATTGTGATGTGTGACGAATCGAGGATTCATCATTATGAGCCAGAATCCAAACAACAGTCCAGTGTATGGAAACACGCGAATTCGTCTCCGCCCCAAAAAATGACGTGTGATTCCTTTGGCGTGTGAAGTCATGCTTCTGCTGTTCTTTGATGCGCACGGTATGATCCTACAGCACTGGTTTTCCCGTGGACAGACGATTAACGGTGACTACTATGCAAACGTCCTGAAAACCCATTTGCGTGGAGTCATGAGGAAGAGAAGACCACATTTGCTGAAGAAACAGTGGTTTTTGCTCCAAGACGATGCCCGACCACATGTTGCTGCTGTTGCATTGGCAGCATTGACTGAAATGAATGGGACAGCACCAGTGACATCCCTCCCTGTGGTGGCACCCGGTGCAGGGAGGGTTGTAGTACACGCGCCAAAGTTGCCCCCCCCCCCAAAAAAGGGGCGTGGTCTCTTGTGTAGGGGTCATGGCCTCTCAGCCCGAACCCCCGTTTTATTCACTCTGGAGGTGCCGGAGATACGGACTGCCCCTGTGGACCAGTCTGTGGGCAGTGCCGACTCTCTGACTGCGCCAGGAGCCAAGTGCAGCACGTAATGCTACAGTCAAGCAACCCGCTCCTGTCACTGAGAAGGAGTTGGCACTTTGGTGCCATCCCTCGGCGGGTGACACCAGGATGTGGCCCGCACACCCCCTTGTGACGCTACTGGACAGCACTGGAACACCCTCCATAGAGCCCGGACTTGGCGCCATATGATTTCTGGGCATTCTCAATCCTGAAGAAACCAACTGACCAGAAAGAAGTTCTCAACAATTGATGGAGTGAAAAATGCCACAGCTAGAACACTAACAGTGATGTCACAAAACAGTCTGCTGCACGTCTGCGAATCGCTGATGAAATGCAGAAAAAACTGTATTGAATGTGAAGGACGCTACTTTGAAAAAGAAAAACGTTCAGATCCCGTGGAGTCATCTGATTCTGAATAAAAAAATCAGTCTCCTTACTTTTCGATCGCCTCTCGTACTTAACTTGCGGACGCAAATGAAAAATACTTCAGGAACTTGGCACCATTGAGATATGCACATTTGTAATAGAGAAATCACCAGGAAAATGGCGCCATTTTCCCAGAGATATGAGCAGTAGGCTCTTACACATAGAGCCAAAATCTGCATTGTTAACACATCGGCGCCATTAGGGAGTGGGCTGCTCGGAGATTGCATAGGGGTCTCCTCAACTCATAATATGCGCTAGTCCTAGGAAGACAGACGAGCACTTATTTGGAAGTGAGGATAGTCCTCGTTCAATCAGGCTTGCCTACCCTCCCGATTTGCCCGGGAGCCTCCCGATTTTCGGGTGCCGCTCCCGGCCCCCCGGAAAGGCAGGCAAGCCTCCCGGAAGTCTCCCCACCTCCCCCCTGAAAAAAACAGAAATCCCAGCAGCGGGGGGCCCGGTGAAGCAATTCGCGCAGAATCGCGTCATCGTAGCCTCGCCTCCTGCTTCACAATGCCAAAAATCACGGCATTGTGAAGAGGGGGCGGAGTCACGATGATGCGATCGTGCGGCTCCGCCCCGGTTCCGCCCCCAGTGTGACCCAAAATGGCCGCTCCGCCCACAATGGCCGGCCCCGCCCCCCGCTATTAGCCGACAATCAGCTCCCTTCCGGAAGGCTGGAGCTGATAGTCGGCAAGTATGGTTCAATTGATTTTTAAAGTCGATTGGACTGATATACGAGTGAACTTAGGCCCTCATTCAGAGCCGTACGCTCTGAGCAGAGCGCACGCTCTGCATGAGGGCCGGGCTCCTTTTTCATGGAGCGTCCTCCTGGACGCTCGTATAGCTGTGGGTCACCACCCACAGGCTATACGAGCGTGCATTTTGATGGCCGCGATGGTCGTGACCATCGCGACCATCGAAATTGCGAGCCGGAGCCTGCGGTTGAGGTTTTCAACCGCAAGCTCCGGAGTGATTTTGGCTCTATCAGAGCCAAAATCACTCCCACTGACATCACTAGTGATGTCAGTGGGCCGGCTTCTGACGGGAGGCGTTCCCGTGGGAACGCCCCCGTCAGGGAGGCACGCCCCCGGCACGCCCACCAAAGGGGGCGTGCTGCCAATCAACATTGACAGCACGCCCCCTTTG
Organism: Taudactylus pleione; assembly: GCA_031769625.1. NCBI lineage: Eukaryota > Metazoa > Chordata > Amphibia > Anura > Myobatrachidae > Taudactylus > Taudactylus pleione. Next base: position 1,104,536 of record JAUIMM010000952.1, read on the forward strand.
ATCGGACACAACGAGCGAAGGAAAGTCCTTCGCTCGTCGTGTCTGGCGCATGCGCACGACGGAGCTCCCTCCGTCGTGCGCATGCTCAGTGCAGACCATCGACCCACTTGCGAGCGTACAGCCGCTCGCGAGTGGGTCTGAATCAGGCCCTTAAACTTTTGGAGGAACAATCTCACAAGCAAGCTGCATACAGTATTTTATAACTACTAAGCTGTTAACTCGAAATCAGTGTTTGAGCTCCATGTTACAGTTCGCTGATCACAGTCAAAAGAGGTTAAACTGTTGACTTTCCTGCCAGTTTGCACCTAAATGGCTCCAATCACATGCTTTTCTGACGTCTTCAAATCGAGCAGCGACTATTACTGTGTTTGATATGAAGTTTGCTGTTAGCATGGAAATTTTTTTTACAGTTACTAAATATAATAGCCATGTAAGCGCTAATATTGTGGAACCAATTCGCTTTGCACGAATTTAGCTCTAGTTTTTTTTAGTCTATCCAAAAAAATATTGTAAATAAGGACCTGATTCAGAGGCAGACGCTCTGACCAGAGCGCTCGCTCTGAATCAGGGCCCACCTCCATTAATATGGAGCGTCCTCCTGGACGCTCGTATAGCTGTGGGTCACCACCCACAGCATATACAAGCGTGCAGGATGATGGTCGCGATGGTCTTGACCATCGCGACCATCGAAACTGCGAGCAAAAGCCTGCGGTTGAGTTTTTCAACCGCTAGGCCAGGAGTGATTTTGGCTCTATCAGAGCCAAAATCACTCCCACTGACATCACTAGTGATGTCAGTGGGGCCGGCTTCAGACGGCAGGCGTTCCCATGGGAACGCCTCCATCTGGCAGGCACACCCCCGGCACGCCCACCAAAGGGGGCGTGCTGTCAATCAACATCGGAAAGTCCTTCGCTCGGCGCGTTTCGCGCATGCGCACGACGGAGCTCCCTCCGTCGTGCGCATGCGCAGTGCAGACCATCGACCTACTTGCGAGCGGACAGCCGCTCGCGAGTGGGTCTGAATGAGGGCCTAAATTCAGCCTCACTCCTGGGCACCTTCTCTACACTTACCTGCTCTAATAACCTTGAAGTCATTTTCACATATAGGGGAAGTTTGCTGGTAGGAATGGAGTGAAACCCCAAATTTCTGTAAAGTGATTTGCTCTTATTAAAAACTATTATCTTAGGAGGTGCAAACAATATGAGAAAAGGTTCATACACACACAACGATTTTTTGAACGATTATCGTTTAACGATAATCTTTTGAAAAAATCGTTCACTTTCTGAGTCAAACGATGAACGATTATTGTTCATGCGCGTTCACGTTTGTAGTTTGTAGTTCAGTCAGACTTGTCAACTCAACGATTTTCATTAAGTTAATATGCAAAAATCGTTTGTAGTTCATAAAAATCGTTCATTACATTTAAATGAACATAGTAAATGAACAACTTTAGTAAACGATTTTAGTTTATTTTTTCAAGGCAGAAAATCGTTTACTAAAATCGTTCATTAACTCGATCGTTGTGTGTGTATGCAGCTTTAGTGCTACTTTTTCATTTAGTTACACTTAATAAACGTCATAGTTCTCAGATTTGTTTTACGGTATCTATTACAGAACTGCTATTGTAAAAATGTTATAGAACGACCAAACATAGTTTACATCACAGGGCCTGATTCAGAGCCGGACGCTCTGACAGAGCGCTCGCTCTGAATCAGGGCCGGCCTTCTGATTTTTTAGAGCGGCCTCCAGGCCGCTCGCATAGCTGTGGGTGACTACCCACAGCTATAGCGAGCGGCCAGGAAGATGGTCGCGATGGTCAAGACCATAGCGACAATCGGGCTTGCGACGAGACCCTTGTGGTAGGGTCTCGTTGCCGCAAGCCCTAGAGTGCTTTCGGCTCTACCAGAGCCCGAAAAGCACTCCCACTGACATCACTTGTGATGTCAGTGGGGCCGGCCCCAGACTGTAGGCATTCCCATGGGAACGCCTCTGTCTGGGCAGCAACGTCCCCGGCTGTCACTCAACATCGACAGCACGCCCCCTTTGGTATGCGCACGACGGAGCCGGCTTCTTCCAAGGGCATAACCACACTACTGAGGCTCCCAATCTTATGGTCTCTAAACAAGATACACCTGGGCTGCATGGTTTTGACGTCAGTCAGTACTTACCTCTGATAATCACTTCACCTGGAACCTCCGCAAGTAGGAGTAACGCGTCCAACGGGGACCCGGAAGTGACGCGTGCGTTCCAGCAGAGCCTGCGTTCCACCAGCCAGAAGTAAACTTCCGGCTGCCAAAAGGTGTTAAAGCCATTTGCCATTTAAACTACAATGTATCAGTTTCATCAATAATCTTAATTTTTAAGCTAAATGGCCATTGTGTAATATCCTAAACGTAGTGCTGAGCATCCACACCATGCTGTCTGGTGCTTTGCCAGAAAAGACCACAAGAAAAAAACCAACATTACAAATGAAAATAAACATGAAAAAACAAAAAAACAAGAAAAAGAGATTCCTTTGCATATGTGTGAGATACATTATAAAAAACTATTTAAATTAAATTCCTCATCAAGTGCAAAAGGTGATACGGTACGTAGATCAAATATCCAACGGCATTCAGGACCTCATTCAGAGTCGGTCGAAGAGGCCGCACGGTCGTACGGGAAAAGGGGCCGGATATGCAAATGATTCCCTCGCAAGTTGCGTCCCTAAGTTCGGATCGGTAGCTGGCCGACCAAGGGGAGGAAGCGGCCGGAATTCAAAAAAATACGCCCCCTTCTCGTACGCATTGCACGTCATCTCTGGGCATATAAGGATTAATCGAGACCATCGGAACTGGTCGTAGAGCTTAAGGTTGACCATACCCTCTCTTAAGCACTACGATCATGTCAGTGTAAAAACCTCCCATGTCACATGTGCCATGACGCTACTTTGTTAATTATGCACTCCCATAAACCGTATGCACTCCCATAAAACGCCGTTCGCATAATTAGGCACGCCTGCGTTCGGATCTCCACTCCCCCGTTTTCAAGCACCTTCCCCTGTTACCACCCACAAACGCCTCATTCTGTCACTCAAACTACCGACCTGGCTGAGTTCAAGGAGAGAGAAATTTCTGATCGTAGCGGCTAGTTTGCGCATGCGCATTGCGAACTTTACGCATGCGCAGTATAGCGAACATCGGTGGCGTACGACCATGCGGCTTCTTCGACCGACTCTGAATGAGGCCCTCACTTTGTAACAAACGTTTATCCCCTCCTCTTACCAGGCCCGTATTTCCCACAAGGCACCCTAGGCGCTTGGATGGGCCCCTTTTGACTCGCCGGGCCCTAGACGGGCCCCTTTTCCCCAAGAAAGCTTTGCCGGTCAAAATGTTCCCACTGTGCGAGTACCGCGTGACGTCATGAGTTCATGAGGACCCGCTTATACTTCCAGAGTCCCGATGCGGCACCGCTGCCTGCACTGTCACAGAGTGACTGTGCATAAGACGGAGGAGGAGGGTCACCGGGTCCTCCGACGAATCCCATCCTGCTCCAGCCCACCACCAGCACAGCAGCCTCTGCCACTAACTGCCAGGCTTGCAGCTTGCCACCAGCAGCACGCTCCGGTGGCACCCAGCGAGGAGCAGAGGAACAGGCCAAGGCAGAGTCTGGCTGAGTGAGACAGTGACCGAGGATCCAGATCTCAGGGAAGAACAGCAGCCAGGCAGGTAGGGTAAGTACTGTGCTATTCTCAACTACTCTAATATAGATTGAATTATGTAGGATTTATTTTTTATGGTAGATGGGGTCTGGTAGGTGGACAGGACTGCCTTATATTACAAGCATATAGTAATATACATGTGATGATCATGATATTATTAGTATTATTAGTACATCAATCCAGGATGATGGTATTTTCATGTTAGATACTTGTAATATACTTGTATTATAATGCAGTCCTGTCCACTCCCCACCTACCATTAAAAAAATAAATCCCATAGTGTACTTAAAAAAAAAAAAGTGTGTGTGGGGGGGGGGGGGGGGGTGTAATGGTGATGATCCATCCCCATAATTGTATAATTGTACTCAGCTGAGCACAGTCACACACAATACTGGGCATGGCCACACCACAACCCCCACTGCAGATGCCACCTCTAATCCTTAGCACTCCTCAGGCTTATGTGATGTATTTAATGGATAATGAGGAGTACAAACTTAGGATGTTAGGTTTAGTTTGGGTTATGGTATTAGGGATAAGGTATTAGGGTTGGTGTATCAGTTTGGGTTAGGGTATTAGGGTCAGATTAGGTGTTTGAGTTGGGGTATTAGGGATGGTGTAGGGTTTAGCGGTTAGGGTATTAGGGTTAGAGGTTATGGTTAGGGTCAGGTTTGAGCTTAGGGTTGAGTTAGGGTCAGCATTAGGGTAGGGGACGCTTTTGCATGAATCAGGAACGCAAATAAAGTGCTATGGATTGTTTGAGGGATGGGGGCCCCAAACTGGTACCTTGCCTGGAATTGGTATGAAATACCGTCGGCCGCAGAGTGCGACGCAGCGGAAGCCCGACAGCGCTGGAAATCCCGATCGTGGATAGGTAAGTATCTGCTAACCTAACCTAACCACCCTAACCCTCCTTAGGGGTGCCTAACCCTAACTTCCCCCCCAAGTGCCTAACCCTAATCCCCCCTCTAAGTACCTAACCCTAACCACCCCCTTCCCCGCTGCCTAAACCTAAGCCCCCGGGGGGCTCGCGGCGCCTGGCATCACTACGATCGTGATGCTGGCCGCCGGTCTCCCGGCATCGGGGAAATGCGGGCGTCTACATCTCGACGCCCGCCATTTCACCGTTGCCGGGATAAGACAGTCGGGAAGCCGGCTGCCGGTATTTAGGCAGTCTGCTTCCCTCTTGCCTCCCTCTTGCCTAGGGCCCCATGAGGTCTAAATCCGGCTCTGCCTCTTACAAGGGAACACCGGAACACCATCGAATGATTTCCATTTGATGCTGGCAAACATAGGACCGTCCATCAAAAGGTAAAATAATCCCAGTGGCCGGGCCCCAGCCAGCTATAGCACAGCAGCAGTGGGGTGCGGTGACATTGGTGAGATGCAGGGGGCAGGAGTGAGAAGACGTGTGGTGAGATATAGGGGGCTGTGGCGAGATGATATTCCTCCCGTGAAAAGCCAGGATGGGTTATTAGTATGTGTGTGTGTTTCAAGTGGTTTAAACTTGTACAGCCTTTAATAGCCACAGTGTAAAACAGTAATAAGGTGAGGTATCCACATACTGTACCACAATATCATATGCAGCTAATCCTAGCTGGTGTACACAGGGGCTCCTAAAGAAACACGCAGACGCTAGTTTGTGGACGTGGGCTGATCTTCGCCTGCTGCTTGTGTACCACGAGTAGGGGGCTAAGGAGCCAGCTGTACTGGTGTCAGTAATAAACAGGAGCCAGTTGCTCATTACAGATATCTCAGGAGGTTCCAGTTCTAAAGACAATATTGTGGACTGAAATCTATATGCCGTGACCAATGGGGGATTAGGACATCTTAGCGATCGCACTTGTGTTTTCTCACACAATTCCCCTTCCAGCAGAGTGAAGTGTGCGATCTCCAAGACTAACCTCTGTCTCTTTGTGTGTCTACAGCTTTCTTTCATCTCCGTTACACATTTTTAATAGCCCTAATGAAAACTTTCAGCCTGTGTGCTATGTGAGGGCTTTCCTCTCGCGGGGACCTCAGCCGTGCCTCGCCCTCTGTGGCAGTGCAAAAAGAAGATGTCATTTTACAAGTGAGATAAAGTGGTGGGGAGGGGGCATTTCTAGGGGCACCATTTGCCATACCTCTAAGCTGGCGCGGGCTGGATCACATCCTATGATTTTATAACGGGGAAATTCTGAACCTTCCAGCGGCACTTTGGTGGAGAAGCGCATTCTTTGGCTTATTTTGCCCACCGAGACGGTTTGTTTTTGTTTTGTTTGTTTTTTGTGAGAAAGAAATAAAAAGTTTTATTTAATGAAATAGGGAGCTATAAAGGGGCTGGAAGGTGGGCTGTGACGTTCACACTTTTGGACCGTGCACCAATCAAATTTTGGGCAGTCATCAAGGACCCCCTGAATAGTTATCTGGACCCCTAGGGGAGTAACTGTCCCTCAAGGATACCAATTCTTTAGTACGAATAGCATCAACAAAGACCTGACTCTGCTGTGTGATGATGCACCGTTATGATGAATTGCGCAATGCGAATGTGATCATGATAATGCAAAATTGTAATATCACAAGCACCCACCCTCACTGCACTTGACCCCAAAGTGGCATTCGGCAAGGAGGCATACTGCAAGGTGCCAGTATTTGGGAAAACTTGCATAGTTAGTGGGAAGAAGATAGTCAGAGTGAGGGTTGTAAAGGCCTGACTCAGAGCCGCTCGCAAAAAGCGAGCGCGCGCTCTGAATCAGGGCGGCCGCTTTTAAAAAAAAAAAAAACGGCCTCCTGGCCGCTCGCATAGCTGTGGGTGACCACCCACAGCTTTTGCGAGCGGCCAGGTGATGGTCGCGATGGTTGCGACCAATGCGGCCATCAGGCTGGCGACGAGACCCTTGTGATGTCAGTGGGACTGCCCCCAAGCGGCAGGCATTCTTTCGGGAACGCCTCCGTTTGGCCAGCCACCCCCCCCGACCCGCCTACCAAACGGGGCGAGCTGGCGATCAACATCGACAGCCGTCCCTTTTGGATGCAAGCGACGGAGCGAGTGATTTTTTCGCTCGCACCGGGGCTCGCGCGTGCGCACTGCCCGGCCATCAACCCGCTTGCGAGCGCATAGCGCTTGCGAGCGGGTCTGAATCAGGCCAGAAGTACGGAGTTGGTGCCCTTAGGCACTTACTTTTGTGGAATAATACAATTTACTTACTTTTGTGAAACATTTTGCACCAGTTTTCCCCCTATTCCATTAATGGGACTCTTTGCGTGCCTTTATGTTGCACTATGTTACCGAAGCATACTGTATTTCCAGATGCAATTTGAGCAATGCAAAAAAAATTAAATAAATTACCGTTGGTGCAGATAATGTGGCTGCTCCGGGGCTGTAGGTGAGCGGGACCCAACACTGCCACCACCTCCCCCAAAGCCCCTACACGACTTCCTGAGTTCAGCTTCCTGTACTTTTTAGAGCACTGCATTCGGAGTGGGCGCTCCCACCAAACATGCATGCTCAATAGAGCCCCCCTCTGTGTTCTTTTTAAAGCAGAGAGCAGGGGGCATGGGAGGCTATGTCAGCATCGCTAGGCCCCTGCCTAAGTTTTGCAGTGGGGCCTGGCGATGTATTGTTCCACCCCTGGCTTCACACACACACAAAGGTGACGTGTAATAAACACTGGACCTCATTCAGAGCTGAACGCTCTGACCAGAGCGCTCGCTCTGAATCAGGGCCCTCCTACCTGTTTTTGGAGCGTCCTCATGGACGCTCGCATAGCTGTAGGTTACCACCCACAGCTTATGCGAGCATCCATGATGATGGTCGCGATGGTCAAAGACCATCGCGACCATCGGGCTTGCGACGAGACCCTGCGGTAGGGTCTCGCTGCCGCAAGCCCAGGAGTGATTTTGGCTCTATCTGTCAGCGGGGCCGGACTCAGACGGTAGGCGTTCCCATGGGAATGCCTCCGTCTGGCCGCCATGCCCCCGGAACACCCACCAAAGGGGGCGTGCTGTCAGTCACCATCGACAGCACGCCCCCTTTGGTGCGAGACCCCGAGCGACGTATTTCTCGTTGCTTGTCGGGTCTCGCGCATCCGCACGACGGAGCTCCCTCCAAGACCAAATTGTTTTGTGGTGTCTACCCAGTTGCAAATTGGGGTTTTTGGATACTGCATATCGGGCCTTATGCCTCAGAGAAGTCACCATTTCCTAGTGAGGTGATTGGCTTGATCATGGTTCACCCTACAAAATGGCTGCCTCCAGCTAAATGATCTTTATACATCTGACGGCTTAGTTGTTGTTTTATCTTGAGAGCTCCTGTCCATTTTTATAACTTCGTGTTCATAGTTACGTAGTTAGTACGGCTGAGAAATTACTCATGGGTATATCAACCTTTCATTCCATCAAATTTTCTTGTTTAGGAAAAAACATTACAAGCCCTATGGAGATACATTAGCCAGCAGCTTGTATAGAACAGCAGTTATAGGCCGTGAGGTAGCCCAGACCCTCAACCTATTCATAGATACACAAATACCCTTTTGCTTGTTGACTTAAATATGGCTACCTGCAGCATAACATATGTTTGTCTGCTAACGCTGAGAGGAGCTGTCCTTGTATAGAATTTCACGGCAAGTAATTTACACAATTAGATGGGAATCATAATAGACATCGCAACAGACATCGCTATGCATGAGCTGAAACAAGCAATTTATTCACAATAGGGTTCAGAGTTTTTTTTTTATAGCCTCTCTGAAATCCAATGAAGCGAGCTGTCATTTTGATTCAGGAGACTGAGCCCTGATCAAAGTTTTTCTCAGCTTTCTCTTCCTGCATTGACGAGACCCCAATTTCCACACGCTGGGCCACGGTCCATCTTCTCAATCTATTTATTTTGTTTAGATAGACACAGCAGACGGAAGGAACAGGTCTGCAGGCTGCGTCATTAACATCAGTTCTTCCCGCAATAAAATGAGGACGATGGTGGAGGGACAACAAAATCTATCTTCATCATGTGCGCTAGGTGACTATTCCTGTCAGGATGGGTGTATAGACATGAAAGTCCACCCACGATGCAAAAAGAAAAAACCAGCCAGCACACGGTCATGAATTCCAAGCTAACATTTTACAACTCGTATAAACGGGTCCGACAATGGAAGCCTGTGGGGTAAGTTGACTTTGGGAGCACTGTATTAGTGTGAGTGGTTCATGCTCCATTCTATGCATTTAACGCACATAGATAGTGGAGGCAGCCATTTTGTGGGCTGAACCAATATTCATGAGTATACAACTTATCAGTTCATTAGGATCAACTGAGGCACGGGGATCAACTGAGGCACGGGGATCAACTGAGGCATGAGGTGTTCAGAGGCCAATTCAGTTATTTAGGAGCACTCTTGCCAGAGAAAATGGATGGTTTCACCAGCAATAGGGATTTTCTTGCTTAGTTCTATAACACAAATGTATCTGTTGTGTCTCAACAGGGGAAAATCATTGAAAAATGTCTTATTATTTGAATAAATCATTTAATTATGTTTTTTTTACTTTTTTAAAGGTTTTTTTTTTTTAAATATTAATAATTTATTTTTTTATTAGTGAATCTAGAAGCCCAAATCTGGTCATTCTGGTCCACTACACACACACACACACATATCTGGGCAGCGCTGACGATGTAATGGTTATCATTACTCCCTCACAGCACTGAGGTTGTGGGTTCGATTCCCACCGCCGCCCTGACCGTATGGAGTTTGTATATTCTCCCCGTGCTGCGTGGGATTCTTCCCACACTCCAAAAATATGCTGGTAGGCTAGTTGGCTCCCAACAGAAAATTAAACCTAGTGTGTATGTAACCGCAATAACGAGCATTGATAGATAAGGCCCCCTAATGACAGTAACAATACATAAACATAGTTGGAAAAAAAAATGACAAAAACAATGTATTTTGCGGAAGTTGCGGGAACGGCACAAACCAGCAAACCAGTTATTTTAAGGTGAACAATTTCCTTTAACCAGCTCCAAGATTCCGGAATCCATTTTGTAACCTATGTACCATTCTGTGGTGTATCTATAATGGGTGCAGAGTCAAGAGGATCCCTCACCACACGCCCTGCAACCATTGCGCCCACTGTCCCCATCGTACGCTCTGGCACTTTTCCTTCACAGAATGGGGGGCCCCACGGACAATGCACACGGTTCCCCTCCTCTGATAAAGCACCCGTGGTACTAATGCAAGTAGATGTTATAGGAGAAGGTTCAGCAGGTCAGGGCAGTTTGAGAAGAGACGCCAGAAGCAGCAGACATTACATGGGGCAAGTTTATCATGATATTTGGGGATCCAGCCCTCCAGCAGCCCTCAGATGTAGACATAAAAATGACTCATCACAGGGAGAAGATGACAAACCCAATAATCAATGTAATCCTTATCAGTGATATGTAAGAATGCCATTTCTCCTAGACAGACGTGCGAGACCTCAGCGTGACAGTAATTACAGATGCTGGAGGTGTCTGACGAGTATTATTTCCGAGCTTGGAACGTCACGACTGCACTGAGCCAAAACTAAATCGGATTACGCGTCACCCATCAGGTGACCTACACATCACAGAGAGCTGTCATTCATCTTCCGCAGGGTCACCCCAGTATGACCTTTCACCATTTACATAACCAAACACCAAGGTGCTGCGTGGCCTGAAAGGCTGCTCACTGTCTTTAGCTATAAAACAGGCTACCACCGGCAAAATGTCCAACAGTGACGTCCATATTCCCCCTCACAGGATGAACACTTTCATGTGTCTGTGAAATGTGGATAGATGTAGGACAATCTATAAGGCTATTATAAGTCACCCTGGGTCGTTCTGTGCTATTACACAGGTCACAGATTTCCGAGGTGACTACTAAGAGCTGTAATATTTAGCTGTAGGGGGTGCGTTATACTTTACAGTGCACAAGTTATGCCTAGTCAACAATTAGCGATGACACCTGAAGGCAACATTTATTATTAATTATTTACAGGAGTTAATAAGTGTATAAGAGTCACACAATACAAAATATACTGTAACCTCTTCACAATACTTTCCAGGCGCTAAGTGGCATGCTGCCTAACTGTCCCCATATTAGGGGGCTATCCCGCTTAAAAATAGAGATGTGCGGGTTCGGATTTATTCGGTTCTTATCGCCATTTTACCGCAAGTTCGGATTAGTTCGGATTTATTTTATTGGCCATCGAAAACACGTGATCGCCGATAGCCAATAAAATGCCGTTTTGAGATCCGAGTAAAACCGAGTAAATCCGAACCCGCTCATCTCTACTTAAAAAGTGACACCCTGGGGTATTATGGAGAGCAGTGGCGTAACTAGGGCAGGGCGGGCGGGGTTCGTGCCCTGGGCGCCGTTGGACCGGTGGCGCGGGGGGGCGCCGCCAGCCACGGTACCGGCCCGCCCGCCCTAGTTAGCCAGTGTAGCGCTGACCGCAGTGAGTGCGGTCAGCGCTACACATTTACACAGGACCGGCGCTAGGCTTCCAGCGCCAGTCCTGTGCTGCACGCCTGAGCCCGTTCCCTCCCCCTGAGCGCTTGCCCAATAGCGCCAGGAGGCGTGCTCAGGCTGTGCATAACACACGCATCGCCGCCAGCGCTGGCGGCGATGCGTGTGTTAAACAGCAGCCAATGAGAGTCAGATAGACTCTCATTGACTGCTGCAGCACCCACTGCAAGAGCCGGACTTCCGTCTGGCTCCTGCAGTGGGTAATGGGACTGACGTCATGACGTCTGTCCCATACTGCAGAGCGCGCCCGCCCGGGCGAGAGCGGCGTCGAGAGCAGGACCAGGACCAGGAGCAGAGATTCAGGTAAGTATATTTTTATATATATACAATTTTTTAACCTATTTGCACAACGGGGGAGGGGTGGCTACTACTGGGGGGACCTCTACTGGGGGAGGGGTGGCTACTACTGGGGGGACCTCTACTGGGGGAGGGGTGGCTACTACTGGGGGCACCATTGGGAGGACCTACTCTACTGGGGACTACTACTTGGGGGGGAACTACCACTGGGGGCATTATAAAAGGGGCCTACTAGAGGCAGTGCACTCGGGGGACCACTACTGGGGGAAGTAATAGGAAGGGCCACTACAGGGGGCACTGGATAGGGGGGATCACTACAGGGTGCCTGCATATTGGGACCACTACTGGGAAAACTGCAGTGGGGGGGGGACTACTACTGAGTCACTATATAAAGGGCACTGCATAGGGGGGGGACTACTACTGGGGGCACCATATAAAGGGCACTGCATAAGGGGATACCGCTACTGGGCGCACTGCATTGTGGGGACTGCTACTGGGGGCACTGCATAAGGGGGAACACTACGTGGAGCACTGCATTTGGGGGGCCACTACTGGGGGTACGGAGTAAGGGGAACTAATTGGGGGCTGTATAAGCGGGACCACTACTGGGGATACTGTATAAGGGGCACTACTATGGGCCTGCATAAGAGGGACCACAACTGCATACTGGGGGTACTGTATAAGGTACTACTGGGGTTAAGGTGCATATGGATAGGAATGTTCAGCGTGAAAATAAAGGGGTGTGTCATGTTGACACGCCCCATTTTTAAGTGACCATGCCCATTTTTTTATGCGCGCGCCTGGTATGTTAGTGGGGGGGGGCTCCGTTTTCAAATTTGCCCTGGGCTCCAAATACCCTAGTTACGCCACTGATGGAGAGTGATAATATAGTGAAAAAACACCAATCAGCTCCTAACTGTCATTTTTCAAACACAGGGCCGTATTCAATTAGATGCAAAAAGCCGTTTTCCGCGGAAAAGTATCGCGGATCGTGGCTTTTCGCGTGGTCAGAAGCAGAACTTATCTCCACATTCAATTCCAGCTGGTTTTCGCCTAAGCGGAAAGCCAATGCAATGTAATAGGCTAAAAAGAGAGAAGTGCAAAATTTTTATTTTGGGGTGCAAACGTGGGGAGACCACTCAGAACCCTTGGGACAGCCCCCCAAAGGACAACTGTGTAAAAAAATCCAGGAAAAAAAAAATTAAGAACACCCCAAAAAAGTACGTTCACTTTGGGGGCAAAAAAGTACAAAGTGGGGGGACAGGCATAAAAACTAGCGAAATAGACTTCTTAGGGGGCTGTAAGGATGGGTCAGGTGTTATTAGGATTGCAGGTGCATGTAACAGGTGCGTTTTTAACATTTTTCAAAACTTTACTTTAGAGACATTACAATATGCTAGCACCCATTTCCAAGTACCCCAAATTTGCCAGGACTACTTATTTTCACCAAAAAATACTGCTTAATGCCATTCTTCACCACTTTTACAAGGACGCTAATAACAAGGACTTTAAACAACTTCAGTAACCCAATTAGTTTTATTAGGGCTATTGGAACACTTCTACATTGATCCCTAATGTTAGTGCATCTTATTTGGGGGGTTCAGACTGATTTCCCCTATTCTGACAGTACTTTTCACCTGTTCTGCAATCGCCGTTTGCCGTTTTCGCCTGGTTAGTAATTGAATATGGCGAAAAGCGGGGACGCGCACGATAAGTTTTTGCGTCCACAACACGCGATGTAGGGGAAAAGTCGGTACTTTATCTTTCACAATTTTATCTTTCTCCAAACTTTCATGAATCCCCCCCCATGAGGAGCAGCAGTGAATGGGACATAAATCCCAATCAGGCTCACGGGACAAAGGTGAAAAGACTACATGGCCTTGATGCAGAGTTGGCAGTAAATTCGACGTACCTCGGCCCCTAACCACATGCGCAGAAATAAATGTGTCTATTCGCCTCACACTTATGTGCAATCAGCGCAGTGTAACAACATGCAAGGTACGCACTTCTTACAGGCATATGTGCACCAGTGGTAAAACGGAGCTCTAGATACTGGTGTGGGCGCTTCGTGGGTCAAAGCAAGCCTCAACTATGACTGTTGGGCTATAAAACTCAGAAGGGTATGACTAGACAAATCAAGGTGGCGTCATAGAAAACATGGCGCTGCCCAGTAAACCGTATCAATAGGTGATAAAAAAACAAGAATTGTAATGAGAATGTACAAAATGGAAGTCTGTGGATTATACACAATGTACAATAGGTATCAACACAAATATGCGATCCAGGAGTGAAGAAGTAATACGGACCTCACAAATATGTGCACCAGCCCCTATGGGTGCGATGTCACATGGTTGCCTTGTCCCAGCATTTTATCGCCATACCTCCTGTTCAATGACGGCGCATACAGGGCCTGATTCACAGTTGCTTGTAAGCGGCTGCTCGTTCGCTCTGAGCGATGTTCGCACAACTGCGCATGCGTATGGGTTGTAATGCGCATGCGCAAAGCAGTCATTGCGGTCGGAAATCGAGCACTCGCAAAACAGCGAGGGGCTCCTAACTTGATCGACAGGATGTACCGTTTGTGGGTGGTAACAGGGGAAGGTGCTTGAAAACGGGGGAGTGGAGATCCGAACGCAGGCGTGCCTAACGGTAAAAAGGGCGTTTAATGGGAGTGCATAATTAGTAAAGGAGCGTCATCGACCACGTCACTTGGCTGTCTTTTAGCCTGAACTGCTCGCAGTGATAGCGGTAGGAAAAAGCTACCACAAGCACTGCGAGCAGTTCAGATGCCTTTCGATGTACCCGATTAATCTAATAAATACCGGAGATGACGTGTGATGCGAACGGCAAAGGGGCATCTTTACAAAATAGCGAGCGCATTTTTCGTTCGCTCGCTCAGACATAGAGGCGTCAGCAAACCGCAAAGAGCGAGCGCTCAATTTAAATAGCCGGCCCCTTTTTTGGAACGACCGTCCGCATATAGCGTCCGGGTATGAATCAGGCCCACAGTACACTGTAAAGTGCTGGAGAGTTGTACGGATGTTACACACGCACAGAGACAAGGGCTATTCCTGCAGCTTGTGGTGAACACCATCATTTGTATTTTAAAATGTGGTTGAAGAGATCATGTCAGCCTGGGGTCATTGGGAAGGATTGGACGGCGCGGATGGGCCCTGGGCGAGCAGGCGTAAAACGGAGCGCAGGAGCATGAAGGATTAGGTTTACATTATTTTTCATGGCTCCTTCACACTCCAACGCCTCAGGGTCAGTGTACATGTAGCCTCGCAGATACGCGCATCTCAGCAGTGGAAACTATAGGGGGGTTTAACCAATTTTTAGTTTTACTCCAAATTGCCAAAAAAAACAAATGGCAGCACACAACATGGGCGTCAAAAAAATGACACAAACAGGTAAAAATTAAAAATGTGTTTTATTCTGATGAGATAAGTTGATAAATATGGTGGGGGGATGACTGGATGTGAGCGGGTCATTGTCCGATAACTCTGCTTTCATATTTGCCCATACACACACATGTTTTTTGCATGGGCACCCTCACACTCTGGGAAACAACATCTCTTACCCCGAAGGACCTGCATTGCCCAATGTATACGTTGTTGGGCTTTAACTCATCCTTTAAATATTATGGAGCTGATTCGGAGTTTGTTTTGTGATCGGATCTTGCTAAGTAGCATTACACGAGGGTCGGGATGTCTGCGCCGTCATAGTGTCGTTGACCTGCTCACTGGTGACATCGCGTTGAGCTCTCGTACCCAACCCGTAGGAGAGAAGTTCAGTGGGCATGTACTGTAGGCAGAATTGCAGGCTATTCAGAGAGATCTGCCTGATTACAGAGAGATCTGCCTGATTACAGAGAGATCACCTGCACCATGCCAAGGGCTAGTGCCAATGCGCACTGGCGACTATCGCAAGTGGGTGTCTATAGACAGCGCCGCCGCATAGATGCAGATAGTTCCGAGTACAGGCGAAGATCTGCACTTACTTCCGATCACACAATGCACTCGACTGGCAATCAACTCTGAACCGGGTCTCGTGTTTCGCCAAGACAGGGCAAACCTCTGCAGGGACCCCCCAAAGTGACCGTTTGGGGGAGGGGGGGAGATGTGATGGATGGTCATAGAAACGCAGGCATGCCAGTGCGTTTGAATACCGTTACAGGGGCGTGCTTTAATTAGCCACTGCGATGGCATACACAGCCTGAGCTGTCACTGCGTGCGATGAGGTTAGCAAATGTTGAGTAAGGTCAGTCCTTGTGCAAGTGTGCGTGAGGCTGCGATTGGTACTCGATGTTACCGATGGTTTCGCAGACTTGCAATGTATATTACGGATGTGAGTAAGGGTAAGTGGGCGTCCTTATGTTAGGCTGTAACAGCATAGCGATTGCAAACATTAGCATATTTTTGCGGTGGGTCTGCGTGCGTAATCGCAGCTGCCGTAATGAATCAGGCTCTTTGTCTCAGCTGACTGAATGACTTTGAGTGATGGGTGATGATGAAAACTGTTCACCTTGTGGCTGTAGGAAGGAACAAGTGGCAAAGATGATCACTGTATTGTTTGGAAGAAAGACCAGAAGTAACCAGGGACGGAGGATTCTGGAGCGGGACACGAATTACAGGTGCTGCCACCGCCATGAACAGAACATCCACTGATTTCTCGTTGCAGAATGGCCTCTTACCCCTCCTATAGAGTTCCAGGCTCTTGTAACCTCTCTGACACTTAACAGCCTATTGTGAAACTAATTTATGGGGTGATTATCTGTGCATGCTGCCATATTCTGAAAACCTTTTAATACTTTGAAATGAGGACTAGATTTCCGATGACTGCTGGGAAATCCTTTTTGAACACATAAAATGAAGCCTCTTATATGTTTTCAGCCCTAGGAAAGACAGTCTATGAGAAGGATGTCACACACTCCAAGGATAATCCTTACCTGAAAAGTTTGCGTCCTTCCCCTACAACCATCTGCTGCACCAACAGGTACCCCTGACGAAACAGGACCTCTACAAGGAAGGAATGGATTTGCCGAGGGGACTACAGCGGAGCAAAGTTCCAGACCAGCCTCCCGCTGGGTCATACTGGTGCTGTAGCATGCTACCATAATAACACTCCCAAATCACAATGTGGAAATTGTTGATGCTGGGACAGGAGGCTGTAGAGAACCAGTTTCAAAAACAAGGGAATGCCAGGGGAAAGACCTCAACATTCAGAATAGGTAAATCCTACCACCCAACACTTGGGAGGGCAGGATCAGGACACTGCACACCTGTCATTTTGGGGGCATGACTGCCCGTCAAGGCCCCATCGCTGGGGGCATGCCCAGTACGCCCCAAGCTGCTGGACTACCCACAGACTGCCTCGGTACTCTGTGGATGCCGCATGCATGCTCGCTGTATACATTTACCGCTGCTCTTTTATCCCCCCCCCCGACCTTTTACCCCTGCGGGACAGGGTCGGACTAGCCAAAAGGGGTGCAGGGCCACTAATATGCAGGGCCACTAATATCAGGTTCTAGACTGTGCACTGGAATCCATGATCTTAGCAATCTATAGAACATGGATGAACATGGGTGCTTGGCTTGTCTCTATAGAAACTACACCAAGATTCACCCTCCTGCCAATCAAACAGTTGGGTTAACATATATATATATATATATATATATATATATATATAATGTGTATATATGTTTGCAGGCTATGTCCTCTTTAATGGTTGGCCAAGCATTTGTGGTGGGTGGCCACACCTCTTATTAGGCCCGTACTGCTGTGGAGTGTACCTGGGTTATTACCGGTCTCTATTGGAGTGTACCAGAGTGCTATACCGGTCTCTAGTGGAGTGTACCTGAGTGCTATACCTGTCTCTAGTGGAGTGTACCTGAGTGCTATACCTGTCTCTAGTGGAGTGTACCTGAGTGCTATACCGGTCTCTAGTGGAGTGTACCTGATGCTCTACCTGTCTCTAGTGGAGTGTACCTGACTGCTATACCGGTCTCTAGTGGAGTGTACCTGATGCTATATCTGTCTCTAGTGGAGTGTACCTGACTGCTATACCTGTCTCTAGTGGAGTGTACCTGACTGCTATACTGGTCTCTAGTGGAGTGTAGCTGAGTGCTGTACCGGTCTCTAGTGGAGTGTACCTGAGTGCTATACCGGTCTCTAGTGGAGTGTACCTGATGCTATATCTGTCTCTAGTGGAGTGTACCTGACTGCTATACCGGTCTCTAGTGGAGTGTACCTGACTGCTATACCGGTCTCTAGTGGAGTGTACCTGACTGCTATACCGGTCTCTAGTGGAGTGTACCTGACTGCTATACCGGTCTCTAGTGGAGTGTACCTGACTGCTATACCGGTCTCTAGTGGAGTGTACCTGACTGCTATACCGGTCTCTAGTGGAGTGTACCTGACTGCTATACCGGTCTCTAATGGAGTGTACCTGACTGCTATACCGGTCTCTAGTGGAGTGTACCTGATGCTATACCTGTCTCTAATGGAGTGTACCTGAGTGCTATACCGGTCTCTAGTGGAGTGTACCTGACTGCTATACCGGTCTCTAGTGGAGTGTACCTGACTGCTATACCGGTCTCTAGTGGAGTGTACCTGATGCTATACCTGTCTCTAATGGAGTGTACCTGAGTGCTATACCTGTCTCTAATGGAGTGTACCTGAGTGCTATACCGGTCTCTAGTGGAGTGTACCTGACTGCTATACCGGTCTCTAGTGGAGTGTACCTGACTGCTACACCGGTCTCTAGTGGAGTGTACCTGACTGCTACACCGGTCTCTAGTGGAGTGTACCTGAGTGCTATACCGGTCTCTATTGGAGCATATCTTAGTGCTATACTGGTTTCTATTGGAGTGTATCTAACAGGTTCGTGTTATACAAGTCTCTGTGTCTTCATGAGACTGGTAATATAGGTGAACACTGGCTCCTGGGGTGTAACAGTCTGTTTCTGGGCATTATAGGAAAGTTTTTTTGGGTTGGACAGTGGGCCTGATTCAGACCCGCTCGCGAGCGCATAGCGCTCACAAGTGGGTCAATGGCCGGGCAGTGCTCACGCTCACCGTGCGCACTGCGCGAGCCCCGTAGCGAGTGAATTTTCACTCGCTGCGGGACTCACTACAAGATGGGGCTGCTGTCGATAGTGATTGACAGCTCGCTCCGTTTTGTAGGCATACAGGGGGGGTGGCTGGACAAACTGAGGCGTTCCTGAAGGAACGCCTGCCATTTGTGGGCGGCCCTACTGACATCACTCTATTAGAGCAGGAAGTTCACTGGGGCATGCGGTGGATGAGACTCTACCACAAGGATTGTGTCGCAATCCCGATGGAGAAAAGCCTGGCCGTCTGTACCCGCTGTGGGTGGTCACCCACAGCTGTGCAAGCGGCCTGGAGGCCGGTAAAAAAAAACCCGTCCTGTCCTGATTCAGAGCAAGCGCTCGCACATAGCGAGCGCTTCTGAAGCAGGTCCCGTGTTCACAGTGGGACCCCTGGAGTGTGGACCCCTCACAGCCCTGATCACACCTGCAGTAGTTCCGAAAACTGATCACTGTCAGTTGGAGATGTACGGTGAGTTCCACAAGGGATACAGGGCCTGATTCAGCAAGGAACGCAGATGCTGATACGCATGCAATCGGTTGATGTTAGCGCTCTGTGCTTGCATAAGCATCGCAGTGCTCAAACTAGCAATTGTGATGGGAATTGTGGGCCTGATTCAGAGCCGCTCGTAAGCGGCCGCTCGTTCGCTCCGAGCGATGTTCGCACATCTGCGCATACGTATGGGTCGTAATGCGCATGCGCCAACCAGTCAGTGCGGTCGGAAAACGTCTGTTCACAAAATTGCGAGTGCCTGCTAATTTGAGTGACAGGATGAGGCGTTTGTGGGTGGTAACAGGGGAAGGTGCTTGAAATCGGGGAGTGGAGATCCGAACACAGGCGTGCCAAACGGTCAAAACGGGCGTTTTAAGGGTGTGCATAATTAACAAAGCAGCGTCATCGACCACGTCACTTGGTTGTTTCTTAGCCTGAACTGTTCGCATGATTGCGGTAGGAAAATCCAACCACAAGCACTGCGAGCAGTTCAGACGCCTTTCGATGTACTCGATTAATCAAATAAATAGCGGAGATGACATAGGATGCGAGCGGCCAGGGGGCGTCTTTACAAAATAGCGGGCGCATGTTTCGTTCGCTCGCTCAGACATAGAGGCGTCAACAGACCGCAAAGAGCGAGCGCTCAATTTAAATAGCCGGCCCCTTTTTCTGAACGAGCGAGCGCAAATAGCGTCCGGATCTGAATCAGGCCCTGTGGTTGCTGAGGCTACGCAGACCCATGGCAGAGTGATTGATAGGAAATGCCGTTTGTGGGTGGTGACAAACATTTACATATCACCGCTGATATTAGCAACTGCGCTGTGTGGGTATAAACAGAATAGCGATCTGTAGTGAATCAGGCTCACAGTAAATGGTTGCACTTATCAATTTGTGATTAATCATAGAAGAACGAGGAGACATCACCAATATCAGTGACCTGACGCTGCAGTATAGTGGATTAAGGTAAAGAAAATAGACAATGTTAGAGTCATTAATTTGCAGCTGGAGAAGGGACAGCAGCCTGTAGCCGGAGCCTCGTGCCGCACAATGCCTCACTTGTTAGCAGCTTTGATAGGCAGATGTTTGAGGAACAGATGTGGTTGCAGAGATACTCACAGAGGCTTCTGCGCGTCGCATCAATTAGAAAATTATTTACTTTCTCTTAGAAGAACTTAATTTGAAAGCACAATATCAGAGCCATATGGTCACAGTAATATTCCCTTCTTTCTGGGTGCCATTTGCCAATATCCCAGACACGATGAACGGGATGAATGTAACACCTTGTACGTACAGTGAGTCATAATATTTCCAAGGTACCGAGATATAATATAGAATAAAATCAGCATATGTCAGTGTGTGGGAGGACTATGGTTCCGTGAATAGATTGTATTTGTCTCTATTACAGAACTGGATTCTAATATAATATATAGTACATTTACACGGGGATATTTGCACCAAGAGCTGGCATATCTTGATTGAAAGTATAATCCATACCTCACTGACACTTATAATTCTCGGGCTACGAATGGGACAGAGGGCCTGATTCAGACCCGTTCACTAGGCTGCGTTCGTACGTCGCCTGTCGCCTGACGATGTTTGTGGTGTGCGCGTGCGTATGCAACGCAGTGCGCGAACCAGTCCATGCGATCGAGAAGCGATTGCCCCTTGCGCATAGATGCCTCGCTAGAATGAGTGACAGGACGAGCCGTTTGTTGGTGGTGACAGGGGGTGGTCGATGGAAACGGGGGTGGTGGTGGTGCAAACGCAGGCGTGTCTGAGCGTCTTAACGCCGTTTCAGAGGCGTGCATAATTATAACGTCACATGGCTGAGTTACACACTGCAGCACTCGCAGTGCTTGCGGTAGAGTGCTGCGTATGGGTCCGATGTTACTCGATGTTACCGATTGTTGAATAAGGGAAAGTGAGCGTCTTGTGACAGGCTGGTGGGCGGCTAAATACGCACCGCGATCGCACGCCAAGACATAGTGGGCGTGCTAATGCCTCGCCGTGCGATCGCGGGACTTGCATACATTGGCAGCTGTGTACGAACGCATCTAGCGAGCGGGTCTGAATCAGGGCCAGAGTTTCATCCAAAAGTGGGTGTTCCTGGGCAAATAGGGGTAGGGTTTAGGAGGATTGGAGGCAGGGCATATTTTGCCCCAATTTGGCATGTGTGTGAATGTTGGGAGGTACAGTATATATGACCAGGACACAAGGGATGTGGCCATTCTGTGGGCTTTACCGATATTCAGCCTATAACCTCACTACAAAACAAAGGACCTCATTCAGAGCCGGACGCTATTTGCACTCGCTCGTTCAGGAAAAAGGGGTGGCTATTCAAATGAACCGTTCGCTCTTTGCGGTCTGTTCACGCCTCTATGTCTGAATGAGCGAACAAAACTTGCGGTCGTTTTTTGGAAAACTACGCCCCCTGGCCGCTTGCATCCTACGTCATGTCTGCTATTTATTAGATTAATCGAGTACATCGACCAGGGTATGAACTGCTCGCTATTCTTGTGGTTGGTTTTTCCTACCGCAATCTTGCGAGCAGTTCTGACTATAAAATAACCCAGTGACTTGGTCAATGACGCTGCTGTATTAATTATGCACACCCTTAAAACGCCCGTTTTGACCTTTAAGCACGCCTGCGTTCGGATCTCCACTCCCCGTTTTCAAGCACCTTCCCCTGTTACCACCCACATACGCCTCCTCCTGTCACTCAAAATAGCAGGCATTCGCTATTTAGCGAACAAACGATTTTCGGCCGCACTGACTGGTTGCACATGCGTATTACGATCCGTACGCATGCGCAGTTGTGCAAACATCGCTCGGAACGAACGAGCGGCCGCTTACGAGCGGCTCTGAATCAGGCCCAAAGTGAGTCACCACGGCATTAAATGGTTCCTTGAGAATTGTTAGAATGAATATGGTTTAAGCTCATAAAACGACTGCTGTACTGTGGGCAGTTAATGGGACTACTTTAAAGTAACGCGCCACCGTTGCTCCCTATCACTGGTACTCTCTCCCTCTCCCTATCAGACTCTCCACCACTCTACAAAGCTGCAAACAGGCTCTCAAGACCCACTTCATTATCAAAGTCATCTAACTCTCATCCTAACCCACTGCCCCATGCGCCTTCCTCGCTGTCAACCCCATTTGTATCACCCCCTCTCTGTTTGCCCCTCCCTTGTAGACTGTAAGCTCTCACAAGCAGGGCCCTCCACCCTCATGTGCTTTTCCTTCCCTCTGTTATATCATCTTGTCCTCTCCACTGCTAATAAGAGCACCCAACATATGGGTTCAACGCCCTGCTGCTTATAC
This sequence comes from Taudactylus pleione, assembly GCA_031769625.1. Taxonomy (NCBI): domain Eukaryota; kingdom Metazoa; phylum Chordata; class Amphibia; order Anura; family Myobatrachidae; genus Taudactylus; species Taudactylus pleione. Next base: position 1,126,962 of record JAUIMM010000952.1, read on the forward strand.
GGGTATTATGGGCCTGTTTCATATGTGAATGCAATGCCGGATTAAGATTAAGTGATTGGTAGCCATTGCGTATTAATGTACGTCACACTGTGCGTGCGCAGCGGTTGAATTCTAACTGCAAAGAGGATTCACTCGCAAAGTGAGTGACAGGTAGTGAGCATTTAGAAGAGGTAACGTGATGGTTAGAAAAACGCAGGTGCCGTGTGTTGGGGCCGTATAAACACTGTTTTCTGGGCGTCCATAATTTATCCACTGCGCACTTAATCGCAACAGGAGAGCCCGATTTGTGAGAAATGTTCTGCAATGTTCTGTACTGTAAAGGTGCCTACACACATAGCGATATTTTACACGATCTGGCCGATTACGATGCATTGGAACGACAGATCGTGTAAAACATGCCCAAATCGTGAGTAAACCGTGAGTCCCCACTCACGATCACGATGCGATGCGCATCCCCGCAGGTCGCACATCGCATCTTCAGATCTGAGAAAAGTCACGATACACTGGATAGTTTAGGAGGCATGATAGATCGTGTGTCAAATTGGCAGCTTTTTAAGACCAAATCGTGCCCACAACTGTCGGGGAGAGTTCAGGGGGAAATCGTACACATCGTGGGATCAAGAGCACATCGCTTGGTTGGGTTGTGAAGTGGTAACAGGAGCTGGACGCAGAGGAAGGTGAAGGGGCAGAAGAAGATGAAGGGGGCAGAAGAAAATGATGGGGGCTGGGGGCAGAAGGTGACAGGGGCTGGAGGCAGAGGAAGGAGATGGTTCTGGGGATGGAGGAAGGAGATGGTTCCTGGGGATGGAGGAAGGTGATGGTGGCTGGGGATGGAGGAAGGTGATGGGGGCTGGGGTTGGAGGAAGATGGCCGGGGCTTCTGGGCTGAGGATATATAGTACATTTACACGGGGATATTTGCACCAAGAGCTGGCATATCTTGATTGAAAGTATAATCCATACCTTACTGCTATATATATATATATATATATGTGTGTGTGTGTATGTGTGTTTGTGCGTGCATTTCTGTAAAAATTGTGTGTGTTTGTGTGTGTGTGGACCTGGCAAGTGTGTCTGGAGGAGGGGGCATTAGGAGGGGGGGTTTGGGGGCCCCAAACATATAAGTGTACCGGGCACAAGATTTCTCTTGCCGGTCCTGCCCGCACACTCCATGCCGTCATTCTCTTCTATTCCTCTGCTGTAGGTGATACATTCTCTTCGGGTGCCCCGTGACCTCCCAGGCAGCGCAGTAACAGGTATACAAGTGGCATTTAGAAAGGAACCTGATACATTGTAACACATGAATGAGCAAATGGAATTGTCAGGCTACCTGCTGCCTGCACAATGTTATTACTGCATTCCCATTCCAATCAAATGCTTGGCCTACGTGTGACTGTTCTTATGGATCAGGCAGAGGTGCTGCAATTATAATTGAATAAGAAAAGGTTATCTAGGGTGTAAAAGTAATAATAGGGAAAACAAAGCTTTTTGTCATTTCCAAAGTTTTGCTTTTATTTTATCATTACAGTATATGGAACTTGTGATTAAGGGGCCTATTCATGATCCCTTATGGGCATAGTGTTTCAGCATGTTTATTGTAGTGGGCACCTTCATTATTAGGGGCCCGATGAGGCCGCTTAGTATTCAACAAATTTGCTTGCGGGAACCAACGCCATCTTTAGATGGCATCGATTATCTTTAGATGGCATCGATTATCTTTAGATGGCATTGATTATCTTTAGATGACATCAATTATCTTTAGATGGGATCACTTAACTGTAGATGGCATTGATTATCTTTAGATGGCATCGATTCTCGAAGCCCTGCTCCTTCCTATGGGAAGGAGGTCTGGGGTTGGTGAAGAACAATGTATATGTTGCTATAAACTACAAGTTTGCAGCCAGTCCTGAACTTGTTCTTCTATATAGATATATATATATATTTATGCTTGATGTACGAAGAGAGCAGAACGGTATGTTTAGTGGATAGCATTGCTGAGAAGCAACTAGGATGCTTATGACTCAGATGCCGGCCGCTTGGCATGCGTAGTTTGCTAAAAATGACAAGATGCAGGTATTGCGTGCAGCTCATGATCAGGCGCTTTGTGCGGATGTGAACCAGCGCCAATTATTTCCCTATTTGTTATTTCCGCTATGGAATTCAGCAGAATTTTCTATTTCTTATACAAACAATTGTCCCCCATTGATTAACTAGGGTACAATATAAACTAATATTGGGGCCCCCTGAACTAGGGCTGATTCTGAATCAGGTGTAATCATGGCCGTCCTTGCATCCCAATGTGCAAGCACTGTGTGCGACTTTAGAAGCTCCCATCGGTCACGACCGCTTTTAGCTACACGCCTGCGATACTCCCATAGGGTGCAACATCTCCGGCATTTATTCAGCTATCCCCCGTTACGTCCCAGTCACCGATCAGGAACACCCCTTACATTTTCTCCGAATCTGTACGAACAAAATCAGGACGCATGCGCGGCGTGACTCAGATGCATGCGCAGATGAAAAACATCAATCCGCTGCGTCTGATATCACCATTTTATCAAACGGAATCAGACACTAAAAGGGCTCAGAGTAATGCAATGCAGGGTGTTGGTTTGGAACGAAGCAGTTATCTGTACAACATCTTTGCAACTTTATCTATGCAACTTTATTTCTGCAACTTTATTTCTGCAGCTCTATTTCTGCAGCTCTATTTCTGCAGCTCTATTTCTGCAACTCTATTTCTGCAGCTCTATCTCTGCAACTTAATCTCTGCAGCTCTATTTCTGCAACTTTATCTCTGCAACTCTATCTCTGCAACTTTAAATCTGCAACTTTAAATCTGCAACTGTATCTCTGCAACTGTATCTCTGCAACTGTATCTCTGCAACTTTATCTCTGCAACTTTATCTCTGCAACTCTATCTCTGCAACTCTACCTGTGCAACTCTCTCTGAAACTTTGGACCTCATTCAGAGGCGGTCGCTCGGGAGCGATCGGTCGCACCCAAAGTGACCGAGAATATGCAAAACGAGCGCTCAGTCGCAAAGCACATCGTAAGCGCGGAAACACCCACAACAATGAAAGCACACCTCCTATCTCTACGGCCTAATTCAGAGTCAGTCGCAGGCGGCAACCTACGTCAGCACGATTAACACCTGTTACATTGTTAATTGCCTACAAACATCGGTTGAGGCAGTAACCATCGCAAGCACTTGCAAATGCTTAAAGTAGACCCTGGGCTACCCTTAGCTCTGCGAGCAGTAGCGTCGTTATTGCAATGAGATGACGTGTGTGATGATTCGCTCAGTAATATATGCACGCCCTTAAAACGTCCTTTTTAAGGTCAACCACGCCTGCGTGCGCACCACCACACCCCCGTTCACAAGCACCTTCCCCTGTAACCACCCACAAACGGCACAAAATGTCAGCTACGACCTCGTAGTGACTAGCGAGTAAGAGGATTGCAGTCGGGAAAAAAGGCTTGCGCACGCGCACTGCCAGGTACACGCTGCGCAGTTGAAAAAAACATCGCTCGCTACGTCCAATCGCTCCGTGCAACCGCCTCTGAATGAGGTCCTTTATCTCTGCAACTTTATCTCTGCAGCTCTATCTCTGCAGCTCTATCTCTGCAACTTTATCCCTGCAAATTTATCTCAAATTTTGTTTAAAATCTAGTCATTATTCATTTCTAGTTATGTCCCTGTCTTGCAGCACGAGACAGTTCCTCCAACAGAGACAGGGCCTGAATGTTTGATGGTGTGTGCTAAATGCTAAATAGGATCTGATTGGTTGCTATGGGCAACATATCCACTTCTAAAAACCCGCACTTTAGTGAATACACCCCAAAGAGTCCAATGTGTTCTCTATAATCACAGAAATTCAACTAAATTGCTTGGTAGTCATAGTCCACTCTTCTCTATAATACAAGAATATTAGCAACACATACAGATTCTATACTTTTAAATTGGAAGCAATTGACCAGCCAGCATAATACAGATTTATCTGCGCCCATAAATTAAATGACCACAGAGATTACTTTTTACCATTTACAGCCTTATCCTATTTTGTAGTATCGTCTTAATGTACTTTAAGGATTTCTCATTTACATAAAATGGCAGATGGTTTATTATCTGAAATTTGATTAAAACGCGTCCTTGCCAATGTTGACAGAGATTTTACGGAAAGCGACCCTCTCTTTAGCTGCGTCTGTCTCACATTTCAGCCTCGTTCTTCCAGTTCTGAGGGAAACAGATCACGCTGATCATTTCTTGCAGGAATTCTGGGGTAGATGGGCCAGTGGAGAAGTTGCCCATGGCAACCAATCAGCTTTGAGGGTGCATTTATCAAGTACATTCTATAAAATAATAGGTGGGAGCTTATTGGTTGCTATGGGTAACTTTTCCACTGGCACACTCCTCTTTTCACTGCTTCATACATCTACGCCACTGCTATTCCTACGAGATATCTTCTGCTAGACTGACCATCAGCTTAATGAAGAACACATTTCCACCGGAGTGATAAAACTGACGGCCCATCTCCTTGTCTGAAGCCGCCATATGTACGGACCCCCCCCCCCCATTACTGAGAGCTACGGGGGGACTGTTCCTTAATATTTACATGTATAATTGCGATCAGAACATATGAGAGCCCTGCCTAGGACAACGGAACCCCAGGGGGGCCGGGTATGATTACAAGACGCTGGCTCTGGAACGCTTCCACTTGTCAAACCCCTTTCTATGCTAAATGTCACGCTGCCACTTAAGTACCTAATGTACGACAAAGTTCAAATGGTTTAAAGCATTTTACAACAGTGGAGAGATTGGATAGAAGTCTCTCTGCTCTTCTCGCTCCTCAGTTTCAGCTATTCTGCAAATGGAGGTATATAACAATAGCGCCATTATACTTAAGCGTTTCTGCTTTATTTTATTCAAGTAGGCAGATAATGGGTGATATCAATCAGCTCGGAGACCTGAATTCTTACTTGCCTGTAATTTTCGTTGCACTTCTCAATGCTAATCAGCCTGTTCTGCGCACTAGCCTTTTGCCCCTCTCCAGGGATTTCTCTCTTTCCGCCCAATAATCGTCCATGTGGTGCTGCTGAGTCATATACCGGAATGAAAGCTATAGAGTGGGATGTACTGTATACTCGGGCAATGTATTACAACATTATTATGAGCCGCTGTTATTGACTTCACTGTAGGTTTGTTCTGTAAGTAGAGCAGATCTCGCTCTTGTCTTATATAGCCAGCGGAGCGTCAAGGACTAAAGGGCGTGACTCAGAGGTGACCGCAGGACTGATCGGTGCTGCGTCTCCGGTTGCTGCGGATCTGAGATGGTATATGCAGGTGTCATCTTTTGGAATGCGACACCCACCTGTGACTTCTCGGATCCACCCCATGCGTCTGAAGAAGACGAAGCATCGGATCACCATCGAGAATATCAGGGGAAGGGGGGGGGGGCATCAGACATCTAAGGTTTCCCAGACTGTCCTCCGCATCTAAGCTGCAGAGACTAGTGAACCTGCGTCCGAAGACACAGGCGCTGGCTTCCGCACTAATACAAAATGGGGGCGACATGCCTTGGTTTTTGAGCAAAGGCTCCATTCTACTCTCCCCAAACGACTGCAGCTCGTCTATCAAGCTGCGGCATACAGTGCACTGCGTCAGGGTCGCAGTAACATCATGGCACATGCTTACTGAGGCCCTGGCACATGCATGGTCCCAATACCATCGGTCATTGGTGACCGAATCAGGAGTGTATCTGGGGCTAACACAGGCCCTAAGTACACAAGAGCACCTCCTTTGTAGGGGCCGGTATAAAGTTTAAACGCCCCCCCGATGTACCGCCACGGGGATGCAATGAACATATACAGTACGTGTGGGACTCTGACTGGGGACACCCGGACACGCTATGGGCGTTACACATTTGTCCTCCATAGTGATCCTCTTCTGGACGCCCCTTCGCCATCACAGTGCTCTTTAATAATCTCGTCATTAAGAAATATGTCACAGCTAAATATGACTGATGAACAAAGAAAGTTACAGATGAAATAAGATTTGGACCTTGAGAAAAAAAAAAATCCATATACGAAATAAATCCCGTCGCTTGGCAGAAGCCGCCCTCTTCTTCAGTCTGCACTTTCCCACCAACATCTTCATTTCTATATCTTAAAATCATTACATAATAAGCCCAGGCCTGATCTACCTAAAGTCTGTCCCCATCCAACAAACCGCACCCACTCTCCACCCATTCACACTCGCTTATGTGTGAGGTGCCGCCCACTTCACTCCACAAGCCGTCCCCTTCTGACGCCCGTGAATCCTATCAAAATCAGGGCAGTTGGGGGTTATGTGATAAAAGCAAGGGTAGTTCCATACATTCTGCTAACTGCAGATATGAGGCACTCCTATCGTCCTTTACACAAAGTAACAGAGAGATATTAGTTAGTGTAGTGTTTGTTATAAAAGACAAATAGTCCACACAATCATTTAAAGTTCCAGCATTGAGGTGTAAGGAAGTAATTTAGATGATATTTGTAAGACATTCCATTACCTATGCCACCCATCAAATACTAGTGTCAGAGACAGCAGTTTGCTTCGTTGTTGGCATACCCCAACATATGTGTATTTAAAACGTAGGGATTCCATATTCTTATAGCTATTTATGCTATTAGACCAGGGATATGACACAAATCACTGCTGCACTCTATGTATTGGATACAATTGTATCCAGGGTGAAGCATTGCGTTGTATCCCATGGAAACAGAAATATCTACCTCTGGGCCTGATTCAGAGCCGCTCGTAAGCAGCCGCTCGTTCGTTCCGAGCGATGTTTGCACAACTGCGCATGCGTATGGATCGTAATACGCATGCGCGAACCAGTCAGTGTGGCTGAAAATCGTTTGTTCGCTAAATAGCGAATGCCTGCTATTTTGAGTGACAGAAAGAGGCGTTTGTGGGTGGTAACAGGGGAAGGTGCTTGAAAATGGGGAGTGGAGATCAGAACGCAGGCGTGCTTAAAGGTCAAAACGGGCGTTTTATGGGTGTGCATAATTACTACAGCAGCGTCATTGACCACGTCACTGGGTTATTTTATAGTCAGAACTGCTCGCAAGATTGCGGTAGGAAAAACCAACCACAAGAATAGCGAGCAGTTCATACACTGGTCGATGTACTCGATTAATCTAATAAATAGCGGACATGACGTAGGATGCGAGCGGCCAGGGGGCGTAGTTTCCCAAAAAACGACCGCAAGTTTTGTTCGCTCGTTCAGATCTAGAGGCGTGAACAGACCGCAAACAGCGAACGGTTCATTTGAATAGCCACCCCTTTTTTCTGAACGAGCGAGCGCAAATAGCGTCCAGCTCTGAATCAGGCCCTCTGTCCGATGATAGCGAGCACACCTCCCAATTGTCTCGGTTTAGGCGAAATGCGTTTCAGAACTTTTTTTTTTCAATTTGAGGACAGATGGGTTGGGAGATATTTCCCAAATATTGTTATTGAATGGGTGTATTTAGGGGAGAACAAATGGACTGGGGGGTGGCCCATCTCTGCCAAAGCACTGAGGACACCAGTTGCGGGACACGGTCAGCTCCATTACATGTGCTTCGGCAATTTGTCCTGAATCAGGCCTGCTAAAGACATGGTTAAAAACTCGTTAAGGAAATAATTTAGTAAAAGTCGCAGAAGGCCACGTGTCAGACAATAGATTGAAGTGGTCTGATGGTGGAAAACCCATTGAAAGCAAGAGACCCAAGATGACCAGGGTGCTGTAATGTCTGTTGGCATTTTTTTACAGGTTGGGGAAATAGCCACAGTTGGCCAATCAATATTAATTTAAAATTGTAGACGCAGTACTAGCCAAGCTGTTGTGGCCATTTCCTTGACCTATTTAGTTTTCTAAATCACCAGTCATGAGAGAAATCCTTTCAATAGAAATCTAGCCGTGGCTGGGTATACGTCTGCTGCTTTACAAAAATAAACCTTGAACTGTTACTACCATTTATTTTAAATCTGAAGCCTATTACACTGTCACAGAGTTCTGTTTTAATCCCATTATCTCCTAAATGATGGGGGAATTATATATTGTTAAAACCGGAAAAAAACAAACTGTTCTTATTATTGGGCCGGTCTTAAAAAAAAAAAAAAAAATATAGAAAGTAAATTAAACAAAATAAGAAAATTTAGAGTAAAAAATTTGCATCAAACATATGGAAATACTTAGCAAGTCAAAAAACACAAGAACTGGCCGGCTAGAATTTCCGAGGTAAATTAAGCAGTAGAGTTTTTGGAACTGATACAAAAAAAAAATTCTTAGGAGATTTGACAATTAATCTTCGCTTTATTAAAAGTAAAAAAATAAAAAAAATAAAATATTTTCTGCAGTTACCTGACTGGAAAAGAAATTGAGTGTTGCCGAATTTTTTTTTTTTTTTTGTGCTTAGATTATAATAGATGCATGCTTATCTCTGAGACAATTAACTAATTAGCAGGAGCGCGGCGCTGATACAGTATGCGTGAAATTTCTCTCTCGACGTTCACACTCAGTGCAATAAGTAAATATTCATAACATTTCTTTACAAGTACTATACTGCTCATTACAAGGGCAGGCATAATAGACAGTAGGTTTCATTCTCCTTGTGCATTTAAACTCAACGTTATTTCATTTAAATGTGTTTAACTTAAGAGATTGCAAGATACAGATTGCATCCAATACACAAGTTGTAGAAAAAAAAACACAATAATTTTTATGCACCCTGTTGTTACCTAAACTCATGCTATATTAATTAGAAATTTGATATGAAGAGTAATATGAAATACAACAGAGCGTTGCAATTTATTTAATTAGAAAATAACGTTAAGTTTATAAAGTCCCCCCCCACACCTTATCTCTGTGTTGACTGATAAAAGATTACAGCCTACAACTTCCATAGTTTCTGATGATGTTCATGAATTTCATCTGCTTAAGTATGCCTGTCATCTATTTATTTAGTTACATTTACTTATATCGTGTCAGCGTTTGGTGTTGCGCTTTACAGTTGGGAACAACTCACTAATGAAACCAGACTGGGCGCTAACGTTTGGGGGCCCTGCTCGCAATCTTACAATCTATAAGGAAATAGACATTCCATACAGAAGGATATGTGGCTACATATTTTAAATTAGTGCAGACTGCAGAGGTCCTTGGCGACTATAAGATCCAGTCACACGGCAATGTGGGCCTGGGGTCATGTAGAGTTGCTATATTGAAAAAAAAAAAAAAACCGGGACACACCGGGGGCGTTATCAAATCAGGGAGGCGTGGCCATGTCCATTACACAAAAAGATAAAAAACCTACAATACGCGTCCCGCAAGCTCAGGGCAGGAGCGGCTCCGGGGCATCTATGCAAGCCCTCAGAGCAACAGCACAGTAGTAGTGCCCTTTATACATAGTATGCCACACAGTAGTAGTGCCCATTATACACAGTATGCCACACAGTAGTAGTGCCCATTATACACAGTATGACACACAGTAGTAGTGCCCATTATACGCAGTATACCACACAGTAGTAGTGCCCATTATACACAGTATGACACACAGTAGTAGTGCCCATTATATGCAGTATGCCACACTAGAAGTGCCCATTATACACAGTATGCCACACAGTAGTAGTGACCATTATACACAGTATGCCACACAGTAGTAGTGTCCATTATACAGAGTATGCCACAGTAGTAGTGCCCATTATACACAGTATGCCACACAGTAGTAATGCCCATTATGCACAGTATGCCACACAGTAGTAGTGCCCATGATACCACATAGTAGTAGTGCCCTTTATATGGGATGTAGTTATGTTGCCGGTGGACGGGATGCTGGCCGCTAATATACCGACGCCAAAATCCTGCCATCCGGCATGATGCCAACGCCGATATCCCAAAGGAGATCAGGATACCTGCATCAGCATCCCGCACGCTGGAATCCCGATGCCCAGACCCGGGTAAGTATGTTAGTTTCCCCGAGGATGGGGGAATATGTTTAGGCACCCCCGGGGGGGAGATTAGGGTTAGGCACCCCCCTGGGTAGGGTTAGGCTATGGGGAGGGGGGTTAGGGTTAGGCACCACTGTGGGGAGGGTAAGGTTAGGCACCCCCTGGGAGGGTTAGGTTTAGGGTGCGGGAAGGGGGGGTTAGGGTTAGCCATCACCGGGGGGAAGATATAATTTAAAATGACACAGCCACCCTGACCGCTGCCACCGACACCACCGCGCAGCTCCTTGCGAAACGGGACAATTGGGGGTCCTGAAGAATGTCTTCAGGACCCCGGGACAGAGGGTAGAATACCGGTACGTTCCCAGGAAAACCGGGACGTATATCCACCCTAGTGGGATGTGTGAGTGTACAAAGAGAACATCCTGTATGTGAAATTATGTGCAGACTGTAATGAGAGGATGTAATTTAGTAGGATAGCTTATGCAGGTTATATGGGTGGTTCTGGAATTTCTTAAACTTGTTCAAAGAGATGAAATTTTGGGGAATGCTTGAAGGTGTGTAGTCTAGAGGAAAATCTTGTTGTGTGAGGGAGGGTATGCCACAGTCGGAGCAGCTGAAACTCCTGTAACCGTGAATGGATGAGTGTCTTCTCAGGGGATGCAGCCATTTTGTTGTCTAGGCCACTTTTCAGGAGGTGAAAGAAGACTGGAATATGTCTCCAGGATGAGCTGTATATTCGAGGGGGGTGTTTATTTCGGGGGCCCCTTGGAGGAGCCACATGGCGCATCTAGCACCCAGCGAACCTGCTGTACTTAGTACACTCACACTATGGCCTGTGACATAAATTGTAAGTTATAAGCTGGTCATTAGTTCTATTTGTAAATTTACTGCATACACTTCCCTGTTCATTAGATGGAAGTAGCGACTGCTATGGCAGCTTCTCTCCTGTATCTCCCACTTTTGTCAGCTGTCCCTTGTAGTATAATAAATAATAATAAGGATGAGGTGCTTCCCTTAGAAAAGCAAGATGCTATTAAAAATAAACTCTGTATAATACAATAAATATATACAGTAGCAACAATAGTAGTGCAGTTAAGACTAAAGGATGATAAATCCATAAAAAAGTATTCGCTTGTGACAGGTTTCGCATCATATATAAAAGAAGAGATTATCAGTATCGGTAGCAGCAGTCAGGCCATATTGCTGATCAATAAATGAATATCTCCCCACCACCACCCAGATATTTTTGTCTAATTTATGTTACTATTATTATCATTTTTTTTTTAACTAGATGGAACTGAAAAACCGAGCGGATGCGTCGACAGACTGGCTGGGTCACTCATCGGCCCAGCATAGCGGTAAACTAACCCCTGACCCTCCTGGACAGTATCAGCTGCACTGATAGGTGCTTTTCCCAAAGATAGACAGGAAATCAGCCTCATCACTGTATTTTAATAAAAAGACCTCTTAAAGTGAATATATTTAAGGTCTATTAAAGTTTATGTGACTGATCATCTTTGCATGTTTAAGTACCTACAATAGCACCTGAAATGTCTTAATTAAAAAAAAGCTGCGTCGGCAGCCATCTTGTGGTCTGGACCATTCTTTATGCCTCGGTTATGTTACCATTTCCTTATGAACCGCAAACATGATTATATGCTTCAGTCTACACAATGGCTGCCGACATTCTTGGTATGTAATGCCGGCAGTCGGGATGCCTCCTGTCACGATAGTTGGTATCCTGACAAGGGTTGGGTAAGTATACTTACCCTCCCCCCTTCTCCCCCTAACCCTCCCTTTTTGTAACCTACCCCTAACCCTCCCCACCCCGCACCCTAACCCTTCCCGCTAGTGCATAAACCTAAGTCTCCCCCCTTCGTACCTAACCCTCCCCACTTAGTGCCTAACCCTAACCACGCCCCCCCAGTGGTGCTTAAACCTAAACCCCCAGTGGTGCCTAACCCTAACCCCCCCTACGGGTGCCAAACCTTAACCTTCCCCCCAAAACCTATCGCTAACCCCACTATGCTACCTAAACCTAACACTTGCCCCTGTGACTAACAGCTAAAATGCCCCCGGATTACCTAGTTCGGGCTGGCGTCTTGTCTGTATTCCAGCATCAGGATTCAGATAGGTGTCGGTATTTCGACGCCTATCTTATGTCCCACGTCGGGCTTCCACCATCGGGATTCAGGACGGTGGCATGCCGTCTGCCGGTCTGGAAACTACCTCCCGTGCAGCTCATAGGAGCTCTTTAATAGTACGTGCAAAGGCAGAGGACAAACTTGTACAGGAGTGCACAACACACCACACACATATTTTCTATTTATCATCAAAACCTCAATTGTGCCTTTTTGATTATTTTTTTCACTTATCGCCGCCGCTCTCACAGTGGCATTTATGACAATATATCATAATATCAATAAAAATTGCCGTTACGTATCATTTTTAAATGCTCCATTAAAACTTAATTGTCTCTGAATTTTTTTCCTTAAATGACAATGAAAATCGTTAAAGTGTAATTGGTCTGAAGTAATTCATTATAAATTGACTGATCAATAGGCGCTTAACTGGAGCCAGAGTCTCGCTGTGGTCTGGAATAGTCGCTCAATTGCACAAAGTTTAATGCTATAATTAAAGCTAAATGTATGTCAGACATAATGTAATGTGCTGGCTATGGGAAGATATGGAGGGGGGGGGGGGGGTCGGTGGGTGGGGAGACCACACCTTGCTTGGTCTCGGACACCCCACCAGTGATGTCACCCATGTCTCTTGCCACCAATCTACTGTATTGGGAGAAGTATATAATCCGTATATGCTGGGGGAAGTGAAACACCATCAGTAATGGGTGATGTGCCCTGGACACATGCTCCATAGCACCATCATGTAAACTAGGTAGAGTCCTATAATAACATTGTTATACATTGATACCTTACATTGTCAAAATAAGGGAAATAAAAATATAGGGTTTGGGTTCATTCAATTCATTCAATTATATAAACAGGGAAATACTAGCAAAATCCGGGAATTAGGGTTATTCCCAATGTCTGCACCCCTGGGCGTGGCAGACCCTTCTTTAGCACAGGATGATCTGTCAGAACGAGACCATTGGTTGATCTACCTGTGCTCCTGTGAGTATATCCTGAAAACTGGAACTGTTGGCTGTCCCCGAGAACTGTAGTTGGGAAACACTGTTCTAGAGCGGGATTGATCAACTCCACCTCTTGAAGGTCTGTAAAAGAATAGGTTTAACAAGTTGGGTGCATGAACTTTGTTTTATGCAGAGGTGGGTTTGACACCACAACAAACTTTGACAGGAACCTCAAATCATTGCTCTGTGCTGCTTCTCCATTCCACACCTCACTGTTGATATACTCTGTGCTGCTGGAGGACCCTGCTCCTTCCACTATATAACTCAAAATTGTCCATTCCACTCCTCACATCTATCTGCTGATATACTCTGTGCTGCTGGAGGACCCTGCTCGTCCCCCCTGTGGCTTCCTGTTGCCTCTATTCCCCTATTCACATCATGTCACTGCCCCTGTCACATGCAGCCCTGTCCTCACTAACACATCCCTCATCTCCTGATATACTCTGTGCTGCTGGGACCCTGCTTCTTCCACTATATAACTCTCAGTCTGTGGCCTCCTGCTGCCTCCACTCCCCTCCTCACATCATGTCACTGCCCCTGTCACATGCAGCCCTGTCCTCACTAACACATCCCTCATCTCCTGATATACTCTGTGCTGCTGGGGACTCTGCTCCTCCCACTATATAACTCTCAGTCTGTGGCCTCCTGCTACCTCCACTCCCCTCCTCACATCATGTCACTGCCCCTGTCACATGCAGCCCTGTCCTCACTAACACATCCCTCATCTCCTGATATACTCTGTGCTGCTGGGGACTCTGCTCCTCCCACTATATAACTCTCAGTCTGTGGCCTCCTGCTGCCTCCACTCCCCTCCTCACATCATGTCACTGCCCCTGTCACATGCAGCCCTGTCCTCACTAACACATCCCTCATCTCCTGATATACTCTGTGCTGCTGGGGACTCTGCTCCTCCCACTATATAACTCTCAGTCTGTGGCTTCCTGCTGCCCCCATTCCCCTCCTCACATCATGTCACTGCCCCTGTCACATGCAGTCCTGTCCTCACTGACAAATCACTCATCTCCTGATATACTCTGGGAGACTCTGCTACTTCCACAATATAACTCTCAGGCTGTGGCTTTCTTCTGTGTCCATTATTTATAATATGTAATATATATATATACATATATATATATATATATATATATATATATATATATTTATATAAAATGTTCTCTTGTGCATGCCCATTGGATACAAACATCAAATTCTTGTACTTAACTAAAAATAGATTGATACTGATACAGTACATAAAGCATCAAATAGCAACACAGTAGCGCTGAGGACTGGCTTCACACACAAAAAACAAGACTGGTTCACACCAAACACAAGAAAGTCTAATTTCATCAAAGCCTTCCAGCTCTCATCCTAACTTGCTGCAACATACTCCTTCCTCCCTGCCTACCCCATCTGTGTCACCCCTGTTTGTCTGTCCCTCCCCCTTAGAATGTAAGCTCCTATGAGCAGGGCCCTCTACCCTCTTGTGCTCCTCCTTACTACATGTTCATCTACTTCTTACTCTCTACCAGGGCACCTAACACTTGGTTGCTTTGCATAGTCGCTTATCTGGGTGTTATGGTCGTGAATGTAGCAATATATATTATCCATGTCCTGGTCCTGTATTGTATTGTATTGTACTGTACTGTAAGTCACTGTAAATCAATCTATTTGTTTATGTACTGTGTAAGGCGCTGCGGAACACTTGTGGCGCATATAAATAAACAATAATAATAATAATAGTAATAATAATCTACTGATAGACGGTCTCAATGCAGCTGCTGGACCCGCTAATCGGAGTTGTCATTGCTGTTGCCAGGGGAAATGTAATAGACTGCGATTATTGCCGCCAAACACAAGGAGTATGGTACCCACATAAACATGGATAAATCATTGGTGCTTCCTTGGTAACAGTAAATTCCTCTGGTGTCAGTGTAGAATATAAATATCAGTTGCACCATTTCTTCCCTAAATTAATACTATAATAATAGATAATCAAGAGCAATGGCCCTGATTCAGAGCCGGACGCTCTGACCAGAGCGCTCGCTCTGAATCAGGGCCCACCTCCATTAATATGGAGCATCCTCCTGGACGCTCGTATAGCTGTGGGTCACCACCCACAGCATATAAGAGCGTGTAGGATGACGGTCGTGATGGTCTTGACCATCCCGAGCATCGAAACTGCGATCAAAAGCCTGCGGTTGGGTTTTTCAACCGCAAGGCCAGGAGTGATTTTGGCTCTATCAGAGCCAAAATCACTCCCACTGACATCACTAGTGATGTCAGTGGGGCCGGCTTCAGACGGTAGGCATTCCCTTGGGAACGCCTCCGTCTGGCAGGCACGCCCACCAAAGGGGGCGTGCTGTCACTCACCATCGACAGCGCGCCCCCTTTGATGAGACACTCCGAGCGAAGGAAAGTCCTTCGCTCGTCGGGTCTCGCGCATGCGCACGACGGAGCTCCCTCCGTCGTGCGCATGCGCAGTGGGGACCATCGACCCACTTGCGAGCGGACAGCCGCTCGCGAGTGGGTCTGAATGAGGGCCAATGTCTTCTCTTCAAGGTAAGATACAATCAAAACTCTCCAAGCTTCTTAGTGGGGGAGTCTCTTATATCTACTCCTCATACCGACTTCTGTCCTGCGCCTTCCCTCGGGTAACACACATGCGCAGAAGCCAGTGCCATCAATAACACATGAGCGCATGGCAAGCTGGGTTACTGTAAGATTCCCACAAGCAAACTCCGAAAACCTTCCATATTCAGAATTTGCTGAATATCAGTTGGTCCTATTTGGACCCCTGGTGATGAATGGCCTGGTAACCTAAATATGCACAAAACTAGCGTTTCCGCATGGATTAAAGGGACATTTATCCTTTGATGAATAGGCCCCATAGCGTGCACCTCTGAATCCAATGACTGATCTATTTTCAGCTGGCTAAACGCAGAACTTGGACCATAAAAATATATTATTGACAAAAGTATACAAATTTACTGACGGACAGCATTTTACCAACACTGCCTCATATTTGTACCTACCAACTTTTCTTACTGACCGCTAACAATATCTGTTATTATTATTTTTTTCTTACTGACTTCCGCTAAATGAACTGATGGTTGACAACTGTTCCTTGGACTCATGGCTCATGGGAAAACCTTCCAGAAAATGTTCAAATAAGCAACAATGGCAGGTCACCTTATTAAACAGCCTATTAGACTTGTAATTATGCAGATTTATACAGAAGCAGCAACATCTTTCTGCAAATTATTATTACGGGGGTTTTTTATCTGATGCAGGACAGAAATATGGAAACTCTAAAGTCTGCATTATATTATACAGGGAGAGAATGAGGAGACGTCTCTGTACAATGCTGCCGGTTCCACTGAATAGGAGCAGAGGAAATGGTACACAATGCACGCACAGACAAAGCAGCCTAGAATTAATAAATATCAGTCATACTCATTCAACGGGAATGGTAAGGCACACGTATATCAGGGGGAGCCCCTGTCGGGATACTGAGCATCGGGATGCCGCTGATGGTATTTTGACAGCTGGCATCAAGACTGCCGGTATTTCATACCCAACCCATATATATATATACAGTACCTGGTAACAGAAGGATTCCTCTGCTATCAGATGGACCCATGCACAGATTGAGACACTGCTAAACTTTACGGGTGCGTACATGAAAACCTACACACGCTGTGAAAGTATGATGTACCTCCCTAGTTGATCCAATAATATGAGCGCTTGGCTCTATCTATTCAGAACTTCACTTCACTGAGAGACAGAGATAGATCTATTTGAACTATTTTGATATGTACCCCTGAAGAAGTCCTGTATGAGGACGAAACGTGTAGGGTTAGCGGCATCACAGCCAGTCTCCATCTTGTGAGAAAGTCGCCTATGAGCTCGCATCCGTAGGTGGGAGTTAATGCTCTCTCTCCTGTTATGGTCCAGGTTACTGAAATACTTTTGTTTGAATGTTTATGTGAACCAATTTTATTGTATTTCACACAACTGCTGATGTTCGTATACCAAGAATAAAATACTATCTAAAAACTTGCTATCAAGTGGTTTAATTATTGGGTGACTTATATTTTATTGTGAATTATTGTAAATGTAATTTGATCCAATTTTGGTGAGAGGCTAAACAGCGCACCCAAGGTATTTGTTACTTTCATTTCTATTGTTAGGTCCTCACTAGCAGAGGGCCACCTGTAAGGTGCAGCTTAATGTAAGTACCAGCGGGAGATATATTTTTTTAAATGATATATACATATATATATATATATATATATACATAATTTATTTAAAGCTGCAATAAAGAGGATTCTCCCATGCGTGAAAGCTGATTTGACAGTATTTTTGATGGGGGCACTACAGGTCACAATGGGCATGGTGCCACTTGCAGTTCTACAAGCATCAAGAAATTCATTCTGCACTGCTGGCACCAGTATTTCACCAGAAAAATAACCCAACTAATTAAAGGGTCTATTTACTAAGCAGTGTTAGGAGACAGAGGCCCTGATTCAGAGCCGGTCGCTCTAACAGAGCGCTCGCTCTGAATCAGGGCCGGTCTTTTTTTTTTTTTAGAACGGCCTCCTGGCCGCTCGCATAGCTGTGGGTGACCACCCACAGCTATAGCGAGCGGCCAGGAAGATGGTCGCGATGGTCAAGACCATCGGGCTTGTGTCGAGACCCTTGTGGTAGGGTCTCGTTGCCGCAAGCCCCAGAGAGCTTTCGGCTCAAACAGAGCCGAAAGCTCTCCCACTGACATCACTTGTGATGTCAGTGGGGCCGCCCCCAGACAGTAGGCGTTCTCATGGGAACGCCTCCGTCTGGGCAGCCACCCCCACCCCGGCCCGCCCACCAAAGGGGGCGTGCTGTCACTCAACATCGACAGCAGGCCCCCTTTGGTGCGAGACCCGGAGCGACGGCTTGCCCGTTGCTATACGGGTCTTGCGCATACGCACGACAAAGCCGGCTCCGTCGTGCGCATGTGCTCTGGGCCACCATCGACCCGGTTGCGAGCGCTCAGCGCTTGCGACCGGGTCTGAATCGGGCCCAGAGTGAAAAGTGATAAGAAAGTGATAAGGTGCCAGCCAATCAGCTCCTAACTGTCATTTTTCAAACACAGCCTGTGAGATGACAGTTGGGAGCTGATTGGCTGCCACTTTATCACTTTCTTATCACTTGTCTCCTAACACTGCTTAGTAAATAGAGCCCTAAAGCATTTCTACTTCATTGCCCAACCCCAGGGGGGTTGGGTACAGGATCCCAGCAGTCAGAATCCCAACGCCGGTATCATGACAGGTTTAGTATACCGACAACTTTCGGTCAGTGTTCTAACCCTACCACCCCTCCCTCCCCACTGCCTAAACCTAACCATCCCCCCATAGCGCCTTAACCTATCCTCCTACCCGCAGCCTAACCCTAACCTCCCCCAAGTGCCTAACCTTAACCCCTTATCCTCCCCCTAGTGCCTAACCTTATCCCCTAACCCTCCCACCGTCGGGATGCGGTGCCGGGGTTCTGACAGGTGTCTGGATTCTGGCACCGGCATTCTAAGCGCGGGCATCCAGACTGTCGGTATTATGACCACATTCCCTCCCCAAGGGTGTGAGAAGAGCCCAAGCACTTTCAGTCTGGGTCTGTTCTGTAGGAGAAGGGTGGGCCTGCCTGATTTTTGCTGGCTCATTTCCCCTAGGGAATTCAGGGCCTGATTCTGATCCGCTCGCGAGCCATGAGCGCTCGCAAGCGGATCGATGGTGCCCAAGTGCGTATGCGCACGATGGAGGCGGCTCCGTCGTGCGCATGCGCGAGACCCGAATAACAACGGCCAAGCCGTCGTTATGGGTCTCGCACCAAAGGGGGCGTGCTGTCGATGGTGATTAACAGCACGCCCCCCTTTGGAGGGCGTGCCGGGGGCGTGGCTGCCCAGACGGAGGCGTCTGGGGCCGGCCCCCACTGACATCACTAGTGATGTCAGTGGGAGTGCTTTTGGCTCTGATAGAGCCAAAAGCACTCCTGGGCTTGCGGCAGCGAGACCCTACCGCAGGGTGTCGTCGCGAGCCCGATGGTCGCGATGGTCTTGACCATCGCGACCATCATTTTGGCCGCTCGCTATAGGTGTGGGTGGTCACCCACAGCTATGCGAGCGGCCGGGGGGCCGCTCCAAAAAGGAGCAGGGACGGCCCTGATTCAGAGTGAGCGCTCTGTCAGAGCGTCCGGCTCTGAATCAGGGCCTCAGTCCTGTGCTGGACAGACTCTGACAGCAGATGGACCCCAAGCTGAAGGTTGTTAGCTGATTTTTCTAGGGGACCCCTCACTGTTGGTGACCCAGATTTCTCCTCTATCACCCTTAGCTGTGAGTGCTGGTACCGTCAGCACTTTGAAGGTTGGGAGCTTCACAATTTTTGTGTTTTTTGAATGCATTTAATTTTTTTCCCAAACAACATGTAAAACCTTTCACCATCGTCCAGCTGATGATAACTGGTGTATAAATAATAGAATGGTATGGTTTGATCATTATCACTGTTTTACTCATACTGAGATGCGGTTATAATCCCAGCATATGGGATGCTGGTGATTAGAATGCCAGCGCCGGAATCCCGACACCTGTCAGAGTCCCGACCACCGGTATCCCAAAGAAGTAGTGGGGTTAAGGGGAGGGTAAAGGTTAGGGTTAGGCACGAGGGTGAGGGTTAGTAACTAAGGGGGAGGGTTAGGTTTAGGGCGCGGGGAGGGGAAGGTTAAGTTTAGGCACCGGGGAGGTAGGGTTAGAGGTAGGGAGAGACAGAGGGTTCGGATACCTACAGACAGGTGTCGGTGTCCTGACCCTGTCTGGATGCCTTCTTCCGGATAGCCGGGATCTCAAGTGCCGACATCCCGTACCCAACCCCTCATACTGTACATACATTTACGCTATATATGACGACTCACTGTGCATATACGGTGCATGGATTCTTTTTTTGCGCGCAATTTTTTTCCCACATAATTCACATCAATCTCTTTCATTACTATTACAAAACAATTGTAATAATGCTTTATAAATTATCTTGCTGAAATTTGGGTGCTCAGATGGTCCACTCAGCAGGCTTCAAGTTTCCTACTTTCCGTTTTTTTGGAGTCGCTTCCACATACTAATTTACTAAAGTGTGGGTTTTTAGAAGTGGAGATGTTTCCCATAGCAACCAATCAGATTCTAGCTATTATTTTCTAGAAGGTGCTAGATAAATGATAAGTAGAATCTGATTGGTTGCTATGGGCAGTGTGCAAAACTAGGAAAGTGACGTTCAACTTCAGCCACCATTTTGGCCCCCCTCTTTAAATAAGCTTGGAAAAGGCAATATATGCCCTATTTAAAGGCTTAAAGTCGCAGTACATCCCCCTCCTCACAACGAACCCCTCTGAAAACACTGCTTTGCATAACTATCTCATTTAATTAATCTCTTTTCTGAACAGCTTTGCAATAACCAGGTCCAGCAGAACCTCCCCCCCCCTCAGCCTGTGCTGCTCTTCAGCTAATGCCGCCATCTTGCTCTGTAACGTCATGTGCGTCAGTGTACATCTAGGTGCTCTAGATGAAGTGGACTTCAAAGCTGCTTCATGAATGATCAGCAGAGGTTACATTTCTTATTTGCTCTTATAGCTAGAATTTTGCACGACAGGGTTTAATTTTTACAGCATTATTGTTTGATTAAATGTCCGTAAATGGCTGCGTTTTGCTATTTATACAGATTTTTTTTTCCAAGGGAAACCAGACTTCTGTGCCCCCTGCCCTTTCTTTACATTGTAACACACTATAATTAAAGTGCTACAACTTTATTTTATACATCTCTCATGTAAATAACACATGAAAAAAATCTATTTTCTGTCATAGAGATAGATGTATGAAGGGCCTGATTCAGAGCCGCTCGCAAAAAGCGAGCACTCGCTCTGAATCAGGGCGGGCGCTTGGTTTTTAAGTTGCGGCCTCCTGGCCGCTCGCATAGCTGTGGGTGACGACCCACAGCTTATGCGAGCGGCCAGATGATGGTCGCAGTGGTCAAGACCATCGGGCTTGCTACGAGACCCTTATAGTAGGGTCTCGTGGCCGCAAGCCCCAGTGGACTTCCTGCTCTAATAGAGCAGGAAGCCCACCTACTGACATCACGAGTGATGTCAGTAGGGCCGCCCACAAACGGCAGGCATTCCTGCAGGAACGCCTGTTTTGCCCAGCTACCCCCCCTCCCCGCCTAAAAAACGCGGCGAGCTGTCGATCAACATCGACAGCCGCGCCGTTCGCTGCGAGCACCGGATCGAGTGCTTTTTGCGCTCGCTCCGGGGCTCACGCACGCGCAGTGCGCACTGGCCCACCATCGACCCGCATGCGAGCGCTATGCGCTTGCGAGCAGGTCTGAGTCAGGCCCTTCATTTTTACATAACATCAGGTCATCTTATACACACAAATCCCGCAGCACACACATCCTAACCCACTGCTCCATGCTCCTTCCTCACTATCTACCCCATCTGTGTCACCCTGTCTGTCTATCCCTCCCCTTTAGAATGTAAGCTCTCACGAGCAGGGCCCTCGTCCCTCACGTGCTTCTCCTCCCCCTACTTATAGTATAATTTACTCCTAACTCCCCACAACGGCACCTGACACCTGGTTGCTCATGTCCTGCTGCTTGTGTTATGCAGCCATGTTTATAAACCATGTCCTTGTCCTGCATTGTTTTATATTACTATAAACTGTTTTTCTTGTGTGCTCAGTTATGTACAGTGTAAGGGGCTGCGGAATCTCTGCGGCGCCATATAAATAAAGCATAATAATAATAATTGTATACAACACTTCTCTTATGACATTGTTTGCTTAAATGTATATGTAATTGTACCTTTTATTAAACTCTGCAATGTATTTCCCTCTAAGAATGTGTGCACAAAATAGTCCTGACCGCCATTTCCAGCAACCTGCGGCCATTTTGGCCGCTGTGTGGCAATAGCATGACAGTTGGCAATAGTCAGACGACGCTGATTTCCTCTTCCTGAACCCTGCATAGGTGCCCAGGGGCCTCGAGATCACAGGCTACCTCACATTTTCAGTCATGTATATGAGATTAAATAAATATCCCTTTCCCACCGGGCAGCAAACGGCTGACCCTAGCCTGCAACAAGTTCATCAAATACATCATTTCAGATAACAGAATCGCTAGTGACACTCGCCTCGGGCCTCACTTCAAGTATTTTGGGATGCAGTGGGTGTAGGCACTGCCTGCTGAATACAAAGGCAGTCTGGCCACAGTAATATAATCAATACTCCTCTAGCTTTTTTTTTTTTTTGTTTAGTTAATTTCATAATTTTCAAACAACTCCTGAAGAGGCTGCATTTAGTCTGTGTGACTTGTAATTAATTGTATTGATTATAGATAGAGATTAGAGAAGCTTTAACCGAAGTAAGCACTGCAGGTTTGCAACTGTCTTATTTAATCACCCTTGTCCTGTTTTCTAAAACTAACCGTCGGAACCGAAATAACCCCAGGTGCTGTATCAGCGGATGGATACACTGACTTTCAATAAACAGTAACCTAGACAGTCATTCTGTTAATAGCCATGAGAGATGCTGGATCGAAAATTCACCGGTTCCATGGCTACAAACACGTTTAATGCAATCGTCAATAGACCCCGGTTCAAATTTGTGGCTCACGCCCGCTGTTTGAGGTGCAAGTTATAAAGTCTGTGCTGTTACATTCACTTTTAAATGGCAATTTAAATAATTTCTTTTTTCAGTGAAAACGTATTTCAACTTTTTTTTTTGCGTTGAAAGGGCCTGATTTAGAGATGTACGCTAACCCGATGGTTAGCGTACATCTCCAATGGTTTCTTCTGTGCGCGTACGCAGGTCTCGTTCTGAGCATGTGCAGAACGGGTCGTGTGATACCACACAGAGGGCCTCATTCAGAGGCGGACGGAGGATGCAAGCGGTCGCTCAGAAACTGGGCGGGGGGGGAAACTGGGGGGCTTGGGCGGCCTTGTTCCCAAAACCGTGGGCGTGTCGCCACCATTTTCTGGGAGTGCTGAGGCAAAGGTCTGCGTCCATGGAATTTCAAATTTCAAATTTGTGGCTCACGCCCGCTGTTTGAGGTGCAAGTTATAAAGTCTGTGCTGTTACATTCACTTTTAAATGGCAATTTAAGTGAAACCGAAAGATTGCATAAGAAAAGAGGTGTGTTAAACCTCTAGGATGGGGGCCGGCATGTATGCAAATTACTGTTTAGAGTTAGCCTATCGTTAGCAGGGGCGGGTTTTCAATAGAGACATTATATAAGGGGCTAGAAGTGAGGGCCAAAGCCTCTTGGTTCCAGATTGCCCACCCTCCCTTCCCTTTGCAATTATTGGCAGGTTGTTGTAGTTAATTATGTAGTGGCGGGAAAGAACGGCAGTTCACCAGTCCAGGTGCAATTATGAGTTAAGGGCGCTCCCTTCGTTGACTGGTAGTTGGCTGTACCAACCTAACGGGGGGCAGTATCATCACCTAAACGGGTGGGTAGTCAAGTTAGAGGGTGAGCGTTACCTTTTGTGTTTGATATGGTTTACATGGTTATGTGTATGCACTCTGGGCGATCTACGCCTGCTATGTCTTTTGTTGTTTGTGTGTGGGCATAGCAGATCTGGCTGATTTCTGGCCGTCCTTTCTTTGCCACCATACATCCTTAATTAATTTAAGAATTAATAAATAATATTAATTTCTCCAATAAATCGCCATCAAGTTATCTGCCAAATCCACGTCTCAGTGTCTTTATTTTATGTTAGTATGATAAGTGGTTTGCACACATGACACCTCATCCGATAGAAGGTTTAATAATTTCTTTTTTCAGTGAAAACGTATTTCAACTTTTTTTTTTGCGTTGAAAGGGCCTGATTTAGAGATGTACGCTAACCCGATGGTTAGCGTACATCTCCAATGGTTTCTTCTGTGCGCGTACGCAGGTCTCGTTCTGAGCATGTGCAGAACGGGTCGTGTGATACCACACAGAGGGCCTCATTCAGAGGCGGACGGAGGATGCAAGCGGTCGCTCAGAAACTGGGCGGCCACTTGCATCCTGACCGCCCGCCTCTGTTGCGGTCGTTAGGCTGTGGGTTAACACCCACAGCTCTAACGGCCGCTCCGGTGATGGTCGTGATGGTCAGAGACCTAGGGTAGGGTCTCCCTTGTCGTAAGTCCCGGAGAGCTTCTGGCTCTGTCAGAGCCGGAAGCTCTCCACAGACATCACTAGTGATGTCAGTGGGGTCGCCCCCAAACAGTAGGCGTTCCCATGCCACCCCCCCCCCCCGGCTTCCAAACGGGGCGAGCTGTCAATCAACATCGACAGCTCGCCCCCTTTGGATCGAGACCCGCTACGACCGGTGCTGTCGGTCGTAGCAGGTCTCACGCATGCGCACGCCGGCGCCGGCGTCGTCGTGCGCATGCTCTGGGGGGGGCCATCGACCCGGTCCAAGCGCATCAGCGCTAGCGACCGGGTCTGAATGACCCCCAGAGTTCCCCCAAGCCTGATTGAAGCGTTTGGGGGGCTTGGGCGGCCTTGTTCCCAAAACCGTGGGCGTGTCGCCACCATTTTCTGGGAGTGCTGAGGCAAAGGTCTGCGTCCATGGACGCGGACTTCCTGGCCTCACAAGCCGCCAGGACCCAGTCAGTCTACGGTTAAGCTTCAGCTACTGCAGCCTGGCCAAAGGGGCAACAATTGCAGAGACCCGCTATGTCTGCGACAGCTCAGACATACTCAGAAGGCTGATGGCCGCCTGATCTGCACTCCATGTTTGCGGTTTTGTACATGAGCAGCGGATGCAAGATACTTTCAGTGGGCGTCTCTATGCGCTGGACAGCGACTGGCTCATTAGCATATTTTCGCACCTGCTGTTTGGAGAGATCGCTGCTGTGATAGCATTTGTGTGCGGATCTGAATCACGCCCTGCGTCAAGAAAAACAGTTTTCATAAAATTGCAGGGGGAATGATAAAAAAACATTCCGCTAATTCAAAGGAACGCAGACTGATTGCTCACATTGGAGAAATCACTAGGTACTAACAGAGCACGATCTGCATTTAAAAACCTGCACGTTTATTTAACTATGTTTTTTGCTTCCACTTGCGGGTCACATGGGGTCTTTGCCAATATATGTCAGGCTTCACGTTTGCAGTTTTAAATTTTTCAGCCTGTTAAGCAGGTTTATAAATGTCACTTGTAGGAGACCACAAGCTACAATGCCGTAAGGGCAGAAAGTACTATTGCCGCTGAAAATTGTATTTTAATGCCGGAAATAGCGCCTTTGTATGGTGAAGTCTGTTAAGTATTGCAGCATTACGTACACTGTAGCTCCACAGTACGTTTTCTATTATTACCATTTCAAAATGGATTCAAAAATCCTTTAAAATCTTTTTAAGAAAATGAATTAATATTTTCCTTTTTTTTTTCATTATTGGTTTTTAACCTTAACTTTTAGTTCCACTGTGCAAGCTAGTTCAAGATGGGTACGGGATCCCAGCGTTCGGGATGCCGGTGGGCCGAATACCGACAGTGGCATCCAAATTGCTGACACCATTAGGTAAGTACCCTAACGCTAACCCCTAACTCTCCCTCCCCGGTGCCTGAACATAACCTTCCCCCCTAGTGCCTAAACCTAACCTCCTCCTCCCTGCACCCTAAACCTAACTCTCCCACCCCGTGTCTAAACCTAACCCCCCTCCCTGCCAGGGCCGACTCCAGGGGTCGGAGCACCCTGTGCAGGCCCCCTCCAGAGCGCCCTATCCAGAGCGCAGCGAAGTGGTCTAATTACCATAGGCCACGCCCCCTACGTGACATTATTAGGAGGCGTGTCCGCCTCCAAATAACGTCAGGCTGGGGGGAGCATCACTAGCTGGGCTTCCCCCAGCCCTCTCCCCTCACTGAATGGATGCCGCGCGCATCCATTCAGAGTCTCCGGGGTCCGGCACTGCCGCACAGCTGCGGCAGTGGGGCGTCCCCAACCTCCCGATTTAACCACCCGCGGGCCACTTCGGCCCACGGGTGGAACAGCAGGACAGTAATGTGCCGCTGAAATTGAGATGTTGGGGAGGGGTGCGCCCTCTATGGGTGGCGCCCCTGTGCGACCGCTCGAGGTCGAATACCCCTATCGCCGTCCCTGGTCCCGCACCCTAACCCCCCCCTAGTACCTAACCCTTACCCCGACACCTAACCCACCTCTTAACCCCTGATACTTACCTTCAGGATTCTAGAGCCATGATTCCGACGCTGTTGGGATTCCGGCGCCGGTATTTGGACCGTCAGCATCCGCACGCCAGGATGGTGACTACCTCCCGCTGGTTCACCAATATGCTCAACCACAGAGAATGGTCAAGACATCCCCCCCCCTTTCTCTACCTGTCCGCGTTACCCAAGGACCCATCTCCCTCTACACCTCACCTTACAAAAACAGTTTCTTCTTATATACAGTAAGTAAATGTAAGGGGATCTGTCCTATTGACCTGTCACTTTCTCTGTTACATTGTATATTCCCTGTACGGTGCTGCTGAAGCTATGTGGCACCTTAAAAGTGAAAATATAATAATAATAAACTGACCAACAGCCAGGTTGGCCTGCAGGTAGGGCCGGCCTGACGATGCGGCTGACGACCCCACAGGAGCGCACACCACACAATATAGCGCGTACACAATTAACAATTTTGACGAGTTGTCGTTACAATGCGTCGGAACCGGGCAAATCGTTAAAAGACTCGCCTAGTATGTACGCACCCTTAGGGCCGAACTCAACTAGGCGCGAAATCGGACGATTTTGCGGTCAAATATTGCACCCGCGATAATTAGTGTTAAATAGGCGAAAAGTTTTCACCATCTCAGCCCAGGTGAAAAAAAAAAAAAAAGGCAAAATACATATTTTTGCCTAAAAATAAAATGTGGGGATTTCTTTCAGAACCCTTTGGAGACACCTTCTAATGATAAATTACCACAAAAAGTTTTTTTGCAATTTGGCGAAAAAAGTCCCATCAAATTTTGGGTGGAAAAAAAACGATGAAAAATGGGTTTAACGTATTGGGTCTGGTATTTCAGGGGACTATATAGATATGTGATGTGTTTTACACATTGCACGTGGTTGCAGCAGGCGTTTTTTTTAAAAGTGCGCTTTTACAACATGAAAATATACTTGCACCCATTTTAACGTACCCCTAATTTGTGAAATAGTAATTTCCAGGACAAAAATAGCTTTCTATAATTTCTTTACATTTTTCATATACGCAAATTACCGCCAACCGAAAAAATTTAAGTCCCCAAAATACTTTTATTACGACCAATCGTACACTTCTAAAATAATTTCCGATTTACGTCAGACATTTTTTGGGGTACAGACACAATTTCCTGCATGCCCTGACTTTTTCGCCTATTTTTTTTTGCACCTACCCATTTTCATCTGTTTTTTTTTCAAAAATCTGCCAATTGCGACTGCGAAATTGGCCGAATTTATCGCTGGCGATAAAATCAGCCGCTTTCGCACCTTATTGAATCCGGCCATTAGTAGGAAATAAAGCACATACTAAAGTTGTTTTACATATTGCCAGCAGGAGAATAAAGCCGCCTGTCCACTCTTCCTTCACTGAGGTGTGAGGTGCGAGGTGGGTTCGATGGCGATATTTTCATCATTAAGTGAATAAGGAAAAGCGTATGATAACGTGACGCAGGTCATTACGTCCCAGCCCGTGTGGTGGTCACACAGGTGCGTGAGTCGGGATGATATGATTTGCGTCATCTCATTAGATCCCTGCCCACCTTTGTGGCAGGTTTCCAGGGTCATTGCCCTACACGCCCAGGAAGGTGTCTCCCTAATCCTGGGAAAGCGGGCAACTATAAATCTAGGCCTAATTCAAAATTAATTGTAGTGCAGAAATTCTCAACGGGATCCATAAAAACTTGACATCTGCGCTGTGCGTGACTGAAGCCCGGCCAACGTATTAATCTTCTGCCCTTTAAATACTGTATGTGCACAAAACCAGTGTTCTGCGCGGTTGCGTCTCACGGAGCACGCGGTCTCATTCCATCTCCTCGTGACACTTCCTATAAATCAATTTAAAGTTATAAATAAAATATTTTCTTAGATTGATACATGCTTACATATTATTTTCAGCAGCGGGGAAGACAGGATCAATAAGTGTACACATTGACTGGCCGGGTGATTTATGGTGACACAGATAAGGTGCTGCCCTACATGCTATGGATTGAGAGAGCTATAGGCATTAGCATATATTTTTATGTGATGAATTAAACATTTAACCCGGAGAAAAGTACGCTGTACAAATTGGACACAATGTATTGTGTATTGTATGTATGTATGTACAGTATATATGTATTTATGATAAGGCGCTAGATGGTGGAATAAGTGGTAAAAGAGGATGTATATTATGGACCGGAGTTGGGGGTCTATTTACTAAGCAGTGTTAGGAGAAGTGAAAAGTGATAAGGTACCAGCCAATCAGCTCCCAACTGTCATTTTTCAAACACAGCCTGTGAGATGACAGTTGGGAGCTGATTGGCTGGCACCTTATCACTTTTCACTTCTCCTAACACTGCTTAGTAAATAGACCCCTTGGATGGAAATCGGATGAAGGTGGTGCCGTATTGCAGAGTTATACACATCTGGCCGTGTGCCCGCTCCTTATCTGTATGCTTGGTTGGCTACCAGTCATTATTATTAGTGCGCCCTTGCACCAGTCTATACTGGGAAATTGCATAAACCAGTAGTTACATTGTCGTGCCCAGGGCGTTACAGCCCAGCGATGTCTCTTCAGATGTGACAATGCAAGTGATATATGTCTGACTCTGCATTGCCTATACTTGCATGTGCAATGCGAACAAAATACAAAATGCGCTCTGCAAAATGACATATTGTAACTCTTACATCAGTATAAGCCTCATTAAGTGGTGCACGCAGCATCAATGTTTGCTACTGCACATGCGCAAAAAGTCTAGCAAACCCTTACTGCACACATACGAATTAATGTGTGCAAAGGCGTAGGCCATACTTGCCGACAATCTGGCTGCTCCTTCCGGGAGGGAGCAGCCAGATCGGCAGAACAGGGGGCGTGGCCGGCAAAAGGGGGCGTGTCCAAAGGAGCTTAGGTCGGTTTGCGGGCGTGACAGGGGGCGGGGTCACGCGATCGCATCACTTTAGCCCCGCCCTCGCTACACAATGTAGAATAAAGGCATTGCGAAGCAGGGGGCGGGGCCAAAATGACGCGAATCGCGTCAGCAGCCCCCCGCTGCGGGGGTTAATCAGGTAATCGGGAGGGGGGGTCGGGGGATCGGCGGCAGGCGGGAGGCTTGCCTGCCTTTCCGGGGGGGCGGGAGCTGCACCCGTTTATCGGGAGGCTCCCGCCCGAATCGGGAGGGTAGGCAACCCTGGCGTAGGCATTGGTGTACAACATCGCTATTACTTGAGATGGCTTCTGCCAGGATGGAGACTGACCGTAAGTCTTTGCAAAAAGAGGAGGTGGAATAGGCGTGTTATGGGAGTATCATAGGCATGTTATGGGAGTGTCATAGGTGTGTTATAGGTGTGTTATGGGAGTGTCATAGGTGTGTTATAGGTGTGTTATGGGAGTGTCATAGGTGTGTTATAGGTGTGTTATGGGAGTGTCATAGGTGTGTTATGGGGCGTGCTATGGGAGTGTCATAGGTGTGTTATAGGTGTGTTATGGGAGTGTCATAGGTATTTTCTGGGGCGTGCTATGGGAGTGTCATAGGTGTGTTATGGGGCATGCTATGGGAGTGTCATAGGTGTGTTATAGGTGTGTTATGGGAGTGTCATAGGTGTGTTATGGGGCGTGCTATGGGAGTGTCATAGGCAAGTTTTGGGAGTGTCAAAGGCGTGTCATGGGAGTGTCATAGGCGTGTTATGGGAGTGTCATAGGCAAGTTTTGGGAGTGTCATAGGCGTGTCATGGGAGTGTCATAGGCGTGTTATGGGAGTTTCATAGGCGTGTCATGGGAGTGTCATAGGTGTGTTATGGGAGTGTCACAGGCATGTTATGGGAGTCTCATAGGCATGTTGTGGGCGTGCTATGGGAGTGTCATAGGCAAGTTTTGGGAGTGTCATAGGCGTGTCATGGGAGTGTCATAGGCGTGTTATGGGAGTGCCATAGGCGTGTCATGGGAGTGTCATAGGTGTGTTATGGGAGTGTCACAGGCATGTCATGGGAGTCTCATAGGCATGTTGTGGGCGTGTTATGGGAGTGTCATAGGTGTGTTATGGGCGTGTCATAGTCGTGTTATGGGAGTGTCATAGATGTGTTATGGGAGTGTCATAGGCGTGTTATGGGCGTGTCATAGGCGTGTCATAGTCGTGTTATGGGAGTGTCATAGGCGTGTTATGGGAGTGTCATAGGCGTGTTATGGGAGTGTCATAGATGTGTTATGGGAGTGTCATAGGCGTGTTATGGGAGTGTCATAGGCGTGTTATGGGAGTGTCATAGGCGTGTTATGGGAGTGTCATAGGCGTGTTATGGGAGTGTCATAGATGTGTTATGGGAGTGTCATAGGTGTGTTATGGGCGTGTCATAGGCGTGTCATTGGTGTGTCATAGTCGTGTTATGGGAGTGTCATAGTCGTGTTATGGGAGTGTTATAGGCGTGTTATGGGAGTGTCATAGTCGTGTCATTGGTGTGTTATGGACGTGTTATGGGAGCATCATGGGGGGTTGCAGCATGCGGCTGTAATCTCTTTCGCAGCACCACAGCCACAGTGGCCATATCTTAAGAAAGTTACAAGGGAGACTGTACGCCAGGGAGGGGCTGCTTGAGGAGTCGATATTGCGAATGATGGTGCGTCGAATGCTGAAACTCCCGTTTGCATATGTTCACACTTGGGAATCCGTGAGAAATCGCAGCCGCGCATGAACCGCGTGCACCTCTGATTTAGGGCCTATGGGAGAAGTGCTGACATTAGGATCACAAGTTCATAAATGGAATGATAGTAGTGAAATAATGTGATGGCAGCACTGATATCAGGGGCAGAACAGTGGCCCGGCGGCAGCCTCTTTGGGGTATGTTCCCTAGAGGTCTCCACTCTTGTTCTCAGTCGGGGGTGTCGGGAGTAAGTGGTGTTATCCGTAGCCATACATTACATTGGGAGGGGGGGGCAGGCACTTCCTGTTATAAAAGAAATGGGGCCCTATTTGCACATCACAGACGCCATTACAAAATGGGGAAAAAGGGCATTGATGAACGTACTGATGTGAATGAGCCCTAGGGTTGCCAGATCATCCCTTTAATAAGGGACACGTGAATTACACAGGTTCTGTGGCTGGTTAAAACCAGATGAAATGGAGACATAGGATTATATGTACTAAAGTGAGTTTTTAGATGTTGCCCCTAGCAACCAATCAGAGTCTATTTAACATTTATCTAGCACCTTCTAGAAGATAATAGCTAGAAGCTGATTGGTTGCTATGGGCAACATCTCCACTGCTAAAAATTCTCACTTTATTAAATTTACCCCTTCAAGGTAGCTAGCCACAGAACCTGTGTAATTCATATGTGCCCCTTATTAAGGCGATGATCTCTCAACCCCGAATATATGATTATGTTCTCCACCAGAAGACAGTAGAAAAGGCGACAAAGATCTTTTTATGACTTGGGGGATATGAAAGTAAAAAAAACCATCTAAGTAGTTTATTTTCAGACAAGTAAGAGTGTCATAGCTTTATATAGGAAGGGATAGCTTATCTATAATTGGTGCAGGGTGTATGGTGTACATGGGCATGGGCCAAGAGGTGCCTCGCACTGCACTCCATGTACCGAGAACTGACCCCACTGTGTGCGGTGCATCCGGCTGGCCCCTATGTATTCTGCCGGTGGTGCAATCTTTCGGGTGATGTCTTCGGAAAGATGGCGCATATACAGGACAGTCATAGCAAGGATTCTAGCACTGGTGCTAGCTACTGTGCATGTGCCATCTTCCACACATATCATTGCAATAGTGGTGTCACTGACAGCAGATACGTAGGGAGGAGAGGCATTGCACACGGGTCCCTCTAGTCACCAATATGCCTCTGCTTTTGGGAAGCCAAGGAAACAGCATTACACAGTTTCAGCTCATCCTGTCTGTGACCTTGGACATCGCTTGTATCAGGCTGCCCGGTCCTGTGCCTACAATGAGGCAGCGGCCTGAGGCAGTAGTACCCGGGGGCAGCACAATGTAGGGAATTGCTTTAAAACAGCAGCAATATTCTTGCAGGAAAATATATATAGTATATTTATAGTAGATATCATGTTGGTAGATCTCATAGTATGCAACCATTACAATATTTGTCACATAAATCATATACAAATCTTTATAACAAGTCATAAGTGGAGTGCCACAGAGGGCTGGCAGGAGTGCCCGTGGTGCTACAGCCCCTCCCCCTTTGTCTGGCACCTCCCCCTCCTTCGGGCTACATATTACAGCTCAATTTATGAAAGGGTTGAAAGCAGAGAAATCAACCTTGACCTATTCACCATCGCTTACTGCCATCCCCATACACCTCTATAGCAGTGGTCAGGGAACAGGGGTAAATTACCCCACATGGGGTAAAAATGAAATTCCTGGGGGTAATGGACGGACAGCCGGGCATGCATATGAATCATTCTATAATATAGAATGATTCATTTCATATGCATGCCCGGCTGTGCCGCAGGGAGGCTCTAAGCCGGACGCCCGGTAAGATGTTATTACCAGCGGGCGCCCGGCTCCTTCCCTGCAGCGCTGCGTTAGCCAGCTCTCTCCATGCTCACTATGGGGGAGATGTCATGACGTCTCTACCATAGTTCCGAGGAGCAGCCGGGCGGACAGGACGGCGGCGGATGCAGGAGCGGGGATTAAGTGTTTTTTTTTTGTACAAGTGGCACTACAGGGACATTATATGGGGGCACTACTACAGGGACATTATATGGGGGCACTACTACAGGGACATTATATGGGGGAACTACTACAGGGACATTATATGGGGGCACTACTACAGGGACATTATATGGGGGCACTACTACAAGGGCATTATATGGGGGCACTACTACAGGGGCATAACTATGGGGGCACTACTACAGGTGCATAACTATGGGGGCACTACTACAGGGACATTATATGGGGGCACTACTACAGGGGCATTATATGGGGGCACTGCTACAGGGGCATAACTATGGGGGCACTACTACAGGGGCAGTATATGGGGGCACTACTACAGGGGCATAACTATGGGGGCACTACTACAGGGGCAGTATATGGGGGCACTACTTCAGGGGCATTATATGGGGGCACTACTACAGGGGCATTATATGGGGGCACTACTACAGGGGCATAACTATGGGGGCACTACTACAGGGACATTATATGGGGGCACTACTACAGGGGAATTATATGGGGGCACTACTACAGG
Source organism: Taudactylus pleione (assembly GCA_031769625.1). Lineage (NCBI taxonomy): Eukaryota > Metazoa > Chordata > Amphibia > Anura > Myobatrachidae > Taudactylus > Taudactylus pleione. Next base: position 1,160,508 of record JAUIMM010000952.1, read on the forward strand.
GGCATTATATGGGGGCACTACTACAGGGACAGTATATGGGGGCACTACTACAGGGGCATTATATGGGGGCACTACTACAGGGGCATTATATGGGGGCACTACTACAGGGACATAATATGGAGGCACTACTACAGGGGCATTATATGGGGGCACTACTGCAGGGACATTATATGGGGGCACTACTACAGGGACAGTATATGGGGGCACTACTACAGGGACATTATATGGGGGCACTACTACAGGGACATTATATGGAGGCACTACTACAGGGGCATTATATGGGGGCACTACTACAGGGACATTATATGGGGCACTACTACAGGGGCATTATATGGGGGCACTACTACAGGGGCATAGCTATGGGGGCAGTATATGGGGGCACTACTACAGGGACATTATATGGGGCACTACTACAGGGACATTATATGGGGGCAATACTACAGGGGCATTATATGGGGGCACTACTACAGGGGCATAACTATGGGGGCACTACTATATGATTTCCTTCCTTTCAAATCAAGGGGGTAACGTCGGCGTATCTATATATAGTTTGGGGTAAAAGGTAAAAAAGTTCCCTGACCCCTGCTCTATAGGAAAGGCGGAAGCAGGCAATTTGTAAAGTGTCCCCCCAAAAAATACCCTGAAGCTTTTCTATGCTATGTAATGCCATCCTAATGCCTTACCCACACCCAGCAATGGGGACTAGATCCCCGCCAGGTTAAACAGCTATTGCTCCTGCACAGACATCTGCAGTGCACGCACATTTCACGTTAGCCCCGCCTGCGATTGAGAAGAGCAGACCGCTGCCCAGGGTGAGAACGCCAGGCCCATATGAATTGATGAATACCAGCGAAAAGAAAGATGCCACCGGTTGGTATATTGATATATTAGGTCTATTCTGGAATGTGAGGTAAAGGCACATCATACAACATACCTAAATATTTAGTGGACTTGTACGGTAAAATGAGAGCGAGTGATGGCAGTTACGGGATCATTCTTGCGTTTTTCTATTTCCTCTTTCTAGTTTGCGCCAGCCGCAGCCTCCGGCAGAGAGGGGTGTGTGGGAGAGATGAAATACACAAAGCACTGCAATTAAAATGGATAAGGAATGCAGGACGCAGAGGGACTGACAGGAGAAGCCAGAGGTGCCACTGAGATACGGTCACGTGGCGCTGTGAAGCCCCCCTAATGTAAATGCGGGGCGACAGGTGCTTCGTTCAGACTCGCTGAGCCGCCAGAACAAAGCACGACAAGAGAAAGGAGTTGCCTGCAGCACCGAAAATGTACTGAGAAGGGGACTCTATAATCCATCCTTTCATCCCCGAGAGTCTGGCATCAGGTGAGACACGGGAATAATCTCTTTCCTACAACAAGTGCATAAATTAGCACGAAGTAAACATTGTTCTGAAGATATTGCTATTTACTATGTTCTATACATAACGAGGTTATTATTATAAGCTGCCTTCCAGTCTACTCCGTCACCTTTCAGGCTTTATTCTAACAACCAGCAACTTTCACTGATGAGTTGGGAGCAGATACGTTTGTGATCAGTAACCATTCATAGATCTGCCGACAATGGTGACGCAGCTAATGTGTGCATTTACGATTTAACTTTTTCTTTATTTATTCCAATATTTCTACTCCTGCAAAACCTCATGTTTCCGTACTTAGGGCCTGATTCAGAGCCGGACGCTATTTGCGCTCGCTCGTTCAGAAAAAAGGGGTGGCTATTCAAATGAGCCGTTCGCTCTTTGCGGTCTGTTCACGCCTCTAGGTCTGAACGAGCGAACCAAACATGCGGTCGTTTTTTGGAAGACTACGCCCCCTGGCCGCTCGCATCCTACGTCATGTCCGCTATTTATTAGATTAATCGAGTACATCGACCAGCATATGAACTGCTCGCTATTCTTGTGGTTGGTTTTTCCTACCGCAATCTTGCGAGCAGTTCTGGCTATAAAATAACCCAGTGACGTGGTCAGTGACGCTGCTGTATGAATTATGCACACCCATAAAACGCCCGTTTTGACCTTTAAGCACGCCTGCGTTCGGATCTCCACTCCCTGTTTTCAAGCACCTGTTTTCGAGAAGACGATCAAACTTGACTATCTAGAGGAAGTAAAAGTCGTAACAAGGTTTCCGTAGGTGAACCTGTGGAAGGATCACCAATCAGATTCTACTTAACACCCACATACGCCTCCTCCTGTCACTCAAAATAGCAGGCATTCGCTATTTAGCGAACAAACGATTTTCGGCCGCAATGACTGGTTGCGCATGTGAAATTACGATCCGTACGCATGCGCAGTTGTGCAAACATCGCTCGGAACGAACGAGCGTCCGCTTACAAGCGGCTCTGAATCAGGCCCTTAGATTAGAGGTGAGCTGTTCTGTTTTAACTCAGTTCTTTTTGCCAACTTAGCGCAAGTACGGACCTCACGTACTGGCTATCCAAAACGGAATGGAATTGACATGCATCAAATCCTGACAGCGCTAGCCCGACAGCGGAGCTAAGTAATCTAACCCTCCCCTCTCCCCCCCCTAACCCTCCTTTAGGCGAATGCAGTTGCTCAAAAGAGGCCAGGAAATCTCCCTCAGCCATCGGAAATCCTGGTCTCTTCCCTCACCCCCCCCCCAACAAAGGCGACACGCCTCCGTTTATAGAAACTGAGCCCATCGCCATCCCTCCCTTTCCAGAAACGGCAGCAGACTGCTAATCACCAACAGTCTGCTACCGCTCTACGTGCGAACACGCACGACCCGTACTGCACATGCGCAGTACAGGGCATGCACCGGCACAGACCGGAACAATCGGTGATGTGCGCTAACCATCGGGTCTCTGCCCGTTGGGGGAACTGCTTATATAACCCATACAACCACTCAACATTAGCCGTTAAACCCTATTCCTGCCATCTGCTAGATCGGTCACTCTGCTAGTTCCCACCCCCAGTGCACACTGCAGGGAGGAGAATGAAGTTTGGCGAGAATCGACAGTAGTAAGGAGATAACCTGTCTTATGACACCCAGTAATAGCCACATTGGGGTAAACTGGAACTATACCACTTGCTTAGGTACTGTAGGAAAATAGTATCTCTCAGGATGGCGATATACAAGAAAAAAATACTATGTTATTAAAAAAATAATAATAATATATATATATATATTTTTTTTAATTTTATTTTATTGTTTTCATCTGCACCTAGAGGCTGGGAACCGTGTTTCTAGTGCAGTGTGCATGTGTAATACGGCAATGCCATGTCACACGTGCGCAGAAGTAGCCCCAACTACACAGCCAATCCGCATATCTCTGTTTACTTCTGTGCCGGCCAGTGTCTTTAGGGAGCTGCCCCGGTGACCTATCAATGACTGATAGCAGTAATACTATAACGCCGCACATTGACAAATAGAACCCTCAGTCCTCTCACCAACTTTTGTTATGAGAGCGGTGATTGGGCAGCAGTCAGGGTTGTGGGTATGAATGCGGTGACACGTACAGGTCAGCGCTATGATCAGTGCTGAATCCTTGGAATGGAATATAACGGAGTTATTGCTGCATATCAGAACCTCGCCGATCTGCTATTTGGGAGGATGTCGTACTATAATACGTGTGTTTTCTTATGTCGTTCAGGCTACAGTTGACCTGAGAATGCCTCTAGAAATACTTACTCTTGACATTACCCACTCCAGTCTGGCTAGCACAAGCCTCCTGGCTCAATCTGTAGCATAAATAACATTTCTCAATGCAGCGTAATGATGGAACAAAGGCGGGCAGTATTACCCTCTGCGATATACACACGCTTTTCCGTCAAGCTACATGTTAATCGATTTTTAACCCATCTATGCTTGGAGAGTGTTTAGATGTTAGCCCCTATGCAGTTGTAGCTTGGGGCGCGTGCCGGCATGGTTGTGTATAGGAAGACTAATGTGATACAGAGAGTGAGATAATTCCTCACAGACGCCAGGGACAACCTGACCCTGCAATCTTACGTTACTTACAAACTTTAGCTTCTCCGAACGTGCCTAAAAATGCCAGAATAATGTAATGGATTGTAACCAGAGGTTAAAGTGGTCCGGAACGGGGCGGAACTGCGTTCCGTTACTTCTATTTGGAGATGGAACCAGTTCTGCCTCCTCCGACCCACCTTAGCCTGGCGCCGCAGGGAAGCTCCATTTGTTGGGGGCCTGCTGAGATTTTGTTACCAGCGGACGCCCGGCTACCTCCCCGCAGCGCCAGCCGGAGGGTGGAGCTCACTTATGAGCTCCGGCTTCCGACTCTGCTCCCCCCACGGGCACTAAGGGAGAGACGTCATGACATCTCTCCCATAGTTCAGAGGACTCGGAGCAGCCAGGCGGACTAGAGGTATGCAGGAGCGCGGCTTACGGTAAGTATTTTTTTTGTTTTGTGTAAACGGTACTATAAGGGGCATAACTACTTGGGGCATTACACAGGAGGCATTACTACTGGGGGCATTACACAGGGGGCATTACTACTGGGGGCATAACACAGGGGGCACTACTACTGGGGGCATTACATAGGGGGCACTACTACTACTGGGGGAATTACTGCACAAAGGGCACCACTACTGGGGGCACTGAATAAGGGACACTAACACTCTGGGCACTGCATAAGGGGCAATACCACTACTAGGGTCACTACATAAGAGGCACCATTACTGTGGGCACTGCATAAAGGGCACCACTATTGGGGGCACTGCATAAGGGGCACCACTACAATGGGCATTGCATTTGCATAAGGGGCACTACTGCTGTGGGCACTGTATAAGGGGCACTACTACTGTGGTCATTGTGTATAAGGGGCTGAATCGAGTCATCTTGGCCCCGCCCCCTTCTTCACAATGCCATTAATATCGTATATAATTGTAGGATTTCCCTGCTTGGGACAGCGTGGGAGCTGGTGTGACAACATACACTTAGAATTGCAGCCAGTGAGTATTGTAATTTTCATACAGATCGTGGTCACAAAGGCCCTCATTCAAAGCCGTATGCTCTGAGCAGAGCGCGCGCTCTGAATGAGGGCCGCCCTCCATGAAAATGGAGCGTCCTCCTGGACGCTCGTATAGCTGTGGGTCACCACCCACAGCCTATACGACCGTGCATTTTGATGGCCGCGATGGTCGTGACCATCGCGACCATCGAAACTGCGAGCCGGAGCCTGCGGTTGAGGTTTTCAACCGCAAGCTCCGGAGTGATTTTGGCTCTATCAGAGCCAAAATCACTCCCACTGACATCACTAGTGATGTCAGTGGGCCGGCTTCTGACGGGAGGCGTTCCCGTAGGATGCCCCCGTCAGGGAGGCACGCCCCCGGCACGCCCACCAAAGGGGACGTGCTGTCAATCAACATCGACAGCACGCCCCCTTTGATCAGACACAACGAGCGAAGGACTTTCCTTCGCTCGTCGCGTCAGGCGCATGCGCACGACGGAGCTCCCTCCGTCGTGCGCATGCTCAGTGAAGAACATCGACCCACTTGCGAGCGGACAGCCGCTCGCGAGTGGGTCTGAATCAGGCCCAAAGTGCACAGAGATAAGGGCAAATTACTGTATACTTCCCACTCTTCTGGGAGACTCATGGATTTTGGGGAAAGTCAGCCTACCCTCCCAGCACCTCCCCCTGGGAACGTGGACAAATCTCCCACATCCTGAAGTTTGCAGGTAAAGTGGGCCGGGCAAGGCGTCCGATGATGAGATTCGCCATGAGTCGCGGCACTGCAGACCCAGGTGCAGAGAGTCCCAGGAATAAAAAAAGTGTTGAGGGGATGGGGCTCTCATGAAACAATTGGCAGAGCCATGCCCCTGACCTGCCCACCTGGACCTCCCTCTCCCGGAGACTGACTTGCCAATTTCGGCAAGGAGGGTGCAGACCTTTGCCTGTGTTCAGGGATGACCTCGTCTGTGCCACCGCACCGCCCCATGTGTCCCCTTGTGAAAGTAGCCATCATCACTGTCAGCGTACAATTGCACCAGCCCTATCCTTGATATAAGAGGTACATCTCTATATGCTCGCCTATGAATAGCCCGCAATTCCCTGTATATGTCCGCAATGCGCCCACCATGCATTTACCCTCTGTCCCAGTTACACCCAGGGAGACAACCTGAAATAGCAGCAATCTCCCTGATTGCACCTTACCCCCATAATGAAGCTGATATATACAGAGATTTATACATGGGATCATTAGTATAATTTCCATGCATTGGGTATAAGGCACAATGATCCCTATGGCTACATACATTGTCTGAAAAGTATCAGTGTGTTTTCATCAACAAATAGATCTTACTGACTGCTTTGGGGCTCATTTACATTTGGAGGTAAGTCAGTATTATGACACGCCCCTCAGATGTAGCAGTACACGCCCACTTTACCGCCACACTCATAGGTAATGCTTTCACAATCTCCCTGAAACATACTTGCGGACATTTGTGTAGGGGGATCTGGGAGGGGGCTGACAGGTCCGTCCAGCAGAGAGGGTGGGGGCAGTTCTAGTAGGAGGAGCGGTGGCGTGCCAACGCGATTGTGTCATAGTGGCCCCGCCCCCCGCTTTATAATGCCAATATTACTGGCATTATAAATTAGGGGGCGAGGCTATAATGATGCGATTCAGCACGAATCGCGTCATCGCACCCCCAGACCGCATGGTGCCGGCGGTTATTTTCCGGGGGACTTGCCTAGTCTTGTGGAGTGTCGGGAGCGGCACCCGATTTTTCGGGAGGCTCCCGACAGTCCTGGGAGAGTAGGCAAGTGTGCCCTGAAATGCTTTGTGAAAAGTAGGCACATATGTACTATTATTATCCTTTTCATATATTGGCGGTAACGCTGAGCTATTTGCTTAACAATAAGGGGTAAATTTACTAAAGTGAGAGGTTTTAGTAGTGAGTTTTAGAAGTGATGTTGCCCAGAGCAACCAATCAGATTCTACTTAACATTTATCTAGCACCTTCTAGAAGATAATAGCTAGAATCTGATTGGTTGCTATGGGCAACATCACTTCTTAAACTCACTTCTAAAAACTCTCACTTTAGTAAATTTACCCCTAAATATGCACCAAAGGACCAAATGTATATTATTTTATAACTAATCAAAGTGAAGTTATATGTAATCTTGCAGACACAATTTAAATAAGATTAAAAAATACATGTTGCTGATCTCTTTGCTCTGCACAACTAAAAAACTAAAAAAAAAATCATTCTCAGTTCAAAAGTAAAGTTTATTGGAGTATTTCTTTCCTCGTCCATCACAAACTCTGCATCCCTTACATAATGGCTAAGAAAAGCAGCTATGATATGGGTTAGGATTAGGGGTGTGCACCGGCCACTTTTCGTGTTTTGTGTTTTGGTTTTGGATCTGGATCTTTCTTCGTGTTTTGGATCTGGATTGGTTTTGCCAAAACCACCCTTCCGTGTTTTGGGTTCTGGGTTTTGTGTTTTGGATCTGTATTTTTTTGAAAAAAAGCATAAAAACAGCTAAAATCACAGAATTTGTAGGTTTTTCTGCTCCTATGCTATTATTAACCTCAATAACCTTAATTTCCACTAATTTCCAGTCTATTCTGAACACCTCACACCTCACAATAGTGTTTTTATGTCCAAAAGGTTGCACCGAGGTAGCTGGATGACTATGCTAAGCGACACGAGTGGGCGGCACAAACACGTGACCCATCTAGGAGTGACACTGCAGTGGCAGACAGGATGACAGTTAGAAAAACTAGGCCCCAAACTATACATAATGCAAAGAAAAAAAAGAGGTGCAAGATGGAATTGTCCTTGGGCCCTCCCACCCACCCTTATGTTGTATAAACAGGACATGCACACTTTAACAAATCAATCATTTCAGCGCCAGGGTCTGCCACACAACTGTGGCTGAAATGATTGGTTCGTTTGGGCCCCCACAAAACAAGCTGGCAATTAATGTGTCCCTGCACAAACTGGCTCTACGGAGGCAAGATGTCATCCTCATCCTCCTCATCCACCGATTCCTCACCCTCTTCAGTGTGTACATCCTCATCCTCACAAAGTATTAACTCGTCCCCACTTGAATCCACCACCACAGGTCCCTCTGTACCTTCTGGAGGCTGGTCTCCCTGGAAGAGCTGATAATTCATTTTGATGAACATCATCTTCTCCACATTCTGTGGAAGCAACCTCCTACGCCTTTCGCTGACAAGGTTCCCGGCTGCACTAAACACTCTTTCGGAGTACACACTGGAGGGGGGGCAACTCAGGTAAAATAGAGCCAGTTTGTACAGGGGCCTCCAAATTGCCTCTTTTTCCTGCCAGTACAGGTATGGACTGTCTGACATGCCTACTTGGATGCTGTCACCGATGTAATCCTCCACCATTCTGTCAATGGTGACAGTATCATATGCAGTGACAGTAGACATGTCAGAAATTGTTGCCAGGTCCTTCAGTCCGGACCAGATGTCCAAACTTGGTCCTGCCTGCCCTGCATCACCGCCAGCGGGTTGCTTAGGATACCTAAGTTTTTTCCTGGCAGCCCCAGTTGCGGGAGAAAATGAAGAAGGAGCCGTTGACGTGTCACGTTCCGCTTCAGCTGACAGTGTGTTCACCAGCAGGTCTTTGCACCTCTGCAGGCTTGTGTCGGCCGGAAAGAGAGACACCACATAGGCTTTAAACCTAGGATCGAGCACGGTGGCCAAAATGTAGTGGTCTGATTTCAACAGATTGACCACCCTGGAATCCTGGCAAAGCGGATGAATGGCTTCATCCACAAGTCCCACATGCCGAGCGGAATCGCTCCGTCTTAGCTCCTCCTTCACTTTCTCCAGCTGCTTCTGCAAAAGCCTGATGAGGGGAATGACCTGACTCAAGCTGGCAGTGTCTGAACTGACTTCACGTGTGGCAAGTTCGAAGGGCTGGAGAACCTTGCACAACACGGAAATCATTCTCCACTGCGCTTGAGTCAGGTGCATACCCCCTCCTTTGCCTATGTCATAGGTGGATGTATAGGCTTGTATGGCCTTTTGCTGCTCCTCCATCCTCTGAAGCATATAGAGGGTTGAGTTCCACCGCGTCACAACCTCTTGCTTCAGGTGATGGCGGGGCAGGTTCAAGAGTGTTTGCTGGCGCTCCAGTCTTCGGCACGCAGTCGCTGAATGGCGAAAGTGGCCAGAAATTTTTCGGGCCACCCAAATCATCTCCTGCACGCCCCTGTCGCTTTTCAGAAAATTCTGCACCACCAAGTTTATTGTGTGAGCAAAACATGGGACGTGCTGGAATTTGCCCAGATGTAATGCCCGCACAATATTGGTGGCGTTGTCAGATATCACAAATCCCCAGGAGAGTCTAAGTGGGGTAAGCCACTGGGCGATGATTTCCCTCAGTTTCTCTAAGAGGTTGTCGGCGGTGTGCCTCTTACTGAAACCGGTGATACACAGCGTAGCCTGCCTTGTAACGAGCTGGCGTTTCTGAGATGCTGCTACTGGTGATGCTGCTGCTGTTGCTGCGTAAGGTGATACATCTACCCAGTGGGCTGTCACAGTCATATAGTCCTTAGTCTGCCCTGTTCCACTTGTCCACATGTCCGTGGTTAAGTGGACATTGTGTACAACGGCATTTTTCAGGACACTGAGGACACTTTTTCTGACGTTTCTGTACAGTCTCGGTATCGCCTGCCTAGTGAAGTGGAATCTAGACGGGATTTGGAACCGGGGACACACTACCTCCATCAATTGTCTAAATCCCACTGCACTAATGGCGGATACCGGACGCACGTCTAACACCAACATAGCAGTCAAGGCCTCAGTTATACGTTTTGCTTCAGGATGACTGCTGTACTTCATCCTCCTCGCTAATGACTGTTGGAGGGTCAATTGTTTAGTAAAAGTAGTGGTGTTCCTACTTCCTCTCTGGGATGATGAACGACTCCCAGCAGCAGCAACAGCAGCAGCGGCAGCAGTAGGCGTAGCAATGCAGGATCCTCCGGAGGAATCCCGGATAGGAGAGTCAGTCATGCCAGTGACATGGCCTGCAGGACTACTTCCGAACCTGACTAAGGAGGAAATTGACGAGGAGGGAGTTGACGGTGTGGTTTGCAGGCGCTTGGATACAACAGGACAACGGGATTTAGGTGTCCCTGGACTGCTTACGGTCTTAGCCAAAGTTTCTGAACTTGACAGTAACTTTTTATGAACGCGCTGCAGGTGCCGTATAAGGGAGGATGTTCCTAGGTGGTTGACGTCCCTACCCCTACTTATTTCACCTTTACATATGGTACATATGGCAAGACAGTTGTTGTCCGGATTTGGATAGAAATATTGCCAGACCAAAGAGGTGGAATGTTTGGTCTTCTGCCCAGGCATGACCGTGATGGGCTTTTTCATCCCACGGACAACAACTGTCTCCCCCGTAGCCTGATTTAAACAAACCACATCACCATCAGAATCCTCCTCGCCAACTTCCTCCTCAGCGCCAGCTACACCAGTATCCTCATCCTGTTGTACTTCAACAGTGACATCTTCAATTTGCATATCAGCAAGTGGACTGTGGGTGCTCCTTTCAGCACTTGCAGGGGGCGTGCAAATGGTGGAAAGAGCCACCTCTTCCCGTCCAGTGCTGGGAAGGTCAGGCATCGCAACCACCACCACACTTGGACTCTCCTTGGGGATTTGTGATATCTTCTTAGAAAGCACAGTTCTTCGCTGTGCTTTTGCCAGCTTAACTCTTTTGATTTTTTTAGTGGGAGGAGGGCTTCCATCGTCATGTGAAGCTGAACCACTAGTCATGAACATACTAGGGATCGACCTTAGCCGTTCCTTGCCACTCCGTGTCGTAAATGGCATATTGGCAAGTTTACGTTTCTCTTCAGCTGATTTAAATGTCTTTTTCAAGGTCATTTTCCTGAACTTTGCCATTTGGGATTGTATGTGCCCTCTACTATGACATTGGGCATCGGCCTTGGCAGACGACGTTGATGGCATGTTATCGTCTATGTCATGACTAGTGGCAGCAGCTTCAGCACTAGGAGGAAGTGGTTCTTGATCTTTCTTTATTTTATTTTTATCGGAGAAAGTTTGGTCCTCCATTTATGTTATATCGATTTGATATATACGTGCGGCTAAACACAGAAAATAATTTTTTTTTTGGTTTGGACTGGAGTGTACTTTCGGGGGTTACAGCACCCTTAACGGTCAAGCCAGCCGGCCCTTTACTTATGACACAGGCGCACGCTTGGCACTACTTTGTTGATGCACGTGCGGCTACTGCGCACACAATTCACAAACACAGAAAATAATTTTTTTTTGGTTTGGACTGGAGTGTACTTTCGGGGGTTACAGCACCCTTAACGGTCAAGCCAGCCGGCCCTTTACTTATGACACAGGCGCACGCTTGTCACTACTTTGTTGATGCACGTGCGGCTACTGCGCACACAATTCACAAACACAGAAAATATATAATTTTTTTTTTGGTTTGGACTGGAGTGTACTTTCGGGGGTTACAGCACCCTTTAACGGTCAAGCCAGCCGGCCCTTTACTTATGACACAGGCGCACGCTTGGCACTACTTTGTTGATGCACGTGCGGCTACTGCGCACACAATTCACAAACACAGAAAATAATTTTTTTTTTGGTTTGGACTGGAGTGTACTTTCGGGGGTTACAGCACCCTTAACGGTCAAGCCAGCCGGCCCTTTACTTATGACACAGGCGCACGCTTGGCACTACTTTGTTGATGCACGTGCGGCTACTGCGCACACAATTCACAAACACAGAAAATAATTTTTTTTTTGGTTTGGACTGGAGTGTACTTTCGGGGGTTACAGCACCCTTTAACGGTCAAGCCAGCCGGCCCTTTACTTATGACACAGGCGCACGCTTGGCACTACTTTGTTGATGCACGTGCGGCTACTGCGCACACAATTCACAAACACAGAAAATAATTTTTTTTTTGGTTTGGACTGGAGTGTACTTTCGGGGGTTACAGCACCCTTAACGGTCAAGCCAGCCGGCCCTTTACTTATGACACAGGCGCACGCTTGGCACTACTTTGTTGATGCACGTGCGGCTACTGCGCACACAATTCACAAACACAGAAAATAATTTTTTTTTTGGTTTGGACTGGAGTGTACTTTGGGGGTTACAGCACCCTTTAACGGTCAAGCCAGCCGGCCCTTTACTTATGACACAGGCGCACGCTTGGCACTACTTTGTTGATGCACATGCGGCTACTGCGCACACAATTCACAAACACAGAAAATAATTTTTTTTTTGGTTTGGACTGGAGTGTACTTTCGGGGGTTACAGCACCCTTAACGGTCAAGCCAGCCGGCCCTTTACTTATGACACAGGCGCACGCTTGGCACTACTTTGTTGATGCACGTGCGGCTACTGCGCACACAATTCACAAACACAGAAAATAATTTTTTTTTTGGTTTGGACTGGAGTGTACTTTCGGGGGTTACAGCACCCTTAACGGTCAAGCCAGCCGGCCCTTTACTTATGACACAGGCGCACGCTTGGCACTACTTTGTTGATGCACGTGCGGCTACTGCGCACACAATTCACAAACACAGAAAATATTTTTTTTTTTGGTTTGGACTGGAGTGTACTTTCGGGGGTTACAGCACCCTTAACGGTCAAGCCAGCCGGCCCTTTACTTATGACACAGGCGCACGCTTGGCACTACTTTGTTGATGCACGTGCGGCTACTGCGCACACAATTCACAAACACAGAAAATATATTATTTTTTTAGCACTTGGGGGGAGCACCCCTGATGGACAGAGCACCCCCTGGACAACACTACAGCACCCCTTTAGGACTGGGACACTGCACAGGACTTTGGAGTGGACACAGCCCCTATGGAGAACTGACTGCACAACACAGTCCAGCCAGCCCCTATGGACTTTGAAGTAGTGGACACAGCCCCTATTAACAACAGCAGCACAGCACAACACAGCCAGCCCCTATGGACTTTGAAGTAGTGGACAACAGCAGCACTACACTACACTACACTACACAGCCCTAACTCCCACCCTCCCTCTTCACTGTCCACAGCCGAGTGAGAAAATGGCGCCGACGCGGGTACCTTATATAGGATCCAAAACCCGCGAGACTCGGAAGGCGGGATGATGAAGTTTTGCCTCGATTTCAGATCCGAGTCAGGCGGGAAAAGTCGAGCCTGATTCGGATCGGACTCGGATCGGGGGGGCTCGGGGGGGTTCGGATTTCAGAAATCCGAACCCGCTCACCCCTAGTTAGGATGCTGACATTATCAAGCATAGCATGTCTGTTAGTATACTTCCCCCATGCAGTGACTTCACTGACCATAACGATGCATGCAAGTCCATCTATCTGTTTATCTGGGGATATTTGTTACCTAGGAGACTGCATTCCAATCATTTGGACTCAAAATGATGCAAGACAGAGCAGCTCCAATAGGGCAAGTACCATGCATGAAATACAGAGGATAACAGCATATACGTACGGGAAGCCGGCTCCCAGACTACTTAACCCCGGCAAGGGTTACATGACAGGAGCCTAAATCTAGACGCCTGCCATATTACCGACACCGTGAGACCGGCGCCCGGCATCCCAATCAAAGGGATGCCGGGTGAGGACAGCTGTGGGGGGAGGTTAGGTTTATGGCTCCCGGGGGGGACTTAGGGTTAGGCACCCCCCCGGGACGTTAGGGTCAGGCTAGGGGAAGGGGGGTTAGGGTTAGGCAACCCCGGGTGAGGTTAGGGTTAGTCACCCCCCCGGGGGACTTAGGTGTAGGTGGCGGGGAAGGGAGGGTTAGGTTTAGACACTTAGAGGGGGGATTAGGGTTAGGCACAGGGGGAAGGATAGGGTTAGGCACCCTAAAGGAGGGTTAGGGGGTAAAATTAGATTAGCTATACTTACTTTTTGGACGATCGGGATTTCCTCCTCTGTCGGGCTACGGCTACCGGCGGTATTTCATACCGAATGCGATAACACATGTGCTCTCAATCTTTGCCAGTATAACGTAATAGGGGCCAGTTGTACCATGCGGGCGCCTCATGCGTTAGGTAATCCTCTTGTTTTCTAGCAGAAGCATGTAATTAATAAGCACTAACCAGAGGGATCTATTTGTCTCCTTCATCTGTTTTCGCTACTGTTATTTTATATGTTGCGGGCGATAGTTTCGAGATTACTATTATTTTTTTTCTAATAATACATTTCAATGGAAAATAAAGAAATGCAACATTTTATATCTATGGGACATCGCTGACCCTAATGCAGTCTTCTTTCATAACTTTATATTCACCTATAAAATAATATGAGGACAATTGCGCAGTATAAAGTGTCCTCGTTTATTCACCAGTTATCAAGCCTGTAATGGGGCTGCAGGGTAATTGAAGCAATATACTATTGATTGACTTTAGGGCTGCTCGCTACTGACATTACAGTGTGCTGCGTGCAGGACTCCAGGCTGGCAGGTTCCCAGGGAGAGAGATTTTATTTATTTCCAGGGCATTCGCCTCATTCTCTCAATATCCTTGGAAGAAAAAAAATATAGATTTTTAAATGCGCAGAACCGGCCTATCAGCTGTGCATCGCTCCAGCTTCTGCGGCACTACAGCGCCCAGCAAGCTTTGAGAGTGGAAGTTGAACGCTTCAGTAAGAATCAGGAAGAAGTACATAAAAAAAAAATACGCTTGTTTGCGCAGCAAAGTGCAGCTCTACTTTCTGGTTTAGTAAGTGGCAATAGCAAATGCTTTTATTTAGGGGTCTATTTACTAAGCAGTGTTAGGAGACAAAGTGAAATGAGATAAGGTACCAGCCAATCAGCTCCTAACTGCCATCTCACAGGCTGTGTTTGAAAAATGACAGTTGGGAGCTGATTGGCTGGCACCTTATCACTTTTCACTCTGTCTCCTAACACTGCTTAGTAAATAGACCCGACATTTTTGTGAAATAAGCCCCTCAGCTATCCACACGGAAACACTCACTTTGGGGCATTGGTGCAAGTAAAACAAATGTCTTACTGGTACTCTCCCTAATTTCTGCACTCCGGGAGTTGCTGGGCTGGCCCCAGGTTACTCACGGGCCAGCCAGGGCACCGGGGTCTATCTCGTCTGTGGTCACTCCTGGGCTGGCCCATGCGCTGGGGTCCGTTTTGTCGCCGAGCGCTGTGACTTTAATGGCAGCGGTAAGGTGGTCGGTTGGTACGGCGTACCGGCTACTAATTTCCTAATGGTATGTCATACCAGCCCATAGCGGTAATATTCCATCCCTTTGAGGTCTGCAAATCGGGACAGTTGGGCGAAATGAGACCGCCATACTAGGCAGCGCTGTACAGAGAATATTACACTGCTCACACCACTTTCATAACTGGAAAATCCCTATAAAATAGGATTCATTCCAAGAGTGATTTTCTGCAGAGTAATAGTGAAAACGCCATTTAAATGCGCATCAATTTACATACAAATTCATAAACAACAACACGCCAGGAACGGACGGCTGTGTGAGACTGTATTTCAAAAAGCAGAGAAACTTTTTTTTTTTCTTTAAACCAGAGAAAATAACTTAAGAAGTGAGGTCATATTGTCCTTATCTGCCTCCCAGCTTGCTTGAGGTACCCTCCATGGCATGGAATTAGTACTGTAAACACAGAATCCCACAATTAGCAGCTCTGAAACGAGAACGAGACACCGCTAACTAATTACAACTTCAGGAAACATAACTGCTTCATGCTGCTCGTCAGCGGATTCATGCCTGATAAGGAATGGATGTCATTACAAATAATTAAAGTCCACTCATTTACCTTTAAATTCATATCTCTGCAATTGATAAGGGTGTACCTTGTAAATACGAGTCCCAGTCAATTGACAGGCGGCATTCATAAGCTGGGTACACACTGGCCCTCATTCAGAGGCGCTCTCAAAATGCGAGCGCTCATTCTGAATGTGGGCGGCCGCTTGTATTTTGAAGTGCGGCCTCCTGGTCGCTAGCTAAGCTTTGTGTTACCACCCACAGTATTAGCGACCGACCAGGTTGATGGTCACGATGGTCAAGACTGTCGCGACCATCGGGGCTTGCGACGAGACCCTAAGGTTGGGTCTCGGCAACCGCAAGCCCCAGGGAGCTTCCTGCTCTGATCGAGCAGGAAGCTCCCCACTGACATCACTGCTGATGTCAGTGCGGCCGCCCACAAAACGCCAGGCGTTTGTGAAACCACCCCCCGCCCCGCCTAAACGGGGCGAGCTGTCGATCAACATCAACAGCCGGCCCTTTTGTCGTGAGCTCCGGAGAGAATTTCTCTCTCGCTACGGGGCTTGCGCGCGCGCAGTGCGACCGCTGTGCGTGCGCGGGGCCTAAACATCGACCCGCTTGCGAGCAGGTCTGAATGAGGTCCACTATGTGATTGTTCGACAATCGACATATCGCATAGTGCATCGTCGGGTGTGTACAGACGATAAGTCTGTAAACTAGGGGTGGGCAATAAGCAGCCCCCCAGCTGTCGTAAAACTACAAATCCCAGCATGCCCTGCCACAGTTAAGCTGTTTGGCCATGTTAAAACTGTTGCAAGGCATGCTAGGATTTGTAGTTCAACAACAGCTGGACGGCCGCTTATTCCCCACCCCTGCAAACAATGTCGTTCTCAGACTTATCGCATGTACCCTGCAGCACAGCCAATACCGATATATCTTGCAGTGTACGGGCGACCTGCCAGCCGCCCGTACACTTGCTGCAAGGACCCGCCGGTGACTGACATCTCAATTGACATTGAGCGGCAGATTGGTAAGCGTGTATTGTCTTACCAATCGTCTGCAGATCCCTGGGTCGGCGGTTATGTCGCCCAGGTGTGTGCCCAGGATTAGGAACCCTGGGTAATATAAAACTGTCTTATTTATTTACATAGAGTTCACTTCAATAAGTGTCTATAGACACTTATTGTGGCGAACAAGAATATTTATTGCCCAATTTACCAAAAAAAACCAAAAACCCTCAGAGCCGGCTGGGTATTTCTTATTTCCTAGCTTTGCCATCAATTCCTGGAAGCATCTGCGTATGCGTTACTAGACTTTGCTGGTGCACACCTGCACAGTGGATTTTGCTTTTCAGTTACTCTTTAAAAAAAATTCTAATATAAATAAAAACATTTTATAAAACAATGGTAAAAAAATATATTTTATTAATAAAAGGACAAAAATGCTTTATACAGTATTTGAATAAGTTTCTGGTGCTTACCACTTGCTATGACCAACCTGAGATGGCGATAGCGATAAATGAGTTGTGGCATTATCTGTACTGCAAATCTTTTTAATTAGGCTTCCAATGAGAGCCCAGGCGAAAGCTGTTTCCGATGATGCCCGGCAATAGGTTTCGCAAGCAGGGAGGGCCCGGTAAACAGGGCTTTTCACCCTATAATCAGAGCCGTATATATATATATATATATATATATATATATATATATATATATATATATTTTTTTTATTATTTTAACTTTTTTTATTACTTACTGTATATTAGTAAAACTGAAAGTCCATATCTCCAGTATATATATTCATGCGCATATATAGGCAGAGACTGACCTTGTGATGTGATAATCCGTACCATCCCGAGCCAGTGTAAACATAGCATTTGACGATCAGTCAATTTCTTCCACAATATTTTATTGATTTAATTTTTTAAATAAAAAAGTGGTAATATTTTATAAAATTGTGGCGATTAGTGATAGTTGACGTTCTTATTAAAAAAAAAAAAAAAATCTGTCTTATCGGGACTGTAATGATAAAATATGTAGATGTAGATCCAAATTGATTGATAGGTTGCACTCTTAATAATATTAATAATTTGTTCTCAGTGATTTGCTCAGTGCCTTTATAAAGTGCATTGTCATGAATACTGCCTCAGCCTACTGGTGAACTTTACACTAGCTCTCGTTTATCCAAAGTGAGTTTATATCCTATTTTATTCAGTCATATGTTCCCAATATAATTTTTGTTTGGGATCTATAATTCTCTCAGTTAGTTGCTATAAAACAAAATGGCAGCATGCAAATATTTGAGTCAGCATTTTTATTTTTTGTTGTTTTTATTTTTATTTCGCAAAGGCAGAAAAATGGGGAAGCAGAAATGCAGGACGCATGAGGATCTAATCTCCAACAAGATGGGAAAATACGACATGTTGGTAATAGATCTCCCCAGCGTCTAATAAAATGCAGATTGTATTTTTCATCACGGTTCAATAATATGCTTCTTTGTGCGAAGGAAGGAATCTGGGAGTAAATCAAGGATGTTTCATGTACACTGTGAAAACTGCATTTTGAAATGTTGTGATTTGTATAAAATATGACTCCGAGCAGCCTTGTGATGTCAACGCCAAGTTTTATAGGGAAATATAATTCTCAATTTGAGGTAAAGGAAAAAAAAAAAAAGAAAAAGAAAGAGAGAGAGAGAGAAAGAGCCAAATATATGGCGGTGAATGTTATTTAAATGTGAAATCCAAGAACCTATATTAAACAAAATGCTTCACCGCAGACACAAGTGGCAATGCTTAACGCGGCCTGTCCCATTTCATAAACACAATCTGTTTTACGTACAGCAGGGGCCCTGAAGCAAAATTAGAGATTTACTTAAAACCAGGAAAAATAGCCGTGTCTCCTTTCATTCCTTTACAATGAAATAAATAAAATGGTTCGTTGGCTGGTGCTTCCTAAGAGATACTCATCTACGTTGGTGGAAAAAGATAGACAAATATTTTGGCCACGATGAGATGAGACAGAAATCAGCGAAAGGTACTTTTTTTTAGGCTAATTATCCCCCTCCCTCCATCCCTCCCTAATTAGTGGAGCTGCAGGGGTTCCATGCCCAGACAAATTGCTTCTATAGAGAAGAAAACGTCCAAAAGGTTTAGATCTGTTCATCACTAAAGACCTTCTGAAATTATTGTTGGTTTACACCTCTGTGATCATGATGTCCGGAATTACTATTTAATTTCTCACTGTCCCCCGAATACATTTTATACTTTTAATTTATAAATATACTACCGATATAGATAACATTTTAGTTTGCCTCCTACTTAGCTAGGGAGAAAACATATTATGAAAAGTAAACTTTTCCCTGATGTATTTGGAGCAATGGGAAACAGCTGGGTACACAATTGGACAATGGATCGGTTGGCAGGCCGATCCACCGTCCTAATGGCCGATTTGGTAAGCTATACATACTTACCGATTGGCCTCTCATTGTGTCTGGGCTGATATCGCCACTGGGAGGGCATTTAAATGCGGCCGCCCAGTTGAGATGTCAGTGTCGGCTGTCCCTGCAGCAAGTGACGGGCGGGTCACCTGTACACACAGCCAAACGTACCGTATCTTTCAGATCTATCGGCATCAGATGTGCTGCAGGGCCAAACTGATATGTCTG
Source organism: Taudactylus pleione (assembly GCA_031769625.1). Classification (NCBI taxonomy): domain Eukaryota; kingdom Metazoa; phylum Chordata; class Amphibia; order Anura; family Myobatrachidae; genus Taudactylus; species Taudactylus pleione. The sequence goes on from JAUIMM010000952.1 coordinate 1,179,867, forward strand.
TGAACCAGTGGCGTATCTATAATGGGTGCAGTGTGTGCGGGGCACATGGGCCCATCGCTTTGCCGCCCTATTTCTGATACCGTCTGACCCGATCGTAACAGCGCCCTTGGGTCGACACTCGGTAACGCATGCGCCGTAGGGGTTTTTAGGAATATTTTTGCAACTGCGCAGTTACAAAAAATTCCTCAACTGCGAGAACATCGGCATTGCCTGAGGATTGCGTGCGACCCAGAATTAGGCCCTGGTAAGTGTGTGTGTGTGGGGGCAGAAGTCATAACTTCCGGTGACGGAACAAACAGCTCATAAACACATTTTCAGCAGCAGGTTCACTCACAAGGCGTTCGGCATAATATATCTAGTATGTTGATTTAATTGTGGTAAAAGCCTCCAATGAAAAGGTTACTTAGCAAATGTCATCTTCTGGGGGGAGACACAGCCCCCTGCCCCGTCTCTCGCAGAGACTGTGGGAGCTCAGTCAGCCTTCCCTCTCTTGCATTTCTAAAGTGAGAATCCTGCATGGAGATTCAGATTACTGCTCTGCACGTAACACTACAGACACAGCGTGATAGCGCCAGGCTCATCCCTGCATTTTCATTATTTTTTTAAAAATATGTTAACGCGTTGACTGCCAGCCTCCGAGAGTCCCTCTCCGCACTGCAACCGCTGCAGGGTAACACAGCCGTCAGCCATTTTGCTGGGAGATAGGATAGCAGCAAATGTTGGGGAAAGGGGTTAATAATACTGACTCAATTACATAGTTAATTCAATATGTGTCGGCCTGGACTCCAGAGGTCCCACTGGGAATTCTGGTTATAGGGGCCTACTGTAGAGTCAAAATGAATAAATTATATGTAGGGGAATAATTTATTCTATAAATACATAATCATATACATTATTGAGAAATCTGAAGGATGGTTACGAAATTTGACAGAAAAATAAAATAACTTGTTTTTTTCCTGTCATGCGACCCACTGAGGTACCGATGAGCTCTCATGCACTGAGCGTCTTTACACCATACTGCGCCAGGCACCCGCTGTGACAGAGGCACTCCATTTTGCATCTTAGTCACATCACCGAAACAGCAAAAAGCTGTTCACAGTGGTGGTGTCACTAAGGGGGTGCAGGCCGCACCCGGGTGTCACCCCCAAAAATGTTGTCTCCTCCTCAGTGACAGGAGCCGGGCAGTGTCACATTCTCCGGCAGCAATTGGCTCCTGTCACAGTTACTCTCGGGATTTCCAGCGAGACCACACCCCTTTATGTTAGGTCATTCTCCCTTTTTGGGCGTGCACAGCTCAGTTAAAATGCGCACCAGGTGTCACCAGCCCTGGCGTCGCTTCTGGCTCACAGTGTATTAGAGGCGCGGGGCTGTGACTTTATTCGCACAGGAATTGTTTTTTTTTCTCACACGTACAAAGCAGCTTTATCGCGTCCAGTACTTTTATCTGTGCAAATAAGGTCCTCATTTTGAGCGAAAAGGAAGCCCGTCGCGGCCAAGTCGTCTGGAACCTGGCGCGATGAAAGAGGCTTTTTGGTGCGACTGAAGCCACAACAAAAAAAGGACACATCTGCATGAGGCCCGCAGCTGTTTACCCACGTGACCATGTGGGCCTCATTCAGCTGCTAATATGCACGCAATCGTGTTCTCTTCTGCACATGCATCGCAGTGCTATTGTGATTGGGACTACGATCGCAGTGGCTACGCAGACCCATTGACAGGGTCTGGCTGCTGTTGGAAATGGATATGATACCTGCTGCGGTCCTTCCATGGTACGTTCAGGGGATACTTAATATTTGCGGGTATCCCCGGAAAACAGCTGTTTTCGGGGAATATCCCATATATATATTATTCATAAATAAGCCTCTAAAATGATATAAATATAATAAACATGAATTAAGTACTAATATAAAGTTTGGTAAGAGCAAGATACGAGGTTATGGCATTAGGATAAAGCAAACGGATAAATAGGAAGCGATTTTTCACTGTTATAACAGGGCATATGAAATGATGACCTATAACAATATTACTAATCTGCGTCGCGGTGAGTGTTGTCTAGCTTGCGCTGCGCTGTGCACAGGGACAGTCATTAATGCATGGACCAATGTCCATCCGGCCGCTGTGATGTGTTACTGATTCAGAGCCACGCGCAAGTCGGCCCACAGGTCTAGGCCACTGGCCGCACTGTGTGAACGGAAAATAAATATGGCCTGTATTCTAGGCGGCCGCACCTGGCGCCTATCCCATCCGCTTGTGACGGTAGCTGCACATTTGCACTTCTCCTATACATAGTGCAAGAGATCCGCCTGGAATCATATTTAGGGGGCGTGTGGTGTCCGTGTAGGCGGGATTTGCGGCCTATTCAGAGCTGTGCGTACGCAGAAATGAGCCTGAGGCGTATCTTCTGCGCCAGCTATAAGGGTGGTGCACTTGTGCACTGGAATCACATACGTGTAATTCAGCATATGGGCAAAATTTAGGGCATGATTCAGAGATTTGCGCAAAGCCGATATTTTCACAGATCGAGCGATTGTTTGCAAATGTGCATGTGTAAAAGCCGCAGTGATTGCATTGTTATTACTCTCGCACATAGGAACCAGTCGCAAAGTGAGTGACAGGTAGTTAGAACTTGGCGTAACCGGGAGGGTAACTGGGCAAACGCAGGGACCGCGGGGACCGTTTCATGGGTGTGCATAAGTTAGCCATTGCGATCTCCCTCGCAGCATGGGAGCGCTCTGTGTGTCATGGGAGCCGCAGTGTTTGCAGCTGGTAAAACGTGCCTCACATGCCGCGTGACTGGCCGATATGTTACCGATGTTCACGCTGTTGCACGTTGTCGGACGGATATGAGAAGGCAGCAGTGGGCATCCCTGGCCCGGCTGTGCTTTGGAAGGCATCAGCATATTAGCAGCTGTAAGAGATCGCAGTGGCGAATGCATTGCCGTCCATCTCTGAATCGACCCCTAAGTTCTGTGTGATTGTATTTGCAACTTACATGCAACTCTGTATACAATATTACTACACTTAAGCTGGGAACACACATCAGCGACCCAGCTGCCGACAGGCCAGCCCACCTACCGAGTGGCCACTTTGGTAAGCTATACATACTGAAGGTGCCCATACAACAGCGACTGTTTGTCGCGATCCGGCGATGCGATGGGAAATGCAGCTGTTTCCGGGCGGAAATGCCGACCTCCCACCATCGATGTTCTGCGATCCGTCGCTGGATCGCAGACATTTCACATGTTAAGTGTCCGCGATTTGACAACTGCGATCATTATTTGATCGCGATCATCAAATCGCCGAATTCCAACATTGTGGATTTCTGCGATCCTGCGATGCCGGTTGTTAGTGTCGTGGGTTCCTGCGGCCAGTGAAAGGAGGCCTGTACACACAGCAAGATATATCTGCATCGCTCGTGCTGGGGGTGAGCGACCTGCTATGTCTGTGAATGACGCTGATCACAGACATATCGTCTGTACACACCCGCAGGTGCACTATGCGATATTCTCTCCGTCGGCTGTACAAATGACATATCACATAGTATCGCAGTATTAGAGAATCAGTTTTATATATTCTTCTTTTGTAAACAACTATTATAGCAAAGGACGGAATGAAGCCATTACTACTCATTTCTCAAAGCACCAGCAAATCTTATTTTCATTATTGCTGTCTACTGGACTATTTGGCAGGCTGTTCTGTGTTCCCAGGATGTGACATACAATGTATTCCTCCATACATAGTCCCCTGTAAAGGACAAACGGTTCTGTGGTTACTGTAGCATTACCACTGTTCCGCACTCCTGCACCCCCGATCCGTCAGTCTGCTTTCTCTGTCGTTTCCCCTCTGCCTTTCCCAAGCAACCTTCCTGTGTGTGCTGAGTGTTCTGGACTGGTGACTGCCTATAGGTACGCTGCTTTGTATTCCCGACAAAAGGCCCACAGTGAGACAGGCAGGGATCTAATTCATGGGAAGATCTATGGAGCAGGCGGTGGTGGGTCCAGGATCCGTGTCGTGTACGGTGGTAGAATTAACGACTCCCCGATGTGTTGGGAAGACAGAAGGACAACGTCATTGTCCCATTCTGGGGAGAGATTGCGAGCAGCTTGTACCTCTATAGCGCCTGGTGTTTTTGTTTTTCATTCGGACGTCTACAGACGCTCTCCTCAGTGTAATCAACATATTGGGTGGGCTCTCAGGGCTTCCCTTACAGATGAGGTTAAACGCAAAGCACGGTGCATACGATAATGATAATCATCGGTGGAATTGCCAAATTTGATGCAGGAGAGCAAATTGCTTAATGGCATCTGCCAAGTAGACAAGCCCTGCCAGTTGGTTATGTCCACAAATGTTGGCTCCTACACTTAGAAACACAAAGCCTGTCTCTGTAAGCCCTAGGACAGAAGGAAGCGTCAGTAAGAGAGTCGTACGAACAGGTTCCCAACAGCAAAACTTGTCCCGGGTTCTAGGCACGTCGGTGCCCTGCCACCCCCTGTACAGAAAGCTTCAGACAGACTCTTCTTAAATATAAAGGGGTATATATGTTGGTGTTGCCCAACCAATCAGATTCTAGCTATTATTTTTCTATTGCATCCTACAAAATGCTAGAATCTGATTGGATAAGCTTTAGTAAATCTACCCCTTGTTCTCTCTTAACATCCACAGCCACATTCTAAGGAAATGTTTGGTCAGTAGAGAAGAGAGGACAGATAACCAGCGGCTCATTATTCGTTACTGAACAATGTCATTGTGGGCAAAGTGTATCTCTCGTTTCTGACTCGATAGACAGATGGAGCAGCACCGGCAAAATCCTGGAGGCGAGAGTGGGAGATGTAGTCAGCTGGGAGGAGAGGCGACATTTATTTGTGGAGCAAAATGGGTGGGCGGGAATGTGAAGGGAGATGATGACGGAGATGTAAATAGGAGAGGATTGGGTGAGGGCTTTGTATGCGAGTGTGAGAAGTTTGAATTGGGTTCTGAAGGGGAAGGGGAGCCAGCGCTTTAGCAAATATGGGGGCTAGCGTGCACGTTGTTTGTGCGATGCTCACTCCTGACCATGTGCAGAACATAGCATAGTCTCTGAAACAGCTCCAGAGCAAACACAAGCTATGAAGCCCCTTCCCACATTTATAGCACACCTATACCGTGTTTCAGAACAGTCCAAGAAAGGGATTTGAACACCGATCCTCTTATACCATATTCATACACTTAACTTGAGAGCTATCATTAATACTGAGATTTGTGAGCACCTTGTCAATCAGTTACATCTTGCTTTATTTAAAACACACATTTTTTAATAATGTCATACCCAGGACTCGAACCCAGTACCTTACGCATTGCAGTCAGACACCTTACACATTTGCTTCTGCAAATAAGGCCTGGTAATTCTAGCTATATGAAACTACTTGTAATTGTCAGTATAAAACCAATGCAGCTAAGCAGTGTATGTAGTGTGTGGCTGCTGGGCATTGGGAGTGTGGCTTCATACTACACAGATCTGTTTAGCTGCTAAAAGCTCCACGTGTAAGGTGTCTGCCTGCAATGTGTAAGGTTGTGGGTTCAAGTACCAGGAATGACATTACTGAGAAATGTGTGTTTAAAATAAAGGAGGACTTAACTGTAGGTGGCATATTCTACTGTACGTACGGGAGCCTGCCGTCCTGTCTGCCCCGCCTCTCCACACATCGGTAGAACATTGATCACTGACAGCCTGCCGATGGTTCTGGCATCCTACATACATGCTGCGGATTCTTAATATTTGCGGGTACTGCCTCAAAAACTTTCATAAGTAGGTCCCATTATCTCAGCATACGCAGTAGGAATACACACAAGAGATGCTATGCAAACGTATCAGATGATTTTGCTAGGCATGAAAAATCCAAAAACCAGGGAGGTCTTCCAGATCTTTAGCCTTCCAAATATTTAATTATCTCGCCTTACAAAAGAGAATCTAGTGTTTGAACATGAGGTAAATTGTCTGGCGTGTCACCTTGCCTTTCCCCACATCAATAAAGAATCCGCCCCCCAGGGATATTTTTGGTCACTGTACAACGGGCGTCATTTCCTGCATGATGTGTAGTCTGCCTCTACTGCAGCATGGATGGTTCTTGCAGATATAACAACAGTGATGATAATAACAGATATCAAACCATGATTGGTTTAATTTAATTTACTGTAAATAAGATATCCAGACAGGGGCGTAATTATATTGGGTGCAAGGTGTGCGGTGCACACGGGCCCCTGTGTCCAGGGTGGCCCAAAGCACCGCACAACCTGCAAATAATTTCATATATACACCTCTCCGCCGGCTCGGCCCTGACTGCAGCGATGCAGAAATCACCTGGAAAATGTCCGCCACGGCCATTTCCCCGGTGATTCGCGCATGCGCAGTAGAGATGTACCGGGAACATCGTGCGGGCACCATGTCCCGGAGACCTGCACATGCCAGAGTCTATGCACCGCCGGAGAGGAGGGGGCCCCATCGCAGCCTCACGCACAGGAATTGCTTACCTCAGCGCACGCTATGAGGCCTCAGGCTGCGTATGGTATCACAGTGGCTAATTTATGCACGTCTCTGCAACGCCGTTGAAACGCACTGGCGCGCCTGCGCACGGCCTACCACCCCCCCCCCGTCACCACCCACAAGCGGCACTTCCTGTCAACCATTCTGAATATACTCTGCGATCACAGTGGTTGGTTCGCGCAGAACGCAACAGTTGGCCAATTGCGTGTGTATAAGCAACTGCGTTCCTTGCTGAATCAGGCCCTTAATGCGTTCTAACACTGAGACAGGAATTGTTTAATTTCAGTTGCATGTATATTTATTCAAAGGGAACCATTGTATTACAATCAGGGGCGTATTTATAATGGGTGCAGGGTGTGCGGGGCACACACCCTCCACCCATAAAACGTATCTCTCTGGAGTCCCACGTCGGCTCCGGTGTCTACGCCTATTAAAAAAAAGCTGGAAAATGGCCGCTGCAGCCACTTTCCCATCGTTTGCGCATGCGCAGTACAGGGAAAATATCAGCTGCGGCCATTTTCCCAGTGACCTGCACATGCGCTATAGACTCTGGGCACACTCTAGTGCACAGAGTCTATAAGTGTGGCGCTGCCGCTCACAGCTCAGAGCGCTACCGGCCGCCAGACGGAGAGGAGGGGGCCCATAACGGACACTGCATACGGGCCCCCCTCCTCTCTAGAAATGCCCCTGATTACAATACATCGTTCCTTACATTATAATATATATAATGTGAGTATATTCTGTCCTTTGTTTACAAAGATAAAAAACTCGGGTTAAGCCTAAATTCACTTATTTGTAAATAGGCGTAAACCACGCGTGATGTTGCCGACGCACATATTCCGAGTGATGTGGGCAGGATGGGGAGATGGTCACCGGGAAGCTGGATTCCTATTGGGGGGGGCTAAAATGATGCAAATTGCATCATTTTAACCCCACCCACTCCCCACAGACTTTACAAATCAGGGCATTTTTCCCTAACAGGGGCAGGGCCTAATGACATGAGAGCCCCGCCCCCAGAAAGGTCAGCTGCATCGACCTCTCCAGGCTTCTCCCATAGAGGAATACTTTACAGTCGGCATGTATGCATCAAGTTGGGCCACAAGCAATGCGTAGTGCTATATCCACTGACTGGCCAGGAAGAGCGGTAACCCTTAATGCTCTGGGCCCGTACCACCGATGCATATGAATATCGCTTAGTTAGTTCCAACTGCAAGTTTTGAATGTTAAGCTGTGGTGATAACAGTGTTGCTTTCACAGTCATAAGCGGCTAATTAATGCAGGGGCAGATTTACTAACGCTTCTAAAAATGAGAAGTGAAAAGATTCTCGCTGTCATTTCTCTATTATATTCTAGAAAATGATAGGCAGCATCAATTTGGTTGCATGAAACGCGGAAATGGTTACGCAGCACCACAAATGCCCATGCACTACAATTGTACATGTATAAAATACACACAGTTACGGATGTGTCAAGATGCACCCCATTACTGTATTACTTTCTGCGGACTTAACATCCCTAGAAGTCCCCCCCCCAATTCATTACCATTCCCTTTACATAATTACATTTTGTAGCTTTTTCTCTAGCCCTAGCAGATTCCCTTTAAATGTTCTTTATTTTAATTAGATCAAAACCACCTCCCAGCATTCAGCGTGGAACTAAAATAGAAAGAGCAAATTAATTTCGGGGACTCCCCCACTGCCCCTGGTCTCCCTGCACTTAGATGAATTGCTTGCAGAAAACTAGCATTACACAGTCTATCCCATTATGTGTGCAGCGTTTTTATGGGCTAGAGAGTCTTTATAGTTGGGATGAAACGTAATATTGGAGCAATACGCAAGGACAAGAGTGTATCTTGTCTACGTGAAGTTGAAATGTTGCATGTAAATAAAAACTCAAATGTGAAACCAGGGAATAATATATACTTGGCAACTTTGTGGCTGTTCGGCGCTCTTGGGGGATGTACAGCTGAGTTGGCGTAGTGGGAAGTGTGACGCTAACTCCCCTATATATTAATGCCATGAATTGCGTCATCAAGTCACCCGGACTGGCCGTTCCCCTCGGGAAGTGGGTGGTAACAGCAGCAGTGGGTGGTCTTCAGGAGACTTGCCTATTTTGCCGGGCATCCGGGAGAGCTGAGATTTGGTATTCTCCTGGACGGTCTGGGAGAGCAGGAATCATATTATCTACCAAACTGCAACCCCAGATTCCAACATTTGTGATTGGAAAATCACAACGAATCTACCATCCCTGTGAGCCAACAGCAGAATCCCGGCAAGGGATTTAACATAGGCGTCGAAATACCGTCGCCTATGTTAATCCCGACGCTGGAACGCCGAGGACGCCAGCACGAACGTAGGTAAGTCCGGGGCGCCCTTAGCGTTGGGGGGGGGGAGGGTTAGTTTTAGACACTCTAGCGGGGTTAGGGCTAGGTTTGGAGGTGGAGATAAGGGTTAACCACTGCTAGGGATGGGGGGAGTTAGGGTTATGCACCACCGGGGGGAGGTTAGGCACCCCCCTCAGGTTTAGGGTACGGGTAGGTGGCGTTAGGTGTAAGCACCTCTGGAGGTAGGTTAGGGTAGGCACCCCTGGGGGGAGGTTAGGGTTAGGCACCACTAAAGGTGGGTTAGGAGGGGGACAGGGGAGGGTTAAACAGCCGCCAGCATTTCAATCCCATTCCACCCAAAAGATGACCACTTCTGGCAAGACAGCGCCACCTGTAGGCAGGTTTGCCACAAACTACTGTTTAAAAGAAATGTAATTAACTATTTAAGACATACTGGTTGACTTTTTATTGTTGCCTTCGGGGAGATCCCAGAGGGGAAGGTTTAGGTAAAAAGGTGGGTTTGTGCGGCGGGGATAGGATCATGATGTTTTAAATCACTGCGCCATAGATTACTGCACATGTAAATATCTCCAGTAAAATCACGCTGGTACCATTTTCCTAGGAGTTTATTCAGTGGCAGCAGCATGTATTTTCAGTAGAGGCCCCACAGGGTGTGTAGTGTTGGCCCCTCTTGACGTAAGGGCCCGTGTGCACCGGACCCCCTGCGCCAATTATAGTTTTTTTGAACACATATATTGTTCTGAGATTGGGGTTGATTCTTTAAAGCTCAAAACCCATTTTTTTGAGTGCAACAAAGGCGTTTTTTTTTCTCTCCACCCCATATATTAAGCAAATTTCACTCGGGCGCCCGCACACCCCTTAGTGCAGCCAAGAATCCCGGCAGTCACAGTCTACCTGGGGTCGGGGCGGTGCAGCAATGATGGTGGCGGCCCCTCCAGTCCAGTGCCGCCATGGCACCTGCTGGCCCCCAGGAAGTGCAGCAGGGACAGTGAGGAGCAGAGCAGCAGGAAGTGCAGCAGGGACAGTGAGGAGCAGAGCAGCAGGAAGTGCAGCAGGGACAGTGAGGAGCAGAGCAGCAGGAAGTGCAGCAGGGACAGTGAGGAGCAGAGCAGCAGGAAGTGCAGCAGGGACAGTGAGGAGCAGAGCAGCAGGAAGTGCAGCAGGGACAGTGAGGAGCAGAGCAGCAGGAAGTGCAGCAGGGACAGTGAGGAGCAGAGCAGCAGGGACAGTGAGGAGCAGAGCAGCAGGAAGTGCAGCAGGGACAGTGAGGAGCAGAGCAGCAGGAAGTGCAGCAGGGACAGTGAGGAGCAGAGCAGCAGGAAGTGCAGCAGGGACAGTGAGGAGCAGAGCAGCAGGAAGTGCAGCAGGGACAGTGAGAAGCAGAGCAGCAGGAAGTGCAGCAGGGACAGTGAGGAGCAGAGCAGCAGGGACAGTGAGGAGCAGAGCAGCAGGCAGTGCAGCAGGGACAGTAAGGAGCAGAGCAGCAGGAAGTGCAGCAGGGACAGTGAGGAGCAGAGCAGCAGGCAGTGCAGCAGGGACAGTAAGGAGCAGAGCAGCAGGAAGTGCAGCAGGGACAGTGAGGAGCAGAGCAGCAGGAAGTGCAGCAGGGACAGTGAGGAGCAGAGCAGCAGGAAGTGCAGCAGGGACAGTGAGGAGCAGAGCAGCAGGAAGTGCAGCAGGGACAGTGAGTAGCAGAGCAGCAGGAAGTGCAGCAGGGACAGTGAGGAGCAGAGCAGCAGGAAGTGCAGCTGGGGTTCCGTTCATGGAGTGCTCGCTGGCCAGCATGGAAGGCTTCAAAAGTTAGGGTAGTGGTTTACATCCCGCAGGATGGGTGGCCAATGTCTGTGGGTGGGGGAGTGGATGGTGATGGTGATTCAGCAGAGATCGCTATTCTGCTTATACGCAACGATACGCGATCGCAGCTTACCATAAGGATGCCCACTTCCCTGTACTCACATCTGTATACTTTGGCAACATAGTGAAACAATCGGTAACATCGGACCCATACGCACAGTAAAGACAGGTCAGACCTCACTCAGGAATTGCTTACTTCCTGAGTGAGGTCTACAGCGTACACTATGATAGCACAGGCTGCGTATTGTATTACAGTGGCTAATTTAAGCACGATCCTGCAACGCCGTTCCAACGCACTGGCACGCCCGCGTTCACCCGACCACAATCTGCATTCCCTGTCATGTCCTGATCTCAGTGGCCGGCTCACGCACTGCGATGCGCAGAACGCAACAATCGGTCGATTGCGTGCGTATAAGCTTGCTGAATCAGGCCCTGAAGGGTCTATTTACTAAGCAGTGTTAGGAGACAGAGTGAAAAGTGATAAGGTGCCAGCCAATCAGCTCCCAACTGTCATTTTTCGAACACAGCATGTGAGATGACAGTTGGGAGCTGATTGGCTGGCACCTTTCACTTTTCACTCTGTCTCCTAACACTGCTTAGTAAATAGACCCTTAAGAGAGCACAAAATTCCGGGAATCGCCACCCGAGGCAGAGTGTCTAAGTCACGCCACGCAAACTCGCAGCATATGGAGCATAAAGGATAGGTGTATGTGGGCACATTTGTTTGTTGGAGGAAAAGGTAATACGGATCCACCCCACAAGACGTCAGTGTGTACGCAGAATCCTTTATGATTTTCCTGTTTATAAATGAAAGCTTATAATCTATCTAACATCGCTGGAAGATGTAGCCTTCCGCAGAGACCAGCCCTTTGTACCGATATAAAAACACACTAATATACGTTTGCTTTTTTCCATAATGACAGTAATAACGACCTTGAAGTGGTTTTATCGTGAGTCTGTTTCATTAGGAAGATATACAGTAACATGGTAATGGTTTTTACTGCCATTTATAGAACACAAATACTGCCCAGCTGAGAGGGACAAATCCATCAGCTGACACCCGTCCTAGCGCTGGAGTAGGAAAGTCGCACGCGGCAGATGTCGCTAACGCCCGGCCCTTGGCTCTGGATCATCCTGGGCACATTTGTGCTAACCACTCAGCAGACGCTGATTACTAAATAGCTGTAATTGGGACGTTTGTTGGTAACATAAACACTGCAGGGGCTATTACAGCTGTATGTAACTCACTAAGAGATTTTATAAACCATGAGATAATCACAGGTCCCTGCTACAGAAGGGGAATTATTTGAAGAAAGATATTACTGTATTTTATTTACAGTGCAGGATATTTTGTCTCATTTAAACCCACCTCATTCTAACCCTTAATTATTGATTTGTATGAGCTGTACATGCAGGGATGGCCCACCCTGGTATAACGAGCTAGCTTGGCAATGGTGTGTAGGCATGACCGTGCCACATTGGGATTTTTCAGTGGCCCCATCCACATATGCTGCACCACTGGTGATACTCAGTGGGACATGTTGGTGGAGTGGCAAACTCGTCACTTTGTATGCACCCCCCCTGACTTTGCCCTTGTCCACATGTTGGAAGTATGGCAACAGCTATAGGCTCAGTATTGCTCAGTAATCTACATTTGATGGACAGTAGATGGCGCTGTTTCATAAACTGAGATCATTTGTGACCATTCCAGGCTGTGTGTTACCAGAGATGGGGCCTGATTCAGAGTCGCTCGCAAGCGGCTCGATGTTTGTGACCTGCGCACGCACCGCGTCCGGCGTGTGCATGCGCAAGCCCCACCGAGCGACTGAGGTTCAGTCGCTACGGGGTTCGCTACAAGATGGGGCGGCTGTCGATGATGAGTGACAGCTTGCCCCTTTTTGTAGGCGTGTAGGGGGGATGGTTGGGCTAACGCAGGCGTTCCCTGCTCTATTAGGGCAGGAAGTCCACTCGGCCTTGCGGAAGCCGAGACCCTACCACAGGTTCTCTTCGCAAGACCGATGGTCGCGATTATCGCGACAGGCTCCAGGCCGCTCACACAAGCTGTGGGTGGTCTCCCACAGCTTTGCGAGCTGCCGGAGAAAAAAAACACAAAAAAAATAAAAAATACGCCCAAAGACCTCGCGAGCAGGCAGGCAGCGTCTGTGAGCGGGTCTGAATCAGGGCCATGGTTACAAACAATGTGACCTGACAGAAATGCACACTGGGCACCAGGGCCGGATTAAGGCTTGCCAGGGGCCCCGGGGCAACTAAATTGTGGGGGCCCCTACCAATAAAATGTCCACGTCCCCCCACAGCCACTACTATGTCCCTTACCTAGGGAGAGAGAGGAATAGAGGGGGAGAGAGAGAGGGAGGAGAGAGGGAAAAGAGATGGAGAGTAGGGGAGATAAAGAGAGGGAGAGAGACAGGGAGAAAGAGAGAGAGCGACAGATGCAAAACAGATTGGAGGGAGAAATAGGGTGAGAGAAAGAGAGAGGGAGGAGAAGAGAGGGTGAGGGTGAGAGAAAGAGAGACGGAGGGAGGGGAAGAGAGGGTGCGAGAAAGAGAGAGGGAGGGAGGGGAAGAGAGGGTGAGGGTGAGAGAGAGAGGGAGGGAGGGGAAGAGAGGGTGAGGGTGAGAGAAAGAGAGAGCGAGAGAGGGAGGGGAAGAGAGGGTGAGGGTGAGAGAGAGAGGGAGGGAGGGGAAGAGAGGGTGAGGGTGAGAGAAAGAGAGAGGGAGGGGAAGAGAGGGTGAGAGAGGGTGAGAGAGAGAGGGAGGGGAAGAGAGGGTGAGAGAAAGAGAGAGGGAGGGAGGGGAAGAGAGGGTGAGGGTGAGAGAAAGAGAGAGGGAGGGAGGGGAAGAGAGGGTGAGAGAAAGAGGGAGGGAGGGAGGGGAAGAGAGGGTGAGGGTGAGAGAAAGAGAGAGGGAGGGAAGGGAAGAGAGGGTGAGAGAAAGAGAGAGGGAGGGGAAGAGAGGGTGAGGGTGAGAGAAAGAGAGAGAGAGGGAGGGGAAGAGAGGGTGAGGGAAAGAGACAAAGAGAGGAGAGACAGAGGGAGGGAGTGAGGGGGAGAGATCGTCAGTAATTGCCCGGCCAGCACTGTAATGTAAAAAAGCTGTCTCCATCTTAAATCAGAAGTGACAGACTGTGACGCTGCCAGGAGCTGGAACAGGGAGGGGCCGGTGCCCCGGTTCAGGACAATGTTTGCTAAATGTGGGGAGGCCCAATGTGTGGGGGGACCCTTGGCGACCACCCCGTCCGCTCCGCCTATAATCTGGCCCTGCTGGGCGCCTGCCAGAAGATAACCTTCCAGCAGCCTGGCCACCAATGGCATTCCTGCACCGTCCCCCAGAAACTGCTGCTCTACCAATCACTTCTGGTCGGGCACCTCGGCAGTACCCGAGCTGCAGAGAGGAGCAGCCACTTTGGAAATGTAAACGAGACATTTACCAATCGAAGCGCCTGATTCGGCAGCAGACACCAATGCGTGCAACAATATGCTAATGCTTCCAAAGCTTCCCCGGACATAGGGGCGCCCACTGCTACTTTCTAATGTCTGTCAAATGTCGCTCCTCTGCGCAAACATCGGTAACATCGATTCACATCGGCCTGCTGCTCCCCTGACACACAGAGGACCTCATTCAGAGTCAGTCACGAGCGCCGATGCGCTCGTAACTGACTCGATGGTTTGGCCTGCGCACGCGCGTGCGCAAGCCCCGGAGTGACAGAGAAACTCTGTCGCTCCGGAGCTCGTTACCAAAGGGGCTGCTGTCGATGTTGATCGACAGCTGCCCCCATTTCGTAGGCGGGCCGGGGGGGTGGTTTCCAAAACAGAGGCATTCCTTTACGAACGCCTACCGTTTTGTGGGCGGCCGCACTGACATCATCAGGAGAGTAGGCATGTATGGTGTGCAGTGCGACTCCCACGCATGCGCAATGGCGAATAATCGCTCAATCTGCGTAAATATTTAGACATTGCATCTGCTGCTGAATCAGACTGTACACTGCGCACATTCACCTATAGCCAATCAGATTCCACCTGTCTAGTGCAAGCTAAAGAATGTAAGTCAGCTTCTAATTGGTCGCTGTGGTTTCCTGGTGAATCTCTCTGCAGAGGGTTTATTCCGGCTTCCCACTTTCTTTTCCCTTTAACAAATGATCAATAAAAGAGAAAAGCTTCATCAGCACATTTAGGAGCTGATGCAGACCCGCTCGCTAGGATGCGAATGCTCCAATGTACCAATGGTTTCATGCACTTCCAGGAGATGACGTGCGCAAGTGGGCGTGTTATGATAGGCTGGTGGGCGTCTGCATACACAAAGTGATCGCACGCCAAGACATAGTGGGCGTGCTAATGGCTTGCCGTGCGATCGCCTGTCTGCTGGGCATGCGCTGGATTGACATACGCTGGGAGCAAGCGAACGCATCTAGCGAGCGGGTCTGAATGAGCTCCTTATTTTCAGTAGACGTACCACTGCTATACTTCCACCAGCCAAAGGTAAACGATACCAAAGCTGGCAAAAGACAACGAATCACACTGCTGGCGGGGCTTATTGCCAGCCATAACAGCGTTATCGGTGGTGGAAGCCCATTCACATATGGGACAAAGCTAGAAAAGAAGAAAATATCAATGGCCTTCCACCCCTAAATATCATTTATAACTTATAATGGGAGACTGCCCCCAGTGGTCACAGATTTAATTAAATATAAACAAAAAACAGAAGCATAATGGTTAAACTTAACCCAACTATGGCCCGTAATCAATTCGGAATGAAAAGTCGTTTTTGCGTGTTGTGGGCGAAAACTTTTCGCAGATTACGTCATTTCGCCAGGCGGAAAAGTATCGCCGTATTCAATTTGAAAGACTTTCCGCCTAGGCGGGAAGTAAATGCAATGTAATAGGCGAAAAAGTTTCGCCTATGAATAGCGGGCGGAAAAAAGTGCAGAATTGGGGTTTTGGGGTGCAACGTTGCGGGAAGCCCTGTGCAGCCTTCAGACAGTAAAATAATAAAAATAAAACACTTAAGGACACCACAAAAAATCACTTTGAATTTGGGGGCGAAAAAAAAAAAATGTTGGGGGACAAAGATAAAAACTAGCGAACTTGACTCTGGGGGGTCCCCAATTATGGCCCAGGTGTTTTTTTCATTGCAGGTGCTTGCGTCAGGTGGATTTTTCACGATTTTTTCAACTTAACTTTAGCAACTTTCAAATATGCTGACCCCCATTTTCAAGTACCCCAAATTTGCTGGGATAAGTTATTTTATGCAAAAAAAAAACCTGAATACTATTCTGCACCACTTATAGAAAAACGCTATTTAGCAGCTATTGAGCTTGTTGAAAAACACCAAATACCTTCAGCAAGCCAAATCGTGGGGTATCATAGTGAACCCCCCATGTCAGAGCACCTTTTGGGGGGTGTCAGGCTGATTTCCCCAAATTTGACAGTACTTTCCGCTTGTTTAGGTTTCGCTGGGTCCCGTTTTCGCCTATTTTCGAATTGAATATGGCGATATGCGGGCATGCGCGCGATACTTTTCCGCCTGCAAAACATGTGATGTAGGAGAAAAGTCAGAGAGGCAAAAAAAGTATCGCAGGTCCTCTCAAATTGAATACGGGCCTATAAGATCTAAGCAGGTGAGTGCTCAGACTTGTGGCATGCAAGAAGTGGAAGTAAGATCAGAAGAATGAAAATTATATTTTACCATAAATAAAATAAAAATAACACAGAGAAATGGGGTAAATAAGGTTGGGCACATAGCCTATAGCTTCCCCATACGAAGGGCGTTAAGCCTCATTAACAGGGATCATGTCGGCCTTTATTTTGCTACGGCCATCTCAGGTTGGGAATAGTATTCAAATTTATTTTACACATTTTTATCTATTTTTTTTTTTTTTTACTATTTTATTATTATTCATGTTTTTTTTAAATGAGTGGAACTGACTGTCTAAGTTCTGCCTTTCAGTTCGACCGCGCATGTGGGAACCGTCTAGCTGTGTCACCCAGCGAATCGGTATGTTAAGCCTTACTGCCCCCGGCCAGTATAACTCAGTTGCCCCATTATATGAATGTTATTGGTAAATTAGGTATATAACAGATTTTAACATTGTGCGATAAGCAGCGAAAGACTGTTAGACTTATTGCAGTTCAATGCAGGGTGCACTGACAGGAACCTACAAAGCTACAGTATAATAATATACAGAGGGTGGGATGTAAATATGATTAGCTAGAGCCAGAGCCGGATTTGGGGCCTGATTCAGAGCCGGACACTCTGACCAGAGCGCTCGCTCTGAATCAGTGCCCTCCCACCTAAAAATGGAGCGGCATCCTGGCCGCTCGCATAGCTGTGGGTGACCACCCACAGCTTATGCGAGCGGCCAAAAAGATGGTCGCGATGGTCATGGCCATCGCGACCATCGGGCTTGCGACGAGACCCTGCGGTAGGGTCTCACTGCCGCAAGCCCAGGAGTGATGTCAGTGGGGCCGAATCCAGACGGTAGGCCTTCCCATGGGAACGCCTCCGTCTGGGTAGCAACGCCCCAGGCACGCCCACCAAAGGGGGTGTGCTGTCACTCACCATCGACAGCACGCCCCCTTTGGTGCGAGACCCATAGCGATAGCTTGGCTGTCGCTATGCAGGTCTCGCGCATGCGCACGATGGAGCTCCCTCCGTCGTGCGCATGCGCATTAGGGCACCATCGACCCGCTTGCGAGCGCTCAGTGCTCGTGAGCAGGTCTGAATTAGGCCCTTAGACCCTATGGGTCCCAAATTAAACTAATTCATCAAAATGAAAAAAAGAAAAAAAAAAGTTGTGGATTGTAATGGGGCTCGTTCTGGTGGTCGCATGGTCCGCAGGTCAATAAGGGTCTCAAACTTTGCCCATTCGACCTTAATAGTGAGTAGATCACTGCTGCCTTACAGCACAGAGGTCATGTGTTTGATTCCAAACAGGGGCCTATGGACCTGATTCAGAAAGGATCGCTATTGCGATTGCAATAGCGATTACGCATGCAGCCTCATTGCGAAGATATGCTAATAACTGCAATCGCTATGCCGTCGCAGCCTAACACAAGGACGCCCCCTTTACCTTACACACATTCATAATACTTTGCAAGACTGTGAAACCATCGGTAACATGAAGTACCATCGCAGCCTCACGCACACTTGCACAAGCTCTGACCTTACTCAGGAACTTCTAACCTCATCGTACGCAGTGAAAGCCCGAGTCGCATATGGCATCGCAGAGGCTAATTTATGCACGACCCTGTAATGGCGTTCAAACGCACTGGCATGCCTGCGTTTCGCACAACCCCCAAACGGTACTTCCTGTCAATCACTCTGCGATGGGTCTGTGTAGTCTCTGCGATCACAGTCCCAATCTCAGTGGAGTCTTCGCGCACTGCGATGCATGTGTGTGCATACAAATGATAGGGATTATAGGGATGTACGCTAATGCCGTAGCTGCTGCGTCTGTATACTGTACGCTGCTGCGGTGTGAGAACAGGCAAATGTTGCAGCCGATGGGATATGTATTGAGACGATTACAAATCCAGGCAACAGCGTAGAAAGACGCAGCATCGGTTGGAGATTTTTCACTGATCGTACTTCTGAGTAGTCTTATGGTCGCACAGGATGGCTGCATGGATTGCAGACGCAGACTGTGGCCCACCCCAAAAACGGTCGCGATACCCCTGCATTTTCCCCAAACAGTGCCCGACTGTCAAACAGTCTGCGCGAAAATAGCCGCTGCGAGCTACCATGGTAACGGACTGTGGGGGTCATTCAGACCCGGTCGTTAGCGCCGATGCGCTCGGACCGGGTCGATGGCCCCCCACAGAGTATGCGCACGACGTGAGACCCGCTACGACCGACAGCGCCGGTCGTAGCGGGTCTCGATCCAAAGGGGGCGAGCTGTCGATGTTGATTGACAGCTAGCCCCGTTTGGAAGGCGGGCCTACCATTTGGGGGAGGCCCCACTGACATCACTAGTGATGTCAGTGGAGAGCTTCCGGCTCAGACAGAGCCAGAAGCTCTCCGGGGCTCACGACAAGGGAGACCCTACCCTAGGGTCTTGTCGTAAGCCCCGATGGTCGCGATGGTCACAGACCATCGCGACCATCACCGGAGCGGTCGTTAGAGCTGTGGGTGTTAACCCACAGCCTAACGACGGCAACAGAGGCAGGCGGTCAGGATGCAAGCGGCCGCCCAGTTTCTGAGCGACCGCTTGCATCCTCCGACCGCCTCTGAATGAGGCCCTTTGACTCATGCTCTGTGCGACTCAGATGTTTTCGCATACCACTCAACTGCATAAATATCGTTATAGCGCCTGTCTCTCTGCCGGAGCAGGAACTCATGCAAATGACTGAAATATCCTCTGTAAAGCGCTGCGGAATATATGTGCGCTATATACATAGCTGTTAATAAATAAAAATAAACTATATATGACCTTGAGAAGGCTGATTTGAGCTGTTTATTTGGGGTATTTTTGCAATTACTTTGAGTATGATGTTTGCGATAGTCCAAAGAAGAATTAGGCGACTTCGGCTTAAACACCTCCCTGGGGCCACAGTACAGTAGCTGTAGTCGGCCACTGTTTTGTCTTTAAGCTGGTAGCGCCTCAGTTGACCTATGCGATGCCTGCACGCTTTGCATCCTGTGGGCCTGGAGCCCGGGGACCACGTAAGGGGTTAAAACAATTTGTAGATAATAGAAAGGACCCTGGCCATCATTCCTGGGAGAGGAAGCTTAACAGATCTCTCCCCTCTGTGTACACTGCAGCTCTGCAATGTCAGCAGCGGATTCTGCAAATACTCTCATGTCCCAGGACTTCAATCAATCAAATCAAAAAGAGATTTGCTGTCTGCAGGATTAACTACATGTAACCAGAGGAGGGTGAATCATATATTTGGAGTGGTGTAAAAGAGATAAAGCACCTAGGCCACTGTGATAATCCTGTCACCTCGGTTGCTGAGCTCCTCACCTACAACACACTGAGATAAATATGTGCATAACCTGTGAATACATTGTTTATTGCACTGTTACGTATCACTCCCACGTCCTGAGCTATTTATCATAGCGCGATAGGGGCTTGTTTTCACTGAGCCCTATCTGCAAGTCTGGTTAATCAGGGCCCTGTTTATTAAACTCAAAAATACATCAATCATCTGAAAGCAGCCATTTTCCGGGGATTGCACATTTTTGGACTTTGGGAGTGTTTAACAAGAGGGTAACACAGCAAATAGTGTTCTCCTCTTGGTCAATGCAGTCTGTATAACTTTCTAGCCGAATTTATCAAGTTCTGAAGAGCTGAGCGTTTTAGATGGTGCTAGCCAGGGGCGTGTCTAGAGAGGAGGGGGCCCATGTGCAATCTCCGACACGGGCCCCCTCCTCTCTGTCCAGCGCACTGAGCTGTACGCGGCCAGCGCCGGAATTATAGACTCTGGGCACTAGAGTGTGCCCAGAGTCTATAGAGTATGCACATGTCCCTGGGAAAATGGCCACGGCGGCCATTTTCCCTGTACTGCGCATGCGCAAACGACAGCAAAATGGCCGCGGCTGCTGCAATTATGTTGCTGTGCTGCACAGCAGATCGGATATGTCTGTGAATGACGTAGTTTACAGACGTATCCACTGTACACACCCAGCGATGCCACATAGATATATCACCCGTTCAATG
Organism: Taudactylus pleione; assembly: GCA_031769625.1. Taxonomy (NCBI): domain Eukaryota; kingdom Metazoa; phylum Chordata; class Amphibia; order Anura; family Myobatrachidae; genus Taudactylus; species Taudactylus pleione. Next base: position 1,200,260 of record JAUIMM010000952.1, read on the forward strand.
GAACGGGGAATATATCTATCAGTGTGTACCCAGCTTAAATATTACTTGAGAAGCTATACTGGATGGGCAGTAGGTGGCGCTGTATCTTGCACTGTCACTGTGTAAACTCTCCTTGTTTAGATAGTGTACTCCTTTACAATCTTCTTGTTAATCCTCCATGTTATGTCATGAAATTTTACATCATTCTTGCCTACGCCCTTGTACCACCCACAATTGCCGCCTCCTGCTGCGCTGACTTGTCGGCAAGTATGTATTATGTGTACTGGTCACCATAAAGTCTATCCCACAATCATTGCCCTGTGTGTTTGATAATTGAACAAAGAATCTTAATTTTCGACTACTATATCATTTATTATAGTATTCAAGTCACGACCACTCTACGAGGTCATAGAGTCACGGGGCCTGATTCAGACCCGCTCGCGAGCGTATAGCGCTCGCAAGCGGGTTGATGGTGGGGTACTGCGCACACGTGGCACGCGCAAGCCCCGTAGCGAGAGAGAAATTCTCTCGCTCCGGGGCTCACTATAAAAGGGGCAGCTGTCGATGTCGATCGACAGCTCGCCCCGTTTTGTAGGCGGGGAGGGGGGGTGGCTACACAAACGGAGGCGTTCACTATAAAAGGGGCAGCTGTCGATGTCAATCGACAGCTCGCTCAATGTCGATCGACAGCTCGCCCCGTTTTGTAGGCGGGAGGGGGGGTGGCTACACAAACGGAGGCGTTCCCGAAGGAACGCCTGCTGTTTGTGGGAGGCACCACTGACATCACCAGTGATGTCAATGGAGAGCTTCCTGCTCTGTTAGAGCAGGAAGCTCTCTGGGGTTTGCGACGGACGAGACCCTACCCCAAGTCTCTCACAGCTTAGGAGGCCACAACAAAAAAAAAAAAAACGCCCTGATTCAAAGCGAGCGCTCTTAAAGAGCATCCGGCTCTGAATCAGGCACACAGTACCCAGCAAGCATTGGGCTGGTTAATTGTCGCAATCTCTATCCTGTAGAAGACATTGATGAAAACTGGTGCACAGGAAAACAATTTATTATAACCAATAGCAGCCAATTAGATGCTTGCTTTCATTTTCTAGAAAAATTCATGGCGGTATCCCTTTGGTGTTTCTATGGAAGTTTTCAAATGTTCCCCTCAGATTGGACAACTTGTCCTGACTCCTGCCATGGAAGTAAAGATACGTCAGGAAGCAGAATTGTACATGGAGTGAGTCTCACCTACAGAACACAATGTGGCTGAATCGCCTCCCTATTTGTGCTTGGGTTCATGGAACAATATCGTATTGAGAAGTAACTGCCCACGGAATACATCCTGCGACCGTGTATGAGGATTCATGTCCTCAGATGAGCTACAGATGATCAAAATATTTGCTCAAATATTTGATATAACTGGAACAATAATTCTATTTTCGTTGTATAGTTTCACAATTTTTTTATTTTTGGTACCAGCAGAAAAAAAAAAGATGTTTACAAAGATGCTTGAAGGGAACACATTTTAATTTAATTTGAAATTTGTTGATGAAAAAAAACAAAAAACAAGAAAAAAAAAAACATTTTATCACTTTTTTTTTTTTTTTTAAAGCTAACCACAAATAAAATGAACAACTTTTGTCCAGCTGCTTACATAACAGCATTCTGTTAATTATCTTCATGCAGTTTGATTCGCAAATTTATTTTTGACACCTGAAATGTGCTGAACCATTCTCTATTGAAAACCAAATGAGAAATAAAAACAGCACAAGAAGGTGCAAAAATATACAAGCATTCAATTTTCTATTTGTTATATATATATATATATATATATATATATACACAGGGTTGGACTGGCCCACAGGGGTACAGGGGAAATCCCCGGTGGGCCCCACTGCCTGAGGGTCCACCCCCCTACTCTAGGTGTCAGGTTCCAGACCTCAAATCATACATTGTTACTCAATTATATGGTCAGTTACCTGGTGAAGTAATACCACTGATCAACATGGGTGCTTGGCTCCTTTCTATAGAAACTACAACCAGATTTGCCTATTGGTTAGTCAAGCATCTCTGGGGTCTGACCACACCCCTTAAGCATGGGCCCCCACCACTGCATTCCCCTGGTGGGGCCCTTCATGCCCCAGTCCGACACTGTATATATATATATATATATATATATATATCTGTTTTCTAACAGACATAGCATTTCTCTCTGTATATATGTATATATATATATATATATATATATATATATACATAGAAGCACTGGAAAAGTGATAATGGGTCCTGAGGGTGTGGATGTGAGAGTGAAGGGAGGGCTCCATACACAAAGTCGGTTTGGCTTTTCCGGCCTTCTACCTGAGAGCAGGCTAATCAGTGCCTGCAGCTGGGAGAGTCTCATATAACCTGTGTAGGGCTATGGCTCAGGGTCTCACACCTGGGGAGAGCAAGCAGGCTGGCTTGTTCAGAGGTTATACTTCTTGTAAGTAATCTGCATGTGCCTATGTTTGTGGTGAGGGCAGTAGGCTCTACCATTGTTTGAGAGAGGGAAGTTATTGTTTAGTTAGTGCCCATACGGGCTAGAATTTATGTTTATGATTTACATTTTTATTACTGCACAATAAAAAAAAAACTAGCTCCGGCCATGAAAACCCTGGACTAGTATGCTGTTTCCTGGGTGCTGGGTGTAAGGAGGTGTCCAATTAACCCAGGAGAGGGACCTCCTACCCCGATCTTATTATAATATATATTATCAGTTGTCGTCTTCCCCAATGTACCCGAATCCAACCGGGAAAAGATTTCTATAAAACTGAATAAAGGGGGCACCACATAGTGCATTAAAAGTGTAACATTTTTATTCTAGCAATCACATCAGGCACTGAAAAATAGCATGTGTACCAACACCGCAGGTTAATATGTATAATGGATATCTCCAGCAAGGCACCAAGTTCCTCCACAGAGTCTCAGAGACCAGGAACGTCACCATGCCAAGCCACGCCCCTACGCGTTTCATCACATGGACTTCCTCAGAGGGTTGGCATCGCGTCATCCAGAGATCTTTTTTATAAGTCACAAGTATATGTAGCATCCAATCACAATGTATACTTTTCTTATGGAGTTTTATGCAGAATTCTTTGCTAATTAAGGACCTTACAACATACAGGATTTGGAAACACTCACATGTCGCCAAATTGCTGGAGACAAAGCAGTGAAGATATAGGTCAATAAAGGGGTAATCACATAACCTTTGTTTAACCCATTTGGGTATATAATGTATTCAAAGTTACAATCCAAAATGTTTCTCTCCCCTGCCCAGCCGATTATCTACCACCCAGGGGCGTTTCTAGAGAGGAGGGGGCCTGTGTGCAGTCTCTGACACGGGACCCCTCCTCTCCCTCCGGCGGTGCACTGAGCGATGCGCGCCCAGCGCCACACTTATAGACTCTGGGCACTAGAGTGTGCCCAGAGTCTATAGCACATGCGCAGATCACTGGGAAAATGCCTGCGGCGGCCATTTTTCCTGTACTGCGCATGCGCAAACAACGGAAAAATGACCGCGGTGGCCATTTTCCAGATGTTCTTTACAGCGCAGACACTGGCGCCGACGTGGGTCTTTCCCGAGAAGTAACTTTAATATGGGTGGAGGGTGTGCAGTGCGGGCCCCCTCCCCCTGGACCCAGGGGCCCGTGTGCCCCACACACCCTGCACCCATTATAAATACGCCCCTGCTACCACCTCCCCTTTTATCAACAGGTATATGTTCAAGACCCATACATTTCAGAGTAGTGGGGTTACACACGGATGATATTGTTTAAAATGTTTGGGGACACTGGGGTTTTCTACCAGATTTTTTATACTTCTTAAGTGTTCCAAAATGCGAAGTTTTAAGGCTGTTTTTTGTATTTCTTACCGCATCCACATTCTAACAGGTATATGACATGGGTTGTGACTGTGTTACAAATAATTAATCCCTTTATTTTAAATTCTTTTTTTTTCCCACTGCTAAAGGATTTAGGGCCTGATTCAGTAAGGATCACTATTGCGATTACAATAGCGATTACGCACGCAGTTCAACTGGAGAAAACCATTATACTTGTTAACCTGCGGTGGACTAACCGCCATTGTTGGTACGTCTGCTATTTTTCAGTGCCTGATGTGATTGCTAAAATAAAAATGTTATACTTTTAATGCACTATGGGGTATGTGGCATCCCCTTTATTCAGTTTATATATATATATATATATATATATATCCTGATGAAGGAACCAAAGTAAACGAGTTCTGAAACATTGAAATCTGTTGGGGTCTCACAGAGATTTATTTACAGTCACCTGAGTGCCGCCTAAAAATAGACTCCGACACTCCAGTGCTCTCTCTGTGATATCTACTCAGGTGCCCTCCCTGAGGGTCACACACCCCCCACAATATATACAGCAAAAGAAATTAGGCGGCACTCAGAGACTTCGAGCTTCAAACAAATGACCCTTGTCCCGAGGAAGGGGAGACGCTCTCCGTAACGTTGACCACACTAATAATCATTTGTTTGAAGATCGAAGTCTCTGAGTGCCGCCTAATTTCTTTTGCTGTGTATATATATATATATATATATATATATTTCCACATCTATGACGGGTGGCACAAGTCTATTGTGCAAACGGTGAATTAGAGTCTGTTCACTGGAGAGAAGGCCTGAGGGCATGGCCAGCTGCTCCCGAAGCCCTGGAAATTGCGCCAGTGTGCTGATAATGGCGACGTGGCTTGCGGGTACGCCTTTCCCTTGAGGCTACGTCCCTTGCCACGTTTGGCGCGGGACGTAGGTCCTAATCTCCTTTTCTAAAAAAACGCGAGGCTTGTCATAGTAAGGGCAGGTCTGCGCTATTGCACTTGTTTGCTATTTCTGATTGGCTGAGAACAGATTCACCGCTGAACCTGATAGGTGCTTACCTCATTCATCCTTCCTACATTATATGATTTGTTGGCGTCGTTTATAAAAAAAAAAAGTTGTTACTTTCATTCGTACGCAGAAAGGGAGCATTATATCTGCTGCATTACGTATTAAGCCTAATAGCAAAAGTGGCACTCTGGCAATCTAGGGACTATCACTGTATCTTCTGAAAGATATCAGTTCTGCACTCTGGACATTTATTGCTAACAGATAAATAAAAAAACAGACACATTTACAGCAAACTTTGCGGCTGGTCAGGGGCCATTTCAGTGAGATGCGAAGTAGGAGTGTGGCCAATCACAGGGACATATAGTGCACTGCTACGAATGTTGGCCCTGGCCCCCTTCGGCCTGTCTAGAGAGGCTAGGACCCTGTTATTTTGTACTCGGCCCAGGCCCCTCTCAGCACCTAAGCATAAAAAAATCACTGCTAAATTCAGAATACAGTGAATAATTCTGTGAATGTTTAAAAAACTTTGTCCATCTCTACATGTTTACTGGTCTTCATATCCCACCACCTAATGTTAGTAAGGCAACAAGAGACCATGATTTTACTCAGCTTATTGCAGAAGTGAGGTAAGTTTCAACTTCGGATATTAAAAGCGACATCTACAAATGTTAAAAATAATGCTATTGGCAATATACTGCTGTTAACCTTTCTACTGACTTCAGCAAGTCAACTACCTTTCCATTATCTCCTTTTCAAAATCTCTCTGGAGGGGAGACAAATACGACTGCCAATCACACACAAGGTCTCAGCCTTTTGGCATTCCATGTGAGGCTAGAGGAAGGACTAGAAGGCTGAGGATCTTAACTTACATAGAACAGACAGAGCTCATAGGGGCACTCCAAAGCCTCTCTGCTCAATACAGAGTCTAGGGACCTAGTTGCGATTACAACCACGTCCCTAGACACGTATAGTCACACACTTCTAGGATACGCGCACACCACCAGTTATTACGCAGGCTGCCTCTACAGCCTAGGGAAGGCTCATATGAAGAAGCAGCATTGGAGCCTAGGAATCCCCCTTCAACAGTACTGGCTATAAGGCAGCAATGCTAACCACTGAGCCATCATTTCACCCCATGAAATTATTCTCCGGAACGTCAAATGATTCTAAAGAAACTTTGGAATGAGTATATGGTAATGAGCTATAATAAATAAACATTCATGAAAATATGTCTCAATTCACTCATATATGTCACTCTCGTGAATACTGGTTCAGTTCCTCAGTGAGGTCACTAGTTCTTAGGGAAATGATTGGTTCCATCCCTGGTATGTAAATGGAAATGCACATTAAAGAAAAAAAAAATCATAAATGTATAAATATTTTTTTATGTCTCTTAAAACCGTCTGGGCCCCAGTACTTAGCACCCGTCCCCCCTGTTAGAACCCCTGATGCCGCACAGTGATGTCCTCAATCATTGGGCGACTGGCAAGGTAAGTCCCTGCTGGTTTGACAGCTGTCAGGAACGGCAATCCACGACAAGGCCACGCCCCCTTCCACTATACACTCCCCTCTGATATTGGGAGGTATGGTAAGGTGAACTAACTTCTATACTAGAAAAATTTATGTATGTAGTAAAATCATACTTGCCTACCCTCCCGATTTGGTCGGGAGCCTCCCGAAAATCGGGTGCCGCTCCCAACCTCCCGGGAAGGCAGGCAATCCTCCAGGCTGCTGCCTACCCCTCCTATCCCCCCCGCAATTACCTTTAAAGCACCCGCAGCGGGGGGGTGTGGCGGTGACGCGATTCACGCTGAATCGCGTCTTTTGGCCCCGCCCCTTGCTTCACAATACCTGTAATATCGGCATTGTGTAGCAGGGGCGGGGCCAAAACTATGCGATCGTGTGGCCCCACCCACAAATACCAGTCGTCTGGCCGGCCCCGCCTCCTTGTGCTGGCCACGCCCCCCATGTCATGCCGTTCTGGCTGCTCCCTCCCGAAAGGGACAGCCGGAATGTCGGCAAGCCTGAGTAAAATAAGGTTATGGATGTAATTTTATCTAGTTTTGTTTATATTATATACAACATCTAGTCCAGGGGCGGATTGGGCCACGGGGACGCCGGGCTGGTTCCCGCTGGGCCGGCCTCTTTGTTCCCTTTTGGGACTGGCACCCTTCATTACCCCTGCTCCACCAGCACTGGCCGGGCTGCCGCGATCGGAGCTGAGCTGATGTAAACAAAAAAAATGGCCGACGGGGGAGCTGCTGCGCATGCCTGGCCGCAGCAGCTCTTCCCATTAGCCTTTGCGGAGCCCGTCACTTTCCACTGACGGCTCTGCCTACAGCTCGTGCTGCCTCTTATCCGGGCACCTCTCTGTCGCTTGCCCTGTGCACACACAGCACAGGAGCCGGTGCCCGACGCTGACCTGCAACTCTGCACAGGAGCCGGCGCTTACCTGTACATGAGCCAGCGCTGAACCACTATCCTGAACGGGAGCTGGCATTGACCTGCTATCCTGCCACGTCCAGCCAATAATGTAAGTCAGCCTGTCTGTTATAACATTTCAATCAATATATAACATAATATATAAAAGCATAGCTGCAGTTACAAGAAAGTATTATCTTTATATATATAATATATACATAATCTATATTATTATATATATATGGGCCGATCCCTTAGGTGGCCATGAATAAATATATATATATATATATACACACACACACACACACACACACACACACTGTGTGTGTATATATATATATATATATATATATATTTGTATAATGTATATATTATGTAAATTTACTTTATAGACACATTTACTTTATATAATATATATTAATATATGCAGTGTCATTGTTATAAATATATATACACACACACACACATGTCCTATGGTGCGGCACACTCCTTCCCCTTATTGTCAATTCGCCGCGGTGCCAGCATATAAATAATTTGTATTCTGCTCCAGCCTGCGGCACTCAGAAATCTCTTTCAAAAAACGACAATTCACGTCACCTTATTCTGTAACGTTTCGGGCTTTATTGCCCGTCGTCTGGTGTCTGGTGGATATTGAAGTAGCCTGACGATGGGCAATAAAGCCCGAAACGTTGCAGAATAAGGTGACGTGAATTGTCGTTTTTTGAACGAGACCGCTGAGTGCCGCAGGCTGGGGCAGAAATATATATATATATATACTCGAGTATAATGGTGCATACACACGGTCAGATTTTTCCTTCAGATATGAACGATAACGATTTAAAAATCGTTCAGTCGTTCATATCTGAAGGAAAATCGTTCATATCTGACATGCCTGAACGATGGACGATCAACGATGCGCGTTCCCGATGGTCAGATAACGATTTCTGATATCTGATGTGTTTGCAGTCAGACTTGGACGATTCCATTCATTTTAATGCAGTCAAAAATCGTTCAATCGTTCAAATCGTTCAAAACTTTGGTAAAATCGTTCAAATCGTTCAAATCGTTTAATCGTTCATCTGACAAGTCTGACAAATCTGACCGTGTGTACGCTCCATAAACCGAGTTTTTCAGCACATTTTTTGTGCTGAAAAAGCACCCCTAAGTCTGTCAGACTCTCATCGGCTGCTGCTGCTCCCACAGCAGGAGCCATCTTCCGGCTCCCGCAGTGGGTAATGGGAGAGACGTCATGACGACGTCTCTCCCATAATGCAAAGCGTCCGGAGGAGCTGATAACAGCGGCAGGACCAGGAGCGGGGTTTCAGGTGTTTTTTTTTTATTTTTATTAGGACTACTGGGGGCACTGTCAGGGGGGATTACTTCTGGGGGCACTACCAGGGGGGGATTACTTCTGGGGGCACTACCAGGGGGGGATTATTTCTGGGGGCACTACCAGGCACTACCAGGGGGAATTACTTCTGGGGGCACTACCAAGGGGAATTACTACTCCGGGCACTACCAGCTGCTGCATTTCCCACCCTAGGCTTATACTCGAGTCAATAAGTTTTCCCAGTTTTTTGTGGTAAAATTAGGTACCTTGGCTTATATTCGGGTCGACTTATACTCGAGTATATACGGTGTGTGTATATATATATATATATATTTATATATATATATCGTATATACTCGAGTATAAGCCGAGTTTTTCAGCACAAAAAATGTGCTGAAAAAGTACCCCCTCGGCTTATACTCGAGTCAAGTGTAGCGCTGACTGGTCGGAATTCGGTCAGCGCTACACACTGCCAAACACACAGCCGCCGGAGCCGGCAGCTGCGTGTTTGGTGTAATCAGCAGCCACTGAGAGTCTGTCAGACTCTCAGCGGCTGCTGCTGCTCCCACTGCGGGAGCCTTCTTCCGGCTCCCGCAGTGGGTGATGGGAGACACGTCGTCATGACGACGTCTCTCCCATGCAAAGCGGCCGGAGGAGCGGACAGCGGCGGGACCAGGAGCGGGAGTTTCAGGTGTGATTTTTTTTTTTTATTCTCGTCACGTCTCTCTACTGGGGGGTGGGGGAACTACAGGGGGCACTACCAGGGGGCGATTACTACAGGGGGCACTACCAGGGGGCGATTACTACAGGGGGCATTATCAGGGGGCGATTACTACAGGGGGCACTAAAAGGGGGGATTACCACTGGGGGTACTACCAGGGGGGGATTACTACTGGAGGCACTGACAGGGGGGATTACCACTGGGGGCACAACCAGGGGGAATTACTACTGGGGGCACTACCAGCTGCTGCCATTTCCCACCCTAGGCTTATACTCGAGTCAATAAGTTTTCCCAGTTTTTTGTGGTAAAAGTAGGTACCTCGGCTTATATTCGGGTCGGCTTATACTCGAGTATATACGATATATATATATATATATATATAATGAAATTAATATTTCTCATATATATATATATCATACATCATACAATGGCAGTTTCTTTTTTGGCAAAGCTATTGATTTTGAGAAGACAGCATCCTGCCCTGTCACCAGACCCCCCCCCCCTTAACAGACCCCACCCCTGAAAGACTCCACCCCAATTAGGGCTGCTTCAAGAAACTTCCCGGGCTGGTTTTCACACCCAATCCGCCCCTGACCTAGTCTTCCCTTTTATTTCCTAAGTCCCAGAGCAGTCAATGAAAAACCCTAACCAACTATTTAACCTATAACTCACAATAATACAACCCTCCACATGAGATGTTAACACACTTACAGGCGCTTAATGGGTCACTTGTTGTACGAGTCTTCCTGTGCCAAAAATTGCTGCAATGTGGAAAATGCTGTTTCCATGAATAAATCAAATTTTAATAGATTTGTCCTAGTTTTAAACTCCCCCCTCCCACTGACTCCAATCGTGTAACAGATGTCTCTGCAAATTAGATGCAAATCATATGCAAATAAGGTCACATTACAACCATGACCTACTCTCTGTCACACACATAGTTAAATCATGTTAGTTTAGGTCATGGGATAACGGAAACAAACTCTTTGTAATAGGACATTTCTGTTTAAATAAACATGGTTTTGTATAAAAAAAAAAAAAAAAATTTATTAACTTGTTAGATTGACCCATTAAAAGTAAAAATAATAACACAACAATGTATACAGGGCCTGATTCAGCAAGGATCGTAGTTGCTTATACGCATGCAATCGGACAATTGTTGTGTACTGCGCACGCATCGTAGTGTGCTTGCGCGAACACAGAGGCTACGCAGAGTGATTGACAGGAATTGCCGTTTGTGGGTGGTGACGTGGGGGTGGTCGGGCACACGCAGGCGTGCCAGTGCATTGGGACAGTGTTGCAGGGCGTGCATAACTTATCCACTGTGATACCATACGCAGCCTGAGGCCTCATAGCGTGCGCAGAATCAATTCCTGAGTGAGGTCTGACCTGCCTTACCTGCGCCAAAGAATACAGATGTGAGTAAGGGGAAGTGGGCGTCCTTATGTCCGGCTGCGATTGCAATGCAAATGCAATTGTACGTGTGTATAAGCAGAATAGCGATCCTTGCTAAATCATGGGGATGTCCGGCGGTTCAAATCCCTAGCTGCCAGCCCAGCACCAGTGAAGATCCCGACTGCACTAAAGGTAAGTACTAACTAACCTAACCTTCCTTTATGGGTGCCTAACCCTACCTTCCCTCCCTAATGCCTAACCCTAACCCCCCTCTAAGTGCCTAACCCTAACCTCCCTCCCTAGTGCCTAACCCTAACCTCTCTCCCTAGTGCCTAACCCTAACCTCTCTCCCTAGTGCCTAACCCTAACCTCCCTCCCTAGTGCCTAACCCTAACCTCCCTCCCTAGTGCCTAACTCTAACCTCCCTCCCTAGTGCCTAACCTCCCTCTAAGTGCCTAACCCTAACCTCCCTCTAAGTGCCTAACCTAACCTCTCTCCCTAGTGCTTAACCCTAACCTCTCTCCCTAGTGCCTAACTCTAACCTCTCTCCCTAGTGCCTAACCCTAACCTCTCTCCCTAGTGCCTAACCCTAACCTCTCTCCCTAGTGCTTAACCCTAACCCCCCTCTAAGTGACTAACCCTAACCTCTCTCCCTAGTGCTTAACCCTAACCCCCCTCTAAGTGCCTAACCCTAACCTCTCTCCCTAGTGCCTAACCCTAACCTCTCTACCTAGTGCTTAACCCTAACCCCCTTCTAAGTGCCTAACCTAACCTCTCTCCCTAGTGCCTAACCCTAACCTCCCTCCCTAGTGCCTAACCCTAACCTCCCTCCCTAGTGCCTAACTCTAACCTCCCTCCCTAGTGCCTAACCCTAACCTCCCTCTAAGTGCCTAACCCTAACCTCCCTCTAAGTGCCTAACCTAACCTCTCTCCCTAGTGCTTAACCCTAACCTCTCTCCCTAGTGCCTAACCCTAACCTCTCTCCCTAGTGCCTAACCCTAACCGCCGTCTAAGTGACTAACCATAACCTCTCTCCCTAGTGCTTAACCCTAACCCCCCTCTAAGTGCCTAACCCTAACCTCTCTCCCTAGTGCCTAACTCTGACCTCCCTCCCTAGTGCCTAACCCTAACCTCCCTCTAAGTGCCTAACCCTAACCTCCCTCTAAGTGCCTAACCTAACCTCTCTCCCTAGTGCCTAACCCTAACCTCCCTCCCTAGTGCCTAACCCTAACCTCCCTCCCTAGTGCCTAACTCTAACCTCCCTCCCTAGTGCCTAACCCTAACCTCCCTCTAAGTGCCTAACCCTAACCTCCCTCTAAGTGCCTAACCTAACCTCTCTCCCTAGTACTTAACCCTAACCTCTCTCCCTAGTGCCTAACCCTAACCTCTCTCCCTAGTGCCTAACCCTAACCGCCCTCTAAGTGACTAACCCTAACCTCTCTCCCTAGTGCTTAACCCTAACCCCCCTCTAAGTGCCTAACCCTAACCTCTCTCCCTAGTGCCTAACCCTAACCTCTCTACCTAGTGCTTAACCCTAACCCCCCTCTAAGTGCCTAACCCTAACCTCTCTCCCTAGTGCCTAACCCTAACCTCCCTCTAAGTGCCTAACCTAACCTCTCTCCCTAGTGCCTAACCCTAACCTATCTCCCTAGTGCCTAACCCTAACCTCTCTCCCTAGTGCCTAACTCTAACCTCCCTCCCTAGTGCCTAACCCTAACCTCCCTCCCTAGTGCCTAACTCTAACCTCCCTCCCTAGTGCCTAACCCTAACCTCTCTCTAAGTGCCTAACCCTAACCTCCCTCTAAGTGCCTAACCTAACCTCTCTCCCTAGTGCCTAACCCTAACCTCCCTCCCTAATGCCTAACCCTAACCTCCCTCCCTAGTGCCTAACTCTAACCTCCCTCCCTAGTGCCTAACCCTAACCTCCCTCTAAGTGCCTAACCCTAACCTCCCTCTAAGTGCCTAACCCTAACCTCTCTCCCTAGTGCTTAACCCTAACCTCTCTCCCTAGTGCCTAACCCTAACCTCTCTCCCTAGTGCCTAACCCTAACCGCCCTCTAAGTGACTAACCCTAACCTCTCTCCCTAGTGCTTAACCCTAACCCCCCTCTAAGTGCCTAACCCTAACCTCTCTCCCTAGTGCCTAACCCTAACCTCTCTACCTAGTGCTTAACCCTAACCCCCCTCTAAGTGCCTAACCCTAACCTCTCTCCCTAGTGCCTAACCCTAACCTCTCTCCCTAGTGCTTAACCCTAACGCCCCTCTAAGTGCCTAACCCTAATCTCTCTCCCTAGTGCCTAACCCTAACCTCTCTACCTAGTGCTTAATCCTAACCCCCCTCTAAGTGCCTAACCCTAACCTCCCTCCCTAGTGCTTAACCATAACCGCCCTCTAAGTGCCTAAACCCAAACCCCCCTTCCCCGTTGCCTAAACCTAACCCTCCCAAGGGGGTGCCTAACCCTAAAAACCCGTTCCCCTGGCCTAATTCTCCCGGGGGCTGTCAAATCCTCCCCCCAGCGGCTGTCCGCGCCTGGCTTACCTTCAATCGGTCTGCCGGCCGTCGGGCTCCCGGCATAGGTAAAATGATAGGCGTCAGGGATCTTGACACCTGTCATTAGACCCCTGCCGGGATTTAACAGTCGGAAAGCCAGTGGTCGGCATTTCGACTTTCGGCTTCCTGACTGCATCCCGAATCAGGCCCCCAGTGCATTGCTGCTGTCATGAACTAGTTGGATGTATAAACTTAATTATTATTATCCTTTATTTATACTGTATGGCGCCACAAGGGTTCCGCAGCGCCTTACAAAGTACATAAACAAATAAGTGAACAAGAAACCAGTGACTTACAGTACAATACAATGCAGGACAAGGACACATTGCTGCATTAGCGATCATAACACTCCAATAAGCAGCAGTGCATAAAGAAGCGTTAGGTGCCCTTAAGTAAGGAGTAGATGAAAATATAAGTAAGGAGAAGCACATGAGGGTAGAGGGCCCTGCTCATGAGAGCTTACATTCTAATGGGGAGGGGCAGACAGATAGGGGTGCCACAGATGAGGTAGACAGGGAGGTAGGAGCATGTAGCAGTAGGTTAGGACAGTGTTGGCTAACCTTGACACTCCAGCTGTTATGGAACTACATAACGCAGCATGCACTGCTACAATTTTGCTATTAGGGCATGCTAAAACTGTGGCAGGGCATGCTGGGATATATAGTTCCACAACAGCTGGAGTGTCAAGGTTAGCCAACACTGGGTTAGGATGTCACATATGCAACCTCCCAACATTTTCTAGTGTGGCATCAGCATGAGCTGTGGAATGCTGGGGGCTGGACCACATCATAGTGGGCGTGGACATACCCCACCCCACCCCACCCCAGATCCTCAGATGGCATTGGTTCCTGGACCGCGGCTCCTTCCTATGAGAAGAAGGTTTGGGTTGCAAAAAGGGATAGCTCTGCCCCTGGTCAGCTCTCTCTGCAGGACATCAGGAACTTTGTGCGCATGCGTGAACCCCATACTTGCCTGCGCTATTGGAAGTTGCGGGAGACACCCGAATTTGCAGGCAGTTGCCCGTACCCCTGGAAGAGTAAGCACTATGGAAAGGCCATATGGGGGAGTGGGGTGGGAGGGGTAACAACATGACGCGTTTCTATGCAAATCCCGCCCACTCACGATGGACCCGCGCTAACTGTCATTGCAAAGACTGTGCTAGATAATTGATGGTTAGAAGCTGACTGGTTGCGTTGGGAAACTTCTGCACTCTCTCTCTCTTCAAGGGCTCTATTTATTAACATTATTTTTACGAAAATAAAGTGAAAAGGGATGTTTTATGTTTTCACACCCCTTTCACATTATTTTAGTATCACCTATAGTTATTACAGGGCAATTGGAGTAGAATTCGTAAAATTCTACTCCAACTCCTAAGTATCACTTATTTTTAGTAATCACATCGCATTTCCCATAATTGTAATGGGAAATGTGATCTGGCCAAAGTTACTAAAATAAATGTGAAAAAAATATCGGGGAAAGCCCTGTGATAATAACGCCAGCTGGAGGTGGCATTATCCAGGGTCTCCCCCGGTTACCGGACTCCTGCCCTGCTCTAACGGGCAGAGCCGCCAGCCCCGGTAATCTGCTGTGTGGTCTAAACAGACCACACGGTGATCACTGCTACACAGACCACACGCTGATCACTGCTACACAGACCACACGCTGATCACTGCTACACAGACCACACGCTGATCACTGCTACACAGACCACACGCTGATACACTGCTACACACACCACACGCTGATACACTGCTACACACACCACACGCTGATTACTGCTACACACACCACACGCTGATCACTGCTACACACACCACACGCTGATCACTGCTACACAGGCCACACGCTGATCACTGCTACACAGACCACACGCTGATACACTACTACACACACCACACGCTGATACACTACTACACAGACCACACGCTGATCACTGCTACACAGACCACACGCTGATCACTGCTACACAGACCACACGCTGATCACTGCTACACAGACCACACGCTGATACACTACTACACAGACCACACGCTGATACACTACTACACACACCACACGCTGATACACTGCTACACACACCACACGCTGATCACTGCTACATAGACCACACGCTGATACACTGCTACACAGACCACACGTTGATACACTACTACACACACCACACGCTGATCCACTACTACACACACCACACGCTGATCACTGCTACACAGACCACATGCTGATCACTGCTACACAGACCACACGCTGATCACTGCTACACAGACCACACGCTGATACACTGCTACACAGACCACACGCTGATCACTGCTACACACACCACACGCTGATCACTGCTACACAGACCACACGCTGATCACTGCTACACAGACCACACGCTGATCACTGCTACACAGACCACACGCTGATCACTGCTACACACACCACACGCTGATCACTGCTACACAGACCACAAGCTGATACACTGCTACACAGACCACACGCTGATCACTGCTACACAGACCACACGCTGATCACTGCTACACACACCACACGCTGATCACTGCTACACAGACCACACGCTGATACACTGCTACACACACCACACGCTGATTACTGCTACACACACCACACGCTGATACACTGCTACACACACCACACGCTGATCTCTGCTACACACACCACACGCTGATCACTCCTACACACACCACACGCTGATCACTGCTACACAGACCACACGCTGATCACTGCTACACACACCACACGCTGATACACTGCTACACAGACCACACGCTGATCACTGCTACACACACCACACGCTGATCACTGCTACACAGACCACACGCTGATACACTGCTACACAGACCACACGCTGATCACTGCTACACACACCACACGCTGATCACTGCTACACAGACCACACGCTGATCACTGCTACACAGGCCACACGCTGATCACTGCTACACAGGCCACACGCTGATCACTGCTACACAGGCCACACGCTGATCACTGCTACACAGACCACACGCTGATCACTGCTACACAGACCACACGCTGATCACTGCTACACACACCACACGCTGATACACTGCTACACACACCACACGCTGATCACTGCTACACACGCCACACGCTGATCACTGCTACACACGCCACACGCTGATCACTGCTACACACGCCACACGCTGATCACTGCTACACACGCCACACGCTGATACACTGCTACACAGACCACACGCTGATACACTGCTAAACAGACCACACGTTGATCACTGCTACACAGACCACACGCTGATCACTGCTACACAGACCACACGCTGATCACTGCTACACAGACCACACGCTGATCACTGCTACACACACCACACGCTGATCACTGCTACACACACCACGCGCTGATCACTACTAAACAGACCACACGCTGATACACTGCTACACACACCACACGCTGATACACTGCTACACACACCACACGCTGATAACTGCTACACAGACCACACGCTGATCACTGCTACACAGACCACACGCTGATCACTGATCACTGCTACACAGACCACACGCTGATCACTGCTACACACACCACACGCTGATACACTACTACACACACCACACGCTGATCACTGCTACACAGACCACATGCTGATCACTGCTACACAGGCCACACGCTGATCACTGCTACACAGATCACACGCTGATCACTGCTACACAGGCCACACGCTGATCACTGCTACACAGGCCACACGCTGATCACTGCTACACAGATCACACGCTGATCACTGCTACACAGAAAAAAACGCTGATACACTGCTACACACACCACACGCTGATCACTGCTACACTGATCACTGCTACGCAGATCACACGCTGATCACTGCTACACAGACCACACGCTGATACACTGCTACACAGACCACACGCTGATCACTGCTACACAGACCACACGCTGATACACTGCTACACAGACCACACGCTGATCACTACTACACAGACCACACGCTGATCACTGCTACACAGACCACACGCTGATCACTGCTACACAAACCACACGCTGATCACTGCTACACAGACCACACGCTGATCACTGCTACACACACCACACGCTGATCACTGCTACACACACCACACGCTGATCACTGCTACACAGGCCACACGCTGATCACTGCTACACAGACCACACGCTGATCAATGCTAAACAGACCACACGCTGATACACTGCTACACACACCACACGCTGATCACTGCTACACAATCCACACGCTGATACACTGCTACACACACCACACGCTGATCACTGCTACACACACCACACGCTGATCACTGCTACACACACCACACGCTGATCACTGCTACACACACCACACGCTGATCACTGCTACACACACCACACGCTGATCACTGCTAAACAGACCACACGCTGATACACTGCTACACACACCACACGCTGATCACTGCTATACAATCCACACGCTGATACACTGCTACACACACCACACGCTGATCACTGCTACACACCACACGCTGATCACTGCTACACACACCACACGCTGATCACTGCTACGCACACCACACGCTGATCACTGCTACGCACACCACACGCTGATCTCTGGTACACAGACCACACGCTGATCACTGCTACACAGGCCACACGCTGATCATTGCTACACAGGCCACACGCTGATCACTGCTACACAGATCACACGCTGATCACTGCTACACAGACCACACGCTGATACACTGCTACACACACCACACGCTGATCACTGCTACACAGACCACACGCTGATCACTGCTACACAGACCACACGCTGATCACTGCTATACAATCCACACGCTGATACACTGCTACACACACCACACGCTGATCACTGCTACACAGACCACACGCTGATCACTGCTACACAGACCACACGCTGATCACTGCTATACAATCCACACGCTGATACACTGCTACACACACCACACGCTGATCACTGCTACACACACCACACGCTGATCACTGCTACACAGACCACACGCTGATCACTGCTACACAGACCACACGCTGATCACTGCTACACACCACACGCTGATCACTGCTACACACACCACACGCTGATCACTGCTACACAGACCACACGCTGATCACTGCTACACACACCACACGCTGATCACTGCTACACACCACACGCTGATCACTGCTACACACACCACACGCTGATCACTGCTACGCACACCACACGCTGATCACTGCTACGCACACCACACGCTGATCACTGCTACACAGGCCACACGCTGATCATTGCTACACAGGCCACACGCTGATCACTGCTACACAGATCACACGCTGATCACTGCTACACAGACCACACGCTGATACACTGCTACACACACCACACGCTGATCACTGCTACACTGATCACTGCTACACAGATCACACGCTCATCACAGCTACAGAGACCACACGCTGATACACTGCTACACACACCACACGCTGATCACTGCTACACAGACCACACGCTGATCACTGCTACACAGACTACACGCTGATCACTGCTACACAGACCACACGCTGATCACTGCTACACAGACCACACGCTGATCACTGCTACACAGACCACACGCTGATCACTGCTACACAGGCCACACGCTGATCACTGATACACAGGCCACACGCTGATCACTGCTACACAGGCCACACGCTGATCACTGCTAAACAGACCACACGCTGATACACTGCTACACACACCACACGCTGATCACTGCTACACAATCCACACGCTGATCACTGCTACACAATCCACACGCTGATAGACTGCTACACACACCACACGCTGATCACTGCTACACACACCACACGCTGATCACTGTTAAACAGACCACACGCTGATACACTGCTACACACACCACACGCTGATCACTGCTACACAGACCACACATTGATCACTGCTACACACACCACACGCTGATCACTGCTACACACACCACACGCTGATCACTGCTACACAGACCACACGCTGATCACTGCTACACACACCACACGCTGATCACTGCTACACAGACCACACGCTCATCACTGCTACACAGACCACACGCTGATCACTGCTACACACACCACACGCTGATCACTGCTACACACACCACACGCTGATCACTGCTAAATAGACCACACGCTGATCACTGCTACACAATCCACACGCTGATACACTGCTACACATACCACACGCTGATCACTGCTACACACACCACACGCTGATCACTGCTAAACAGACCACACGCTGATACACTGCTACACACACCACACGCTGATCACTGCTACACAATCCACACGCTGATACACTGCTACACACACCACACTCTGATCACTGCTAAACACACCACACGCTGATCACTGCTACACACACCACACGCTGATCACTGCTACACAGACCACACGCTGATCACTGCTACACACCACACGCTGATCACTGCTACACACACCACACGCTGATCACTGCTACACAGACCACACGCTGATCACTGCTACACACACCACACGCTGATCACTGCTACACACCACACGCTGATCACTGCTACACACACCACACGCTGATCACTGCTACGCACACCACACGCTGATCACTGCTACGCACACCACACGCTGATCTCTGGTACACAGACCACACGCTGATCACTGCTACACAGGCCACACGCTGATCATTGCTACACAGGCCACACGCTGATCACTGCTACACAGATCACACGCTGATCACTGCTACACAGACCACACGCTGATACACTGCTACACACACCACACGCTGATCACTGCTACACTGATCACTGCTACACAGATCACACGCTCATCACAGCTACAGAGACCACACGCTGATACACTGCTACACACACCACACGCTGATCACTGCTACACAGACCACACGCTGATCACTGCTACACAGACCACACGCTGATCACTGCTATACAATCCACACGCTGATACACTGCTACACACACCACACGCTGATCACTGCTACACACACCACACGCTGATCACTGCTACACAGACCACACGCTGATCACTGCTACACAGACCACACGCTGATCACTGCTACACACCACACGCTGATCACTGCTACACACACCACACGCTGATCACTGCTACACAGACCACACGCTGATCACTGCTACACACACCACACGCTGATCACTGCTACACACCACACGCTGATCACTGCTACACACACCACACGCTGATCACTGCTACGCACACCACACGCTGATCACTGCTACACAGGCCACACGCTGATCATTGCTACACAGGCCACACGCTGATCACTGCTACACAGATCACACACTGATCACTGCTACACAGACCACACGCTGATACACTGCTACACACACCACACGCTGATCACTGCTACACTGATCACTGTTACACAGATCACACGCTCATCACAGCTACAGAGACCACACGCTGATACACTGCTACACACACCACACGCTGATCACTGCTACACAGACCACACGCTGATCACTGCTACACAGACTACACGCTGATCACTGCTACACAGACCACACGCTGATCACTGCTACACAGACCACACGCTGATCACTGCTACACAGACCACACGCTGATCACTGCTACACAGGCCACACGCTGATCACTGATACACAGGCCACACGCTGATCACTGCTACACAGGCCACACGCTGATCACTGCTAAACAGACCACACGCTGATACACTGCTACACACACCACACGCTGATCACTGCTACACAATCCACACGCTGATCACTGCTACACAATCCACACGCTGATAGACTGCTACACACACCACACGCTGATCACTGCTACACACACCACACGCTGATCACTGTTAAACAGACCACACGCTGATACACTGCTACACAGACCACACGCTGATCACTGCTACACAGACCACACATTGATCACTGCTACACACACCACACGCTGATCACTGCTACACAGACCACACGCTGATCACTGCTACACAGACTACACGCTGATCACTGCTACACAGACCACACGCTGATCACTGCTACACAGACCACACGCTGATCACTGCTACACAGACCACACGCTGATCACTGCTACACAGGCCACACGCTGATCACTGATACACAGGCCACACGCTGATCACTGCTACACAGGCCACACGCTGATCACTGCTAAACAGACCACACGCTGATACACTGCTACACACACCACACGCTGATCACTGCTACACAATCCACACGCTGATCACTGCTACACAATCCACACGCTGATAGACTGCTACACACACCACACGCTGATCACTGCTACACACACCACACGCTGATCACTGTTAAACAGACCACACGCTGATACACTGCTACACAGACCACACGCTGATCACTGCTACACAGACCACACATTGATCACTGCTACACACACCACACGCTGATCACTGCTACACACACCACACGCTGATCACTGCTACACAGGCCACACGCTGATCATTGCTACACAGGCCACACGCTGATCACTGCTACACAGATCACACACTGATCACTGCTACACAGACCACACGCTGATACACTGCTACACACACCACACGCTGATCACTGCTACACTGATCACTGTTACACAGATCACACGCTCATCACAGCTACAGAGACCACACGCTGATACACTGCTACACACACCACACGCTGATCACTGCTACACAGACCACACGCTGATCACTGCTACACAGACTACACGCTGATCACTGCTACACAGACCACACGCTGATCACTGCTACACAGACCACACGCTGATCACTGCTACACAGACCACACGCTGATCACTGCTACACAGGCCACACGCTGATCACTGATACACAGGCCACACGCTGATCACTGCTACACAGGCCACACGCTGATCACTGCTAAACAGACCACACGCTGATACACTGCTACACACACCACACGCTGATCACTGCTACACAATCCACACGCTGATCACTGCTACACAATCCACACGCTGATAGACTGCTACACACACCACACGCTGATCACTGCTACACACACCACACGCTGATCACTGTTAAACAGACCACACGCTGATACACTGCTACACAGACCAAACGCTGATCACTGCTACACAGACCACACATTGATCACTGCTACACACACCACACGCTGATCACTGCTACACAGACCACACGCTGATCACTGCTACACAGACTACACGCTGATCACTGCTACACAGACCACACGCTGATCACTGCTACACAGACCACACGCTGATCACTGCTACACAGACCACACGCTGATCACTGCTACACAGGCCACACGCTGATCACTGATACACAGGCCACACGCTGATCACTGCTACACAGGCCACACGCTGATCACTGCTAAACAGACCACACGCTGATACACTGCTACACACACCACACGCTGATCACTGCTACACAATCCACACGCTGATCACTGCTACACAATCCACACGCTGATAGACTGCTACACACACCACACGCTGATCACTGCTACACACACCACACGCTGATCACTGTTAAACAGACCACACGCTGATACACTGCTACACAGACCACACGCTGATCACTGCTACACAGACCACACATTGATCACTGCTACACACACCACACGCTGATCACTGCTACACACACCACACGCTGATCACTGCTACACAGACCACACGCTGATCACTGCTACACACACCACACGCTGATCACTGCTACACAGACCACACGCTCATCACTGCTACACAGACCACACGCTGATCACTGCTACACACACCACACGCTGATCACTGCTACACACACCACACGCTGATCACTGCTAAATAGACCACACGCTGATCACTGCTACACAATCCACACGCTGATACACTGCTACACATACCACACGCTGATCACTGCTACACACACCACACGCTGATCACTGCTAAACAGACCACACGCTGATACACTGCTACACACACCACACGCTGATCACTGCTACACAATCCACACGCTGATACACTGCTACACACACCACACTCTGATCACTGCTAAACACACCACACGCTGATCACTGCTACACACACCACACACTGATCACTGCTACACAGACCACACGCTGATCACTGCTACACACCACACGCTGATCACTGCTACACACACCACACGCTGATCACTGCTACACAGACCACACGCTGATCACTGCTACACACACCACACGCTGATCACTGCTACACACCACACGCTGATCACTGCTACACACACCACACGCTGATCACTGCTAAGCACACCACACGCTGATCACTGCTACGCACACCACACGCTAATCTCTGGTACACAGACCACACGCTGATCACTGCTACACAGGCCACACGCTGATCACTGCTACACAGGCCACACGCTGATCACTGCTACACAGATCACACGCTGATCACTGCTACACAGACCACACGCTGATACACTGCTACACACACCACACGCTGATCACTGCTACACTGATCACTGCTACACAGATCACACGCTCATCACTGCTACACAGACCACACGCTGATACACTGCTACACACACCACACGCTGATCACTGCTACACAGACCACACGCTGATCACTGCTACACAGACCACACGCTGATCACTGCTACACAGACCACACGCTGATCACTGCTACACAGACCACACGCTGATCACTGCTACACAGGCCACACGCTGATCACTGCTACACAGACCACACGCTGATCACTGCTACACAGACCACACGCTGATCACTGCTACACAGACCACACGCTGATACACTGCTACACACACCACACGCTGATCACTGCTACACAATCCAAACGCTGATACACTGCTACACACACCACACGCTGATCACTGCTACACACACCACACGCTGATCACTGCTACACACACCACACGCTGATCACTGCTAAACAGACCACACGCTGATCACTGCTACACACACCACACGCTGATCACTGCTACACACACCACACGCTGATCACTGCTACACACACCACACGCTGATCACTGCTACACACACCACACGCTGATCACTGCTAAACACACCACACGCTGATCACTGCTACACACACCACACGCTGATCACTGCTACACAGACCACACGCTGATCACTGCTACACACACCACACGCTGATCACTGCTACACACACCACACGCTGGTCACTGCTACACAGACCACACGCTGATCACTGCTACACAGACCACACGCTGATCACTGCTACACACACCACACGCTGATCACTGCTACACAGACCACACGCTGATACACTACTACACAGACCACACGCTGATCACTGCTATACAATCCACACGCTGATACACTGCTACACACACCACACGCTGATCACTGCTACACACACCACACGCTGATCACTGCTAAACAGACCACACGCTGATCACTGCTACACACACCACACGCTGATCACTGCTACACACACCACACGCTGATCACTGCTACACACACCACACGCTGATCACTGCTAAACACACCACACGCTGATCACTGCTACACACACCACACGCTGATCACTGCTACACACACCACACGCTGATCACTGCTACACAGACCACACGCTGATCACTGCTACACACACCACACGCTGATCACTGCTACACACACCACACGCTGGTCACTGCTACACAGACCACACGCTGATCACTGCTACACAGACCACACGCTGATCACTGCTACACACACCACACGCTGATCACTGCTACACACACCACACGCTGATCACTGCTACACAGACCACAAGCTGATACACTGCTACACACACCACACGCTGATCACTGCTACACAATCCACACGCTGATACACTGCTACACACACCACACGCTGATCACTGCTACACACACCACACGCTGATCACTGCTACACAGACCACACGCTGATACACTGCTACACACACCACACGCTGATCACTGCTACACAATCCACACGCTGATACACTGCTACACACACCACACGCTGATCACTGCTACACACACCACACGCTGATCACTGCTACACAGACCACACGCTGATCACTGCTACACAGACCACACGCTGATCACTGCTACACACCACACGCTGATCACTGCTACACACACCACACGCTGATCACTGCTACACAGACCACATGCTGATCACTGCTACACACACCACACGCTGATCACTGCTACACACCACACGCTGATCACTGCTACACACACCACACGCTGATCACTGCTAAGCACACCACACGCTGATCACTGCTACGCACACCACGCGCTAATCTCTGGTACACAGACCACACGCTGATCACTGCTACACAGGCCACACGCTGATCACTGCTACACAGGCCACACGCTGATCACTGCTACACAGATCACACGCTGATCACTGCTACACAGACCACACGCTGATACACTGCTACACACACCACACGCTGATCACTGCTACACTGATCACTGCTACACAGATCACACGCTCATCACTGCTACACAGACCACACGCTGATACACTGCTACACACACCACACGCTGATCACTGCTACACAGACCACACGCTGATCACTGCTACACTGATCACTGCTACACAGATCACACGCTCATCACTGCTACACAGACCACACGCTGATACACTGCTACACAGACCACACGCTGATCACTGCTACACAGACCACACGCTGATCACTGCTACACAGACCACACGCTGATCACTGCTACACAGGCCACACGCTGATCACTGCTACACAAACCACACGCTGATCACTGCTACACAGACCACACGCTGATCACTGCTAAACAGACCACACGCTGATCACTGCTACACACACCACACGCTGATACACTGCTACACACACCACACGCTGATCACTGCTACACACACCACACGCTGATCACTGCTACACAGGCCACACGCTGATCACTGCTACACACGCCACACGCTGATCACTGCTACACAATCCACATGCTGATACACTGCTACACACACCACACGCTGATCACTGCTACACACACCACACGCTGATACACTGCTACACACACCACACGCTGATCACTGCTACACACACCACACGCTGATCACTGCTACACACACCACACGCTGATCACTGCTAAACAGATCACACGCTGATCACTGCTACACACACCACACGCTGATCACTGCTACACACACCACACGCTGATCACTGCTACACACACCATACGCTGATCACTGCTAAACACACCACACGCTGATCACTGCTACACACACCACACGCTGATCACTGCTACACACACCACACGCTGATCACTGCTACACAGACCACACGCTGATCACTGCTACACAGACCACACGCTGATCACTGCTACACAGACCACACGCTGGTCACTGCTACACACACCACACGCTGATCACTGCTACACAGACCACACGCTGATCACTGCTACACAGACCACACGCTGATCACTGCTACACACACCACACGCTGGTCACTGCTACACAGACCACACGCTGATCACTGCTACACAGACCACACGCTGATCACTGCTACACACACCACACGCTGATCACTGCTACACACACCACACGCTGATCACTGCTACACAGACCACAAGCTGATCCCTGCTACACACGCCACACGCTGATACACTGCTACACAGGCCACACGCTGATACACTGCCAAACCGACCACACGCTGATACACTGCTACACAGACCACACGCTGATACACTGCTACACAGACCACACGCTGATCACTGCTACACGGACCACACGCTGATCACTGCTACACACACCACACGCTGATCACTGCTACACACACCACACGCTGATCACTGCTACACACACCACACGCTGATCACTGCTACACACACCACACGCTGATCACTGCTACACAATCCACACGCTGATACACTGCTACACATACCACACGCTGATCACTGCTACACAGACCACACGCTGATACACTACTACACACACCACACGCTGATCACTGCTACACACACCAAACGCTGATACACTACTACACAGACCACACGCTGATACACTACTACACACACCACACGCTGATCACTGCTAAACAGACCACACGCTGATACACTGCTACACACACCACACGCTGATCACTGCTACACAATCCACACGCTGATACACTGCTACACACACCACACTCTGATCACTGCTAAACACACCACACGCTGATCACTGCTACACAGACCACACGCTGAACACTAATACACAGACCACACGCTGATCACTGCTACACACCACACGCTGATCACTGCTACAAACACCACACGCTGATCACTGCTACACAGACCACACGCTGATCACTGCTACACACACCACACGCTGATCACTGCTACACAGACCACACGCTGATCACTGCTACACAGATCACACGCTGATCACTGCTACACAGATCACACGCTGATCACTGCTACACAGACCACACGCTGATCACTGCTACACAGATCACACGCTGATCACTGCTACACAGACCACACGCTGATACACTGCTACACACACCACACGCTGATCACTGCTACACTGATCACTGCTACACAGATCACACGCTCATCACTGCTACACAGACCACACGCTGATACACTGCTACACACACCACACGCTGATCACTGCTACACAGATCACACGCTGATCACTGCTACACAGGCCACACGCTGATCACTGCTACACAGGCCACACGCTGATCACTGCTACACAGATCACACGCTGATCACTGCTACACAGACCACACGCTGATACACTGCTACACACACCACACGCTGATCACTGCTACACTGATCACTGCTACACAGATCACACGCTCATCACTGCTACACAGACCACACGCTGATACACTGCTACACACACCACACGCTGATCACTGCTACACAGACCACACGCTGATCACTGCTACACAGACCACACGCTGATCACTGCTACACAGACCACACGCTGATCACTGCTACACAGACCACACGCTGATCACTGCTACACAGGCCACACGCTGATCACTGCTACACAGACCACACGCTGATCACTGCTACACAGACCACACGCTGATCACTGCTACACAGACCACACGCTGATACACTGCTACACACACCACACGCTGATCACTGCTACACAATCCACACGCTGATACACTGCTACACACACCACACGCTGATCACTGCTACACACACCACACGCTGATCACTGCTACACACACCACACGCTGATCACTGCTAAACAGACCACACGCTGATCACTGCTACACACACCACACGCTGATCACTGCTACACACACCACACGCTGATCACTGCTACACACACCACACGCTGATCACTGCTACACACACCACACGCTGATCACTGCTAAACACACCACACGCTGATCACTGCTACACACACCACACGCTGATCACTGCTACACAGACCACACGCTGATCACTGCTACACACACCACACGCTGATCACTGCTACACACACCACACGCTGGTCACTGCTACACAGACCACACGCTGGTCACTGCTACACAGACCACACGCTGATCACTGCTACACACACCACACGCTGATCACTGCTACACAGACCACACGCTGATACACTACTACACAGACCACACGCTGATCACTGCTATACAATCCACACGCTGATACACTGCTACACACACCACACGCTGATCACTGCTACACACACCACACGCTGATCACTGCTACACACACCACACGCTGATCACTGCTAAACAGACCACACGCTGATCACTGCTACACACACCACACGCTGATCACTGCTACACACACCACACGCTGATCACTGCTACACACACCACACGCTGATCACTGCTAAACACACCACACGCTGATCACTGCTACACACACCACACGCTGATCACTGCTACACACACCACACGCTGATCACTGCTACACAGACCACACGCTGATCACTGCTACACACACCACACTCTGATCACTGCTACACACACCACACGCTGGTCACTGCTACACAGACCACACGCTGATCACTGCTACACAGACCACACGCTGATCACTGCTACACACACCACACGCTGATCACTGCTACACACACCACACGCTGATCACTGCTACACAGACCACACGCTGATACACTGCTACACAGACCACACGCTGATCACTGCTACACAATCCACACGCTGATACACTGCTACACACACCACACGCTGATCACTGCTACACACACCACACGCTGATCACTGCTAAACAGACCACACGCTGATACACTGCTACACACACCACACGCTGATCACTGCTACACAATCCACACGCTGATACACTGCTACACACACCACACACTGATCACTGCTACACAGACCACACGCTGATCACTGCTACACAGACCACACGCTGATCACTGCTACACACCACACGCTGATCACAGCTACACACACCACACGCTGATCACTGCTACACAGACCACACGCTGATCACTGCTACACACACCACACGCTGATCACTGCTACACACCACACGCTGATCACTGCTACACACACCACACGCTGATCACTGCTAAGCACACCACACGCTGATCACTGCTACGCACACCACACGCTAATCTCTGGTACACAGACCACACGCTGATCACTGCTACACAGGCCACACGCTGATCACTGCTACACAGGCCACACGCTGATCACTGCTACACAGATCACACGCTGATCACTGCTACACAGACCACACGCTGATACACTGCTACACACACCACACGCTGATCACTGCTACACAATCCAAACGCTGATACACTGCTACACACACCACACGCTGATCACTGCTACACACACCACACGCTGATCACTGCTACACACACCACACGCTGATCACTGCTAAACAGACCACACGCTGATCACTGCTACACACACCACACGCTGATCACTGCTACACACACCACACGCTGATCACTGCTACACACACCACACGCTGATCACTGCTACACACACCACACGCTGATCACTGCTAAACACACCACACGCTGATCACTGCTACACACACCACACGCTGATCACTGCTACACAGACCACACGCTGATCACTGCTACACACACCACACGCTGATCACTGCTACACACACCACACGCTGGTCACTGCTACACAGACCACACGCTGATCACTGCTACACAGACCACACGCTGATCACTGCTACACACACCACACGCTGATCACTGCTACACAGACCACACGCTGATACACTACTACACAGACCACACGCTGATCACTGCTATACAATCCACACGCTGATACACTGCTACACACACCACACGCTGATCACTGCTACACACACCACACGCTGATCACTGCTAAACAGACCACACGCTGATCACTGCTACACACACCACACGCTGATCACTGCTACACACACCACACGCTGATCACTGCTACACACACCACACGCTGATCACTGCTAAACACACCACACGCTGATCACTGCTACACACACCACACGCTGATCACTGCTACACACACCACACGCTGATCACTGCTACACAGACCACACGCTGATCACTGCTACACACACCACACGCTGATCACTGCTACACACACCACACGCTGGTCACTGCTACACAGACCACACGCTGATCACTGCTACACAGACCACACGCTGATCACTGCTACACACACCACACGCTGATCACTGCTACACACACCACACGCTGATCACTGCTACACAGACCACAAGCTGATACACTGCTACACACACCACACGCTGATCACTGCTACACAATCCACACGCTGATACACTGCTACACACACCACACGCTGATCACTGCTACACACACCACACGCTGATCACTGCTACACAGACCACACGCTGATACACTGCTACACACACCACACGCTGATCACTGCTACACAATCCACACGCTGATACACTGCTACACACACCACACGCTGATCACTGCTACACACACCACACGCTGATCACTGCTACACAGACCACACGCTGATCACTGCTACACAGACCACACGCTGATCACTGCTACACACCACACGCTGATCACTGCTACACACACCACACGCTGATCACTGCTACACAGACCACATGCTGATCACTGCTACACACACCACACGCTGATCACTGCTACACACCACACGCTGATCACTGCTACACACACCACACGCTGATCACTGCTAAGCACACCACACGCTGATCACTGCTACGCACACCACGCGCTAATCTCTGGTACACAGACCACACGCTGATCACTGCTACACAGGCCACACGCTGATCACTGCTACACAGGCCACACGCTGATCACTGCTACACAGATCACACGCTGATCACTGCTACACAGACCACACGCTGATACACTGCTACACACACCACACGCTGATCACTGCTACACTGATCACTGCTACACAGATCACACGCTCATCACTGCTACACAGACCACACGCTGATACACTGCTACACACACCACACGCTGATCACTGCTACACAGACCACACGCTGATCACTGCTACACTGATCACTGCTACACAGATCACACGCTCATCACTGCTACACAGACCACACGCTGATACACTGCTACACAGACCACACGCTGATCACTGCTACACAGACCACACGCTGATCACTGCTACACAGACCACACGCTGATCACTGCTACACAGGCCACACGCTGATCACTGCTACACAAACCACACGCTGATCACTGCTACACAGACCACACGCTGATCACTGCTAAACAGACCACACGCTGATCACTGCTACACACACCACACGCTGATACACTGCTACACACACCACACGCTGATCACTGCTACACACACCACACGCTGATCACTGCTACACAGGCCACACGCTGATCACTGCTACACACGCCACACGCTGATCACTGCTACACAATCCACATGCTGATACACTGCTACACACACCACACGCTGATCACTGCTACACACACCACACGCTGATACACTGCTACACACACCACACGCTGATCACTGCTACACACACCACACGCTGATCACTGCTACACACACCACACGCTGATCACTGCTAAACAGATCACACGCTGATCACTGCTACACACACCACACGCTGATCACTGCTACACACACCACACGCTGATCACTGCTACACACACCACACGCTGATCACTGCTAAACACACCACACGCTGATCACTGCTACACACACCACACGCTGATCACTGCTACACACACCACACGCTGATCACTGCTACACAGACCACACGCTGATCACTGCTACACAGACCACACGCTGATCACTGCTACACAGACCACACGCTGGTCACTGCTACACACACCACACGCTGATCACTGCTACACAGACCACACGCTGATCACTGCTACACAGACCACACGCTGATCACTGCTACACAGACCACACGCTGATCACTGCTACACACACCACACGCTGGTCACTGCTACACAGACCACACGCTGATCACTGCTACACAGACCACACGCTGATCACTGCTACACACACCACACGCTGATCACTGCTACACACACCACACGCTGATCACTGCTACACAGACCACAAGCTGATCCCTGCTACACACGCCACACGCTGATACACTGCTACACAGACCACACGCTGATACACTGCTACACACACCACACGCTGATACACTGCTACACACACCACACGCTGATTACTGCTACACACACCACACGCTGATCACTGCTACACACACCACACGCTGATCACTGCTACACAGGCCACACGCTGATCACTGCTACACAGACCACACGCTGATACACTACTACACACACCACACGCTGATCACTGCTATACAATCCACACGCTGATACACTGCTACACACACCACACGCTGATCACTGCTACACACACCACACGCTGATCACTGCTACACACACCACACGCTGATCACTGCTAAACAGACCACACGCTGATCACTGCTACACACACCACACGCTGATCACTGCTACACACACCACACGCTGATCACTGCTACACACACCACACGCTGATCACTGCTAAACACACCACACGCTGATCACTGCTACACACACCACACGCTGATCACTGCTACACACACCACACGCTGATCACTGCTACACAGACCACACGCTGATCACTGCTACACACACCACACTCTGATCACTGCTACACACACCACACGCTGGTCACTGCTACACAGACCACACGCTGATCACTGCTACACAGACCACACGCTGATCACTGCTACACACACCACACGCTGATCACTGCTACACACACCACACGCTGATCACTGCTACACAGACCACACGCTGATACACTGCTACACAGACCACACGCTGATCACTGCTACACAATCCACACGCTGATACACTGCTACACACACCACACGCTGATCACTGCTACACACACCACACGCTGATCACTGCTAAACAGACCACACGCTGATACACTGCTACACACACCACACGCTGATCACTGCTACACAATCCACACGCTGATACACTGCTACACACACCACACACTGATCACTGCTACACAGACCACACGCTGATCACTGCTACACAGACCACACGCTGATCACTGCTACACACCACACGCTGATCACAGCTACACACACCACACGCTGATCACTGCTACACAGACCACACGCTGATCACTGCTACACACACCACACGCTGATCACTGCTACACACCACACGCTGATCACTGCTACACACACCACACGCTGATCACTGCTAAGCACACCACACGCTGATCACTGCTACGCACACCACACGCTAATCTCTGGTACACAGACCACACGCTGATCACTGCTACACAGGCCACACGCTGATCACTGCTACACAGGCCACACGCTGATCACTGCTACACAGATCACACGCTGATCACTGCTACACAGACCACACGCTGATACACTGCTACACACACCACACGCTGATCACTGCTACACAATCCAAACGCTGATACACTGCTACACACACCACACGCTGATCACTGCTACACACACCACACGCTGATCACTGCTACACACACCACACGCTGATCACTGCTAAACAGACCACACGCTGATCACTGCTACACACACCACACGCTGATCACTGCTACACACACCACACGCTGATCACTGCTACACACACCACACGCTGATCACTGCTACACACACCACACGCTGATCACTGCTAAACACACCACACGCTGATCACTGCTACACACACCACACGCTGATCACTGCTACACAGACCACACGCTGATCACTGCTACACACACCACACGCTGATCACTGCTACACACACCACACGCTGGTCACTGCTACACAGACCACACGCTGATCACTGCTACACAGACCACACGCTGATCACTGCTACACACACCACACGCTGATCACTGCTACACAGACCACACGCTGATACACTACTACACAGACCACACGCTGATCACTGCTATACAATCCACACGCTGATACACTGCTACACACACCACACGCTGATCACTGCTACACACACCACACGCTGATCACTGCTAAACAGACCACACGCTGATCACTGCTACACACACCACACGCTGATCACTGCTACACACACCACACGCTGATCACTGCTACACACACCACACGCTGATCACTGCTAAACACACCACACGCTGATCACTGCTACACACACCACACGCTGATCACTGCTACACACACCACACGCTGATCACTGCTACACAGACCACACGCTGATCACTGCTACACACACCACACGCTGATCACTGCTACACACACCACACGCTGGTCACTGCTACACAGACCACACGCTGATCACTGCTACACAGACCACACGCTGATCACTGCTACACACACCACACGCTGATCACTGCTACACACACCACACGCTGATCACTGCTACACAGACCACAAGCTGATACACTGCTACACACACCACACGCTGATCACTGCTACACAATCCACACGCTGATACACTGCTACACACACCACACGCTGATCACTGCTACACACACCACACGCTGATCACTGCTACACAGACCACACGCTGATACACTGCTACACACACCACACGCTGATCACTGCTACACAATCCACACGCTGATACACTGCTACACACACCACACGCTGATCACTGCTACACACACCACACGCTGATCACTGCTACACAGACCACACGCTGATCACTGCTACACAGACCACACGCTGATCACTGCTACACACCACACGCTGATCACTGCTACACACACCACACGCTGATCACTGCTACACAGACCACATGCTGATCACTGCTACACACACCACACGCTGATCACTGCTACACACCACACGCTGATCACTGCTACACACACCACACGCTGATCACTGCTAAGCACACCACACGCTGATCACTGCTACGCACACCACGCGCTAATCTCTGGTACACAGACCACACGCTGATCACTGCTACACAGGCCACACGCTGATCACTGCTACACAGGCCACACGCTGATCACTGCTACACAGATCACACGCTGATCACTGCTACACAGACCACACGCTGATACACTGCTACACACACCACACGCTGATCACTGCTACACTGATCACTGCTACACAGATCACACGCTCATCACTGCTACACAGACCACACGCTGATACACTGCTACACACACCACACGCTGATCACTGCTACACAGACCACACGCTGATCACTGCTACACTGATCACTGCTACACAGATCACACGCTCATCACTGCTACACAGACCACACGCTGATACACTGCTACACAGACCACACGCTGATCACTGCTACACAGACCACACGCTGATCACTGCTACACAGACCACACGCTGATCACTGCTACACAGGCCACACGCTGATCACTGCTACACAAACCACACGCTGATCACTGCTACACAGACCACACGCTGATCACTGCTAAACAGACCACACGCTGATCACTGCTACACACACCACACGCTGATACACTGCTACACACACCACACGCTGATCACTGCTACACACACCACACGCTGATCACTGCTACACAGGCCACACGCTGATCACTGCTACACACGCCACACGCTGATCACTGCTACACAATCCACATGCTGATACACTGCTACACACACCACACGCTGATCACTGCTACACACACCACACGCTGATACACTGCTACACACACCACACGCTGATCACTGCTACACACACCACACGCTGATCACTGCTACACACACCACACGCTGATCACTGCTAAACAGATCACACGCTGATCACTGCTACACACACCACACGCTGATCACTGCTACACACACCACACGCTGATCACTGCTACACACACCACACGCTGATCACTGCTAAACACACCACACGCTGATCACTGCTACACACACCACACGCTGATCACTGCTACACACACCACACGCTGATCACTGCTACACAGACCACACGCTGATCACTGCTACACAGACCACACGCTGATCACTGCTACACAGACCACACGCTGGTCACTGCTACACACACCACACGCTGATCACTGCTACACAGACCACACGCTGATCACTGCTACACAGACCACACGCTGATCACTGCTACACAGACCACACGCTGATCACTGCTACACACACCACACGCTGGTCACTGCTACACAGACCACACGCTGATCACTGCTACACAGACCACACGCTGATCACTGCTACACACACCACACGCTGATCACTGCTACACACACCACACGCTGATCACTGCTACACAGACCACAAGCTGATCCCTGCTACACACGCCACACGCTGATACACTGCTACACAGACCACACGCTGATACACTGCCAAACCGACCACACGCTGATACACTGCTACACAGACCACACGCTGATACACTGCTACACAGACCACACGCTGATCACTGCTACACGGACCACACGCTGATCACTGCTACACACACCACACGCTGATTACTGCTACACACACCACACGCTGATCACTGCTACACACACCACACGCTGATCACTGCTACACACACCACACGCTGATCACTGCTACACAATCCACACGCTGATACACTGCTACACATACCACACGCTGATCACTGCTACACAGACCACACGCTGATACACTACTACACACACCACACGCTGATCACTGCTACACACACCAAACGCTGATACACTACTACACAGACCACACGCTGATACACTACTACACACACCACACGCTGATCACTGCTAAACAGACCACACGCTGATACACTGCTACACACACCACACGCTGATCACTGCTACACAATCCACACGCTGATACACTGCTACACACACCACACTCTGATCACTGCTAAACACACCACACGCTGATCACTGCTACACAGACCACACGCTGAACACTAATACACAGACCACACGCTGATCACTGCTACACACCACACGCTGATCACTGCTACAAACACCACACGCTGATCACTGCTACACAGACCACACGCTGATCACTGCTACACACACCACACGCTGATCACTGCTACACAGACCACACGCTGATCACTGCTACACAGATCACACGCTGATCACTGCTACACAGATCACACGCTGATCACTGCTACACAGACCACACGCTGATCACTGCTACACAGATCACACGCTGATCACTGCTACACAGACCACACGCTGATACACTGCTACACACACCACACGCTGATCACTGCTACACTGATCACTGCTACACAGATCACACGCTCATCACTGCTACACAGACCACACGCTGATACACTGCTACACACACCACACGCTGATCACTGCTACACAGATCACACGCTGATCACTGCTACACAGGCCACACGCTGATCACTGCTACACAGGCCACACGCTGATCACTGCTACACAGATCACACGCTGATCACTGCTACACAGACCACACGCTGATACACTGCTACACACACCACACGCTGATCACTGCTACACTGATCACTGCTACACAGATCACACGCTCATCACTGCTACACAGACCACACGCTGATACACTGCTACACACACCACACGCTGATCACTGCTACACAGACCACACGCTGATCACTGCTACACAGACCACACGCTGATCACTGCTACACAGACCACACGCTGATCACTGCTACACAGACCACACGCTGATCACTGCTACACAGGCCACACGCTGATCACTGCTACACAGACCACACGCTGATCACTGCTACACAGACCACACGCTGATCACTGCTACACAGACCACACGCTGATACACTGCTACACACACCACACGCTGATCACTGCTACACAATCCACACGCTGATACACTGCTACACACACCACACGCTGATCACTGCTACACACACCACACGCTGATCACTGCTACACACACCACACGCTGATCACTGCTAAACAGACCACACGCTGATCACTGCTACACACACCACACGCTGATCACTGCTACACACACCACACGCTGATCACTGCTACACACACCACACGCTGATCACTGCTACACACACCACACGCTGATCACTGCTAAACACACCACACGCTGATCACTGCTACACACACCACACGCTGATCACTGCTACACAGACCACACGCTGATCACTGCTACACACACCACACGCTGATCACTGCTACACACACCACACGCTGGTCACTGCTACACAGACCACACGCTGGTCACTGCTACACAGACCACACGCTGATCACTGCTACACACACCACACGCTGATCACTGCTACACAGACCACACGCTGAT
The DNA here is from genome assembly GCA_031769625.1 of Taudactylus pleione. Lineage (NCBI taxonomy): Eukaryota > Metazoa > Chordata > Amphibia > Anura > Myobatrachidae > Taudactylus > Taudactylus pleione. Next base: position 1,239,071 of record JAUIMM010000952.1, read on the forward strand.
ACACTACTACACAGACCACACGCTGATCACTGCTATACAATCCACACGCTGATACACTGCTACACACACCACACGCTGATCACTGCTACACACACCACACGCTGATCACTGCTACACACACCACACGCTGATCACTGCTAAACAGACCACACGCTGATCACTGCTACACACACCACACGCTGATCACTGCTACACACACCACACGCTGATCACTGCTACACACACCACACGCTGATCACTGCTAAACACACCACACGCTGATCACTGCTACACACACCACACGCTGATCACTGCTACACACACCACACGCTGATCACTGCTACACAGACCACACGCTGATCACTGCTACACACACCACACTCTGATCACTGCTACACACACCACACGCTGGTCACTGCTACACAGACCACACGCTGATCACTGCTACACAGACCACACGCTGATCACTGCTACACACACCACACGCTGATCACTGCTACACACACCACACGCTGATCACTGCTACACAGACCACACGCTGATACACTGCTACACAGACCACACGCTGATCACTGCTACACAATCCACACGCTGATACACTGCTACACACACCACACGCTGATCACTGCTACACACACCACACGCTGATCACTGCTAAACAGACCACACGCTGATACACTGCTACACACACCACACGCTGATCACTGCTACACAATCCACACGCTGATACACTGCTACACACACCACACACTGATCACTGCTACACAGACCACACGCTGATCACTGCTACACAGACCACACGCTGATCACTGCTACACACACCACACGCTGATCACTGCTACACACCACACGCTGATCACTGCTACACACACCACACGCTGATCACTGCTAAGCACACCACACGCTGATCACTGCTACGCACACCACACGCTAATCTCTGGTACACAGACCACACGCTGATCACTGCTACACAGGCCACACGCTGATCACTGCTACACAGGCCACACGCTGATCACTGCTACACAGATCACACGCTGATCACTGCTACACAGACCACACGCTGATACACTGCTACACACACCACACGCTGATCACTGCTACACTGATCACTGCTACACAGATCACACGCTCATCACTGCTACACAGACCACACGCTGATACACTGCTACACACACCACACGCTGATCACTGCTACACAGACCACACGCTGATCACTGCTACACAGACCACACGCTGATCACTGCTACACAGACCACACGCTGATCACTGCTACACAGACCACACGCTGATCACTGCTACACAGGCCACACGCTGATCACTGCTACACAGGCCACACGCTGATCACTGCTACACAGACCACACGCTGATCACTGCTAAACAGACCACACGCTGATACACTGCTACACACACCACACGCTGATCACTGCTACACAATCCACACGCTGATACACTGCTACACACACCACACGCTGATCACTGCTACACACACCACACGCTGATCACTGCTACACACACCACACGCTGATACACTGCTACACACACCACACGCTGATCACTGCTACACACACCACACGCTGATCACTGCTACACACACCACACGCTGATCACTGCTAAACAGACCACACGCTGATCACTGCTACACATACCACACGCTGATCACTGCTACACACACCACACGCTGATCACTGCTACACACACCACACGCTGATCACTGCTACACACACCACACGCTGATCACTGCTAAACACACCACACGCTGATCACTGCTACACACACCACACGCTGATCACTGCTACACACACCACACGCTGATCACTGCTACACAGACCACACGCTGATCACTGCTACACAGACCACACGCTGATCACTGCTACACACACCACACGCTGATCACTGCTACACAGACCACACGCTGGTCACTGCTACACACACCACACGCTGGTCACTGCTACACAGACCACACGCTGATCACTGCTACACACACCACACGCTGATCACTGCTACACACACCACACGCTGGTCACTGCTACACAGACCACACGCTGATCACTGCTACACAGACCACACGCTGATCACTGCTACACACACCACACGCTGATCACTGCTACACACACCACACGCTGATCACTACTACACAGACCACACGCTGATCCCTGCTACACACGCCACACGCTGATACACTGCTACACAGACCACACGCTGATACACTGCTACACAGACCACACGCTGATCACTGCTACACAGACCACACGCTGATCACTGCTACACACACCACACGCTGATTACTGCTACACACACCACACGCTGATCACTGCTACACACACCACACGCTGATCACTGCTACACACACCACACGCTGATCACTGCTACACACACCACACGCTGATCACTGCTACACACACCACACGCTGATCACTGCTACACACACCACATGCTGATCACTGCTACACACACCACACGCTGATCACTGCTACACACACCACACGCTGATCACTGCTACACAGACCACACGCTGATCACTGCTACACACACCACACGCTGATCACTGCTACACACACCACACGCTGATCACTGCTACACACACCACACGCTGATCACTGCTACACACACCACACGCTGATCACTGCTACACAGACCACACGCTGATCACTGCTACACACACCACACGCTGATACACTACTACACACACCACACGCTGATCACTGCTACACACACCACACGCTGATCACTGCTACACACACCACACGCTGATCACTGCTACACAGACCACACGCTGATCACTGCTACACACACCACACGCTGATACACTACTACACACACCACACGCTGATCACTCCTACACACACCACACGCTGATCACTGCTACACAGACCACACGCTGATCACTGCTACACACACCACACGCTGATACACTACTACACACACCACACGCTGATCACTGCTACACACACCACACGCTGATCACTGCTACACAGACCACACGCTGATCACTGCTACACACACCACATGCTGATCACTGCTACACACCACACACTGATCACTGCTACACACACCACACGCTGATCACTGCTACACACACCACACGCTGATCACTGCTACACACACCACACGCTGATACACTACTACACACACCACACGCTGATCACTGCTACACACACCACACGCTGATCACTGCTACACACACCACACGCTGATCACTGCTACACACACCACACGCTGATCACTGCTACACACACCACACGCTGATCACTGCTACACAGGCCACACGCTGATCACTGCTACACACGCCACACGCTGATCACTGCTACACAATCCACACGCTGATACACTGCTACACACACCACACGCTGATACACTACTACACACACCACACGCTGATCACTGCTACACACACCACACGCTGATCACTGCTACACACACCACACGCTGATCACTGCTACACACACCACACGCTGATCACTGCTACACACACCACACGCTGATCACTGCTACACAGGCCACACGCTGATCACTGCTACACACGCCACACGCTGATCACTGCTACACAATCCACACGCTGATACACTGCTACACACACCACATGCTGATCACTGCTACACACACCACACGCTGATCACTGCTACACAGACCACACGCTGATACACTGCTACACACACCACACGCTGATACACTGCTACACACACCACACGCTGATCACTGCTACACACACCACACGCTGATCACTGCTACACAGACCACACGCTGATCACTGCTACACACACCACACGCTGATCACTGCTACACACCACACACTGATCACTGCTACACACACCACACGCTGATCACTGCTACACACACCACACGCTGATCACTGCTACACACACCACACGCTGATACACTACTACACACACCACACACTGATCACTGCTACACACACCACACGCTGATCACTGCTACACACACCACACGCTGATCACTGCTACACACACCACACGCTGATCACTGCTACACACACCACACGCTGATCACTGCTACACAGGCCACACGCTGATCACTGCTACACACGCCACACGCTGATCACTGCTACACAATCCACACGCTGATACACTGCTACACACACCACACGCTGATACACTACTACACACACCACACGCTGATCACTGCTACACACACCACACGCTGATCACTGCTACACACACCACACGCTGATCACTGCTACACACACCACACGCTGATCACTGCTACACACACCACACGCTGATCACTGCTACACAGGCCACACGCTGATCACTGCTACACACGCCACACGCTGATCACTGCTACACAATCCACACGCTGATACACTGCTACACACACCACATGCTGATCACTGCTACACACACCACACGCTGATCACTGCTACACAGACCACACGCTGATACACTGCTACACACACCACACGCTGATACACTGCTACACACACCACACGCTGATCACTGCTACACACACCACACGCTGATCACTGCTACACAGACCACACGCTGATCACTGCTACACACACCACACACTGATACACTGCTACACACACCACACGCTGATCACTGCTACACACACCACACGCTGATCACTGCTACACAGACCACACGCTGATCACTGCTACACACACCACACGCTGATACAGTGTAAAAAAAAAAAGAAAAAAAAATTAGTAAAAAAAAAAAACTTACCTGAGTCCAGGGACCGGTGATCGGGGCTCCGGTGATGTCTCCCCTTCGGTCATCTGATCTCCCAACCTGCACTGGGGCCCGGTCGTCACCTGACTGGGTCCCAGTGCAGGATGGGATGTCAGCTGACCGGAGCAACGGAGGACATCAATGGAGCACCGATCACTGCAGGTAAGTGTAATTAAGGGAGGGAGGTCCGCGATCACAGGGGCGGGGCTTAGTGGGGGGGGGGGGCTTAGCAACGGTCGGTCGGCGCATGCGTTGGCACTTGTCACAGTATGCTTTGGCAAAAAATACCATGATAATTGTGCGGAGGGGATTCGCAGGGACAGAGCTTTATCGCAATGCCTGAATTCGCAATGCAAATTCAGTCAGTAATATCACACTACAATCTGCATTACAAATGCGGATTGTAGTAAATAGAGCCTCAAGTCTGGATACATCTCCCTCAGATTTTTCTAATCAGTGCGCTGTATTTTGTTTCTGGCTCATTTGTTCTCCTTAAGGTCAGCTCCCCATTTTTGGGGACGGTTACCTTTATTTACTGTGGTATTGGATATTCAAAAGTGCCTGGTTTTTGTTTCCCCACTAATTATTAAAACAAAGCATGTGTTTCCCAAGATAAATATAAGCAAATAATTATAATTGGGGTTTTTTTTTTTTTTTTTTTATTTCTCTAACTTTTTTTTTTTTGTCTTGGGTGTGACAAGAGGAACAGGAAGCCAAAAGTCCAGTGTCCCAGTCCCCTGCGCAAAGCCGCGTCATACATGCGCAGAATCTGCCAGCCTGTATTGCCGGGGAAATCGGTCGGTAAAAAGGTGACAAGCACGCCGCTGATAGAAAATCTTCGTCATCGCCCACATATAGTAAATAGCCCGCGTTTAGCGACATGGTAAGAACCTGGTAAATTCCCTCAATGAGAATAATTCTACACTGTCACTGGCTAATACTTACATTAGACAAGAATAATGTGAACCTTCAAAAAAATGATATAGGGCTAGCATCCCTTTTACTGATAGTAATGTACATATAGGACCTGGTGACAGCTGTGTATCAGCGTTCAGTCTCCCACATAATAACAGCAGTAGTTTGCATCTCTCCTGTGCAATAACTACATGTCAGCGTGTCAGGTTCTGTATTTCATAGGTTTGTGTGATTAATGCCTATACTCGCCGGATGGGTATGAAGGGAAAACCACTTTCGGTAAACAGTTGCGAATCACTTAACCTATGTGAGTCGGGCTCCTGCCTGAGATATTCCCACAACCTCTGATTGTCTACACTCTGTCACCGCTTCTCCTCTGAAGGGTCCTAATGAAAACGCTGACATCGCTCTGGCTGCGACCCGCGACTCAGGAATAAGAGCTTGAATGCCTAAATGACGGGATGAAGCTAAAGCCTCTTGAATGACATTTCTTTATATTGGTAACTTCAGCGCCGGCTTTAATCCACTCCCACAAGTAGCTGCCTCCCCAGACTTGTGCGCACTATATTAAGTGGCTCGGAGGGACAATACAGTTCAACAAGCTCCTCTGCACCACCCGAAGCCACTGAATGCAAATGTGTCTCCTATCTACGTGAATAAAATATAGAACATTTTTACCAATAATTGAAAACTCGGAAAGGCTTAATTTCGGAGGAATAATGCATATGTTTTCAGCTATTTCATTCTGTTATCACCATCCTGAGAGGACGGTTGCAGAACAAGGATATCAGCAGAGCTTACTTCATGCATCCAATTCCTGTTTCCCTATAGAGTGTAAGCCTGTGAGCAGGGCCCTCCTACCTCTCCGACCGTTATTAACTTTGGCCCTCATTCAGAGCCGCTCGTTAGCGGCAGTACGCTCGTTCCGAGCGATGTTTGCACATCTGCGCATGCGTACGGATTTTAGTACGCATGCGCGAACCAGTCAGTGCGGCCGAAAATCGTTGGTACGCAATATAGCGAGGGCCTGCTATTTTGAGTGACAGAATGAGGCGTATGTGGGTGGTAACAGGGGAAGGTGCTTGAAAACGGGGAGTGGAGATCCGAACGCAGGCGTGCTTAAAGGTCAAAACGGGCGTTTTAAGGGAGTGCATAATTAATACAGCAGCGTCATTGACCACGTCACTGGGTTATTTTATAGCCAGAACTGCTCGCAAATTTGTGGTAGCAAACACCAACCACAAGAATAGCGAGCAGTTCATACGCTGTTCGATGTACTCGATTAATCTAATAAATAGCGGACATGACGTATGGTGCGAGCGGCCAGGGGGCGTTTTTAACAAATAAACGAGCGTATGTTTTGCTCGCTCGTTCAGACTTAGAGGTGTGAACAGACTGCAATGTGCGTACGGATCATTTGAATAGCCACCCCTTGTTTTTGAACGAACGACCGCAAATAGCGAACGGCTCTGAATCAGGCCCTTTGTTTTATTATTACTGCTTTGCTAATTGTAAAGCACCGCGGCGGGATATTCTGGCACTGTATAAATAAAAATGAATGATAATAATATAGCCACAATCTTTGTTAAATAGGCCTATTTGCAGCGCCCCCTGACGAATGGTTAACAGCGGCGGTGACTCCTTGTGTAGGGCGAAGTCTTCTCGCCCACTAAAATACCCATTTTCGCTGCCCATGCAGCATTTCACCCTATCATAAGTATGAACCTAACTGGGCCTGCTTCAGCAGAGGGCGGATTTGCAATTGCAGATTCTAAAGGTATTAGCAGCTGCGATAGCTGTGATATGATAATGAGGAAGGAGGCGTTGCGCCTCATGCATGCATTACTGATCTGAAATGCGTCCAAAGACGCAGAATCAGATCATCTGCGCTACCTTCGTCCAGCCGAGTGACCCATGGGGTCAAGCAAGCCGGCCGCCACATGCACAAGAGGCCAGGAAATCTCCGTCAGCTGACGTCAGCTGGCCTCTCCGCTTGGGAAACAGAGGCTGGCTAACTCCCCCCCCGCCCCCACCCAGAAACGGCAGAAGACTGTCAATCACTGACGGTCTGCTGCCGGAATGTGTGCGTGATCGTAGACCTGTACCGCACATGCGCAGAATGGGTCATGCACATGGGCAGATCCCCGACCATTGAGAATCTGCTATCAGCGGCGCACCACGGAATAAGGCCCACTGCCCTCTATGGTCTTTGGTTTTCTGATGCCTGTTAGATGTCTATACCTGGGATGATGGTATGTAAGCAGCATAGGTGGTAACTTTAGACCTCATACCCATTGGCGACAGCTGACTTGTGCTTCTGCTAGGCTGCTAGTATCAGAGGTCACATGGGCTTCCCCAAAGATAACAGAACACAACGCAACATGCGAGGTGTCACTGCAGACAATGGCTCCATGGTAGCATGCATTGTGCAAAGGTTAGGATTGGTAGTAATAGGAAGGCATGGAAGTTAACGCCAGTCGGTATGGTATGTGCCAGACATACATGGAGCAAACTTACTATGCTTACACTAATATAGACCTAACTGGATCTCTAAACCGAATTCCATCCATGTTCTGTAGCTTTGTGGTCACAGGACAGAATACAGTGACACTTCTCAATCCATCCCCTTCTCAGCTAAGTGTTGTACCACATGTACTGTATCCCCCCAACCGCATTCATTCACCATTTCCCGCCTCAGACAAACCATCCATTGATTCTTCTCAATCCCTGATTCATTTTCTTTGTTGATGAATAAAAGCTTCACATTGTGGCCGGGATGTACTAAGGTTGCGGTGACCTTTCCGCCAGTCACCGCAACCTTACTAGATGCATATGTACCAACATATGCGATTAGTATCGCAAAGGACAGTTCTCGCGATAAGAGCTGCCCTATGCGAAGCAGCCGACGCCTGGTGACGGGGTCTCCGTGGGACCCCGCCCCCTCCCAGCCCCGCGAGCTTCCTGCTGGTCACATGTGCAGGAAGCCCCGGGCTCCTCCTCCTCCTCCCTGCACCTGGAAGAAGACTAGGAGGAGGAGGAGGACCCAGGAAGAGCGCGGGACGGCGACCATGGAGAGCAGGTGAGTGGGGGCCAGTGCTGGGCGACGGCGAAGCGTCGGGAGTGTGGTGCGGTAAGAAGCCCATAGGCTTCTATAGGGTAACGCCAGGTTTTTCTGGCATTACCCTCTGCACCGATAAAAGGGCGGCCGGGGCTTAGGGCCTGATTCAGAGCCGCTCGTAAGCGGCCGCTCGTTCGCTCCGAGCGATGTTCGCACATCTGCGCATGCGTATGGGTCGTAATGTGCCAACCAGTCAGTGCGGTCGGAAATCGAGCGCTCGCAAAATAGCGAGTGCCTGCTAATTTGAGTGACAGGATGAGACGTTTGTGGGTGGTAACAGGGGAAGGTGCTTGAAAACGGGGAGTGGAGATCAGAACGCAGGCGTGCTTAAAGGTCAAAATGGGCGTTTTAAGGGTGTGCATAATTAACAAAGCAGCGTCATCGACCACGTCACTGGGTTGTTTCTTAGCCTGAACTGTTCGCATGATTGCGGTAGGAAAATCCAACCACAAGCACTGCGAGCTGTTCAGATGCCTTTCGATGTACTCGATTAATCAAATAAATAGTGGAGATGACGTAGGATGCGAGCGGCCAGGGGGCGTCTTTACAAAATAGCGAGCGCATGTTTCGTTCGCTCGCTCAGACATAGAGGCGTCAACAGACCGCAAAGAGTGAGCGCTCAATTTAAATAGCCGGCCCCTTTTTCTGAACGAGCGAGCGCAAATAGCGTCCGACTCTGAATCAGGCCCTTAGTACATATGGAAATACGGTAAAACCCCCGAAAACGGGGTTTTTACCACATTTTTCCTTTAGTACATCCCGTGAGAACAAACCACCGTTTAGTCGCTGCCACCCCTCTGCCCATCAGACCCCGGCCCTCTCTGTGCGGCTGGATGCCTTGCAGCTGGCCATACATTGGTGTAATAACAGCTGTGGACATGTACAGTATTATGTACCAGAACTAGTCACAGTGCAGCCACTGACTGCAGCGCACCTCCCATATCTGCTCCTACATGCTGACCTGGCAAGTAAGATGGTACGCTAATAGGTGCAGATGGGCAATAATTCATAACAGCCAATCAGCAATTAGTTTCACTGTTAAACAAATGAACACAAACACCTGATTGGTTGCTGTCGGTTACCTCTAATATCAGACAGATAGGGAAAAGACCAGTTACATGGTGCCAGTGCAGTTGGTACAGATGCATCCTGCCTGCCTGCCTGCTATAGTTTCCGTGCAATCATGCAGCAGAACCAGGCAGCATTTGCATTTATTCCATCCTAGTTACTGCACATTTGCACTTGTGTTAGGGGGAGCGGCTGCACCCAATGGAGATGTTCACAGAGCTGAGCGATTTTAATTTTTTTGCTAGTGATCTCTAAAAACTCCCGTGGCGCATGCATTACACGGTGTGTACACACAGAGGCGCTGTTGCGATTGAGACGCAGGGTATCAGAATCGTATTGGAAATGTGCTGGGCGCGCCTGGGCGGTGGCTATTGAGACGCACGGAGTTGGTCCGTCTTATGGGCGTGTAATGGGAGTGACGCAGGCGTGCTTGCCTGCTCAGGCGCTCAATCGCTCACTTTGGAGTCCATCCTCAGATGGAAAATCTGCACCTGCAATAGGGCTGCTACAAGTTTACACGGTGTGCCCGATGGCGGTGTGTACAGACGCACCAGGCGGTATAACAGATACTATTGACGCTGAAAGCGGGCCTCTTAGTACTTGCTCATTCATACGCACTGATGTACACCAGGGAAGGACCGTGTGGCACCATTTGCAGTGGTCGGTAGGTATCAACCCTTCTCCTACCCCTCCCTCCCCGCACCGTGAACCTAGCCTCCCCCCATAGTGCCTAACCTTAACCCCCCCTACCTAGTGCCTAATTCAGGCTTGCCGACTCTGGCTGCCCCTTCCAGGAGGGAGCAGGCAGATCGGCATGACAGGGGGGCGTGGCCATCACAAGGAGGCGGGGCCAGCCAGACTACTTGCATTTGTGGGAGGAGCGGGGCCACGTGATTGCGCCATTTTGGCCCCGCCCCAGTTACACAATGCTGATATTGCAGGCATTGTGAAGCAGGGGGCGGAGCCAAAATGACATAATTCAGCGTGAATCGCGTTACCGCCCCCGCCTTGCTGCAGAGGTTTCTAAGGTAATTGCGGGGAGGAGGGGGATAGGAGGGATGGGTGGCAGCTGGGAGGTTTGCCTGCCTTCCCGGGAGGTCGGGAGCGGCACCTGATTTTCGGGAGGCTCCCGACCAAATCGGGAGGATAGGCAAGTATGGCCTAATCCTAACCCTCCCCCCACAGTGCCTAAGCCTCCCCCTAGTGCCTAAGCCTCCCCCTAACCCCGCTACTTACTTTCGGGATGCCGGCGGTCGGGATTCTAAATGCCGGCATCCCATGTGCCGGGATACTGACCGCATCCCCTGGAGACCCCCATGGTTTAGACCACGGGTTCCGGGATACTGCTTCCCTTTCTTCTGAAGCGGGTGTCTCCGCGTAAAGGTGGGCAAAGCCTAATGAGCCCAATAACGTTATAGCCCTCAAATAGCATCACTGCACAGATGGGAGTGCTTGGTGGTGATTGGAATGGCCTTCCATTGGACCACCCCCCCATATGTGTATTATCGCATAGTAACCAGAGATGCCCCTTGGTGAATGGCAGCAGGAAGCTAGGGGAGCCAGGCATCAGGAAGGTAAGAGTGATTAGTTAGTCATGTACCATGCTGCATGTACCACCTAAACAAATGTATAGAAAATCCCTTTGCATAGTGGCGGAGATGTGTAATTCCCTTCCCTCCAATCACAATACAGCTAATGCGCAGGATGGAGCAGGCGTTTTCCTGAACACATTTGTGTTTATGACAGTGAGTACCTGAATGCATCTTTAAAAAGAGCCCTAGAAAATACAGAGAACAGTTATAGAGCACTACCCCCGGCTGTACAGTACATTTACTGCGCCTGCAAACCCATCATCTTCATGTTGCCTCTCGATGTCAGTGTAAGCAGCAATTGACACAGGAAGAGGTCACTGCTATTATCAGAGGCTCCTGCAATCTGCAAGTCATAAAACCGCTTTTATAGGGAAATATGGTTAACAGGGAGGCGAGGATTCTGTACTGCTCTCTTCACTTGCTGGGTATCTGCTGCTGGGAGTCATTTACAAACTCTCCAAATATCCGCCGTTGTCTGGACGCTGTTCAAGTGCCTGCAGAGAGCTGTGGAAATAGACTGCGGCAAGCTGGGCTGGCGCAATTGTACTGGCAAAGAGCGCCACAATTCGGAGGTGCGAGTGATTAATCCTGGCCCTGAATTTGTGGTGTGACTCTGGTCATTATCACTAGTCAGAATGGGACTGATGTATCAAAAAATGTGAAAAGATCCTGTTTCTTTTCGCCAGACATCGTGTATTTATCGCCATCTTTTCACTTTTTTTTTATCGTCATGTGTATCATGTATTTTCACCAAAAATGGAAAAGTGATAAACCCCCTGAATTGTGATCATTTTCGCATTTTAGTATTCAAATTAGATAATGGGAAAACAACTGCATAAATGATTTTTTCATGTTCCGATAAAAAAAATTACAACTGCGCCACGGCAGGTGGCGTTCTGCATGAGTGACGAGCGGAATTGTAGTGGTTCATCAAAATAAAGGAATCCCTTGATACTAGATTTCCCTTCCCCTTTAGTTTCTCCTGATTTTCCCTACAAAAACTTCTACATTTCTTCTATGGGTCATTATATATATATATTATATATATATATATATATATATATACACACACACTCTCCTATGTATATATATATATATACACATATATATATATATATATACTGTTCATACACACACACACTCTCATATGTATATATATATATATACTGTACATACACACACACACATATATATATAACAACAAGACAAGGGGGCGCTGATGGTGGAGTATTTTTGATAATTTAAAAGGATAAGAAGTAAGTAATGTGCGTCGATTTGATAACAAATAGTAAGCTTATCTCAATGTAGTTTTGCTTGGAGACATGACAATTCAGAGCCGGCTCTTCATTTGGTTCAACACCTTCAGAGTATAGCCCAGCACCAAAACCGTAGTGTTTCTTCGGTGGGTGTAGTTGATGGATAGCCAACAGGAACCCCCAACGCGTTTCATTTATACAAACTTCCTCAGGGATAACGAAACACGTTGGAGGTTCCTGTTGGCTATTCATCAACTACACCCACCGAGGAAACACTACGGCTGCTGAGAGTTCTCTGGAGTTGGTATTGGGGACTCTACTACTTGAAGGTGGGTCATTACTACTGGGGCACTACTTTAGAGGGAACATTACTATTAGGAGCACTAATACAGGGGCATTACTACTGGGGGCATTTATACTACTACAGGGGGCATTACTACTGGGGCTACTACCACAGGGGGTATGACTACTGGGGGCATTACTACTGGGGGCACAACTACAGGAGTATTACTACTGAGGGCATTTATACAGGGGGCATTACTATTGGGGGCACAACTACAGTGGTATTACTACTGGGGGTATTTATACAGGGGGCATTACTATTGGGGACATTACCACGGGGGGCATTAACTACTTGGGGCATAACTACAGGGGGCATGACTACTGGGGGCACTGCTACTGGGTGCACTGCATAAAGGGCACCACTACTGTGGGCACTGGCATTACTGAGGTCCCCATTGCGCATACCCCCAGTTCGTCACATTTAATAGGGGCCTCCACATGTTTGTTGCCCAGTTGACCCCACAGACCTTAATCCGGACCCGGGCAGGGCCATTAAGGAGTGATTTGCATCGACTCTCTCCATTAAGGTCCTGCCCACTTCAGGCGAAAATGATGGTGGCTTACTTTGCCGGGCGTAAGGCCCCCATTTATTAACAATCGTTATTGCAATGCGATCTGGGCATGACATTACCACCCATGAGCGCATTGCAATATGCGATCATAGCCCCCGGATGTATCATCCAGGACCGCCATGTCCTCTGAGAGCTGCCGTTGTTGCTGCGCATGCACGGCCGCCATTGCTGGGGAGGGTTCCGAAGGTTAACTATGCGAGGTGTAGCTGCATAGGGTACAGCAGCTAACGCCATCTTTAGATGGGTCCAATGTCCGGAATGCATCGCATTTCGGATGTTAGTAAATTTGGCAGCATCACATCCCCCGTAGAAACCTACGGGGGATGCGGCTGCCTGCCGGCATGGAGGGATCGCAGCTCCTTCCTACATCCGGGGGATACTATATATTTGTGATTAACCCCCGAAAACTGGTGTTTTCTGGGATTATACCTCAAATATACAATGATAAATGGGCCCCATAGTGAGAACTCCCTCAAATTCGCCAGGTGCAATGGACATTCGGGGAGAGTCGGCAAGACGCTAATTCTTACAGAGTACGTAGGCTGCATCTACAGCCATATTAGCTGACACCACGCGCCTCCTTTATGTCACTAGTAAAATGACCGTTTGCATCCTGGTATCTTTCGTCCCTCGTCGGCCGCCTTGATTTTGTGCGTGACTTGGCGCCTGCCACGCCACGGCCTGGCCGTATACACATGAGCTCTCAATAAGACATCAGTGACCTGGCATCTTACACCGAAGCTCTCATAGTGGCTGGGCATCAGGTCCACATCCAGGAGGAAGCTATTGCTATTAACTTGTGATGTGGGTCTCAGGTCTTGGCAGCAGCTGTAACAAAACCCATTGTCCGTTACTTGGCCGGCCGTCCGATCATCCTGTCACGCTGTGCGGAAGAGCTGACCTGATTGCACGCGCTGAACTCGGATGACAGCTCCACATGTCACCTAATATGGTGCAAAATAAAAGGATACACGCTGACTATTTTTGTAATTTTTTTTTTTTTTTGTTCTCCGTTTCAGGTTTAGCCTGGAAACTGATAAATTGACTATTTACAGGATACATTGTTCCAGAAACATAAATGCAGTGAAAGGAAAACCATTATTCCAGGATCACTATTAGCGCTCAACTATTAATGAGCACTAATTACCTGACGCTATTACCACATATTATTTCTATTTGCACCATATATATATTTTTTTTTTTTATTGCATTGATGTTGACTGTAGAACCGTAATTACTGCATCCCCAGCACTTCATTGTTCATTAATTTGTTCCTCTCCTCCCTTTGGTTCAATAGCATTAATTTATCAAACTTGCAGTTGTCAGTGGAGACATTGCAATTATAGTGATTATAGCAGGGAACAGAGCAACATTGTTGGTGCATTAGTATTCTGTACTATCCTTAAAGTGGATCTCTCCGTGGTTTTATGTCAGAGTTCACGTGTTTTCAACCCTATTGTCCATATTAGAGTATATACAGCATAAGAAGTCACCGAATAAGTAGCCCCACCTATAAACTTAAGCTCTGACCTCCATGATGAAGCTTCCATCACTCACAGATGTTGTGCTAATGGTTTTAAAGTAGCTACAGCCATCAGGAGCTATCCAGCACTCAAACCATCCACAGAGGGACATGTTCCACTTCCCAAATTACACTGGCCCCAGGGCCAGAGTTAGGGGCAGGATGAACGGTATGCAGTCGGGAAGCCGGCGGACGTAATTCCGACAGCCGGCTTCCCGACTGCTTTATCCCGGCGAGGGTTAAATGACAGGCGTCTAAATCTAGATGCCTGTCATTTTACCGACGCCGGGAGACCGGCGCCCGGCATCCCGATCGAAGTGATGCCGGGCGCCAAGCGCGGACAGCCGCGCAGGGGGGGAGGGTTAGGTTTAGGGCTAGGTGAAGGGAGGGGGGGACTTAGGGTTAGGCACCCCCCGGGGGACTTAGGTTTAGGTGGTGGGGAAGGGGGGGTTAGGTTTAGGCACTTAGAGGGGGGATTAGGGTTAGGCACTGGGGGGAAGGTTAGGGTTATGCACCCCAAAGGAGGGTTAGTGGTGGGAGGTTAAGTTAGTAAATGCTTACCTTGGGACGATCGGGATTTTCAGCCATGTCGGCCAGTCGCTGTCGGGATTTGCGTTCGGCGGTAATTCATATCGATTAAAACTGAGCAGGGTGCAGCCTAGTGGGCCCCACCACAAAGGGGCAGCCACCACAAAGTAAGTAGGACCGTATGCTGTGTTGCTATCGCATGCTAATATTACATTACTGACCCCATAATCTCTTTTTTTTACCATAAGATCTCCATTGGTTTATTGCCGATTAATATCTTAAACATCCTTACGTAACACAAATGACAGACGGAATACATCTATCCCCAATGTGTAATGCGTCGGCCTATATAAGGATAACATATCTATTTATAGGACCACTTAACTTTCATTGGCCCCAGTGCAGAGGCCCCCCTACAACTTTTCAGCCTAGGGGCCCAAAAAGTCCTTAATCCAGCCCTGACCTGCTGAAGTAAAAAAACAAAACAGTTTTGTCATAAAATTGCTTTTTTTTTAGTTACCATTCCTCCCAATCATCCTGATATCAGTGGGACAGTCCCCCTTTCTCGAGCACTGTCCTACTGTCCCACCCACAGGCCACCGTTTTCCGAAGTGGCGGGGGAGAGGTTGGGGGACACTCTGTCACTGCTGTGGGGCATCCTACCAGCTTGGAAAGTGCAGGCCATGCTCCTAGCATGACAAAAAACAGGGGGCATGCTGCACAGCCACGCCCACAGACCACACTCCGGGAACACAAGGCCACACCCATCGTGCACGCCCGCCTTTGGCGCGCACCATTTCCGCCTGATGTTAGGGGATAAGTTTTGACTATTCCAAGCTTGTCCAACTAAACAGACACATTTGTGCAAATCTGGAATATCCCCTAAAAACACCCATTCTCAGGCAGTACCTTCAAATATGAAGTATCCCCTTAATGTATCTATGGGGATCACAACAAGTATTGACATCTGCTGCAAATCGTCAATTTTGACTGCAAAAGACACCCCCATTGGCACCCGAAACTGAAAATAATTAATAAAGTGATCGTATTAGCCATCACTTTGCTCATCGCAGGGACGTGGTTCTATGGGAGCTCCGGTCCCTACGTGTATATTTTGTTACATCTCGGCAATGCATCATTTCCTATTGCCATGATTAGAAATGATAATTATCGGGTCTAACACAATAATTAATAAATAGGTCCCTGAATAGCCAGAGTGCTGTGTGTAGTAACTTATGCTTAGTACGTTAGAACTAAAAGGACGGAGAAGGGACTTTTCCCTAACGTAACATCAGGAGAAATTAGTACAGCACTGCTGGGAGTATGAGACTGAAGAGAGAAAGATTAACGCTCCCTGGCTCCTGCTGTTACGGAATGTACAGTAACAGCTTAAAGTAATGAGACATCTCAGATGGCAGTTAGTTAGGACCCAGGAATATAAATATATTATATATATATATATATATATATATATATGTGTATATATCCTTTTGAAAAAAAAGTGAATGCACTCCTTAAGTCATTCAGCTTCAGGGGTGCTACCTTAATTACCGTGGCTTGTATAACCAAAGTCTTCCATATTCAAATAAAGCAGAAGGACACTCTCTGATATTCAACTTAAATGTTTTTGTTTAATATCATCACCCCCCAGTGCATACAGAGTTATAACATAACAGCTTTGTAACAATCCAACAGACCCCATAGGTCCACAGCAGAATGTCAATTGGCAGAAATTTAAATATAAATACTTATGTGTCTGTTGACTCCGGTCCCCTGCCAGACCATTCAGAGACATCCAACAGCCGCTCATCAGACATCATGCAGCTCACGCAATTCATGTATACACCGCTTGCTGCCCCATAAACACATTTCAGATGGAAGTTAGTTAGGACCCAGGGATAAATATATATATATTAGGGGTGAGCGGGTTCGGATTTCTGAAATCCGAACCCCCCCGATCCGAGTCAGGCTCGACTTTTCCCGCCTGACTCGGATCGGAAATCGAGGCAAAACGTCATCATCCCGCCTTCCGGGTCTCGCGGGTTTTGTATCCTATATAATGTACCCGCGTCTGCGCCATTTTCTCACTCGGCTGTGGACAGTGAAGAGGGAGGGTGGGAGTTAGGGCTGGCTGGGCTGTGTAGTGTAGTGTAGTGTAGTGCAGAGTAGTGTTGTGCTGTGCTGTGCTGCGCTGTGCTGCTGTTGTCCATAGGGGCTGTGTCCACTACTTCAAAGTCCATAGGGTTGGCTGTGTTGTGCAGTCAGTTGTCCATAGGGGCTGTGTCCACTCCAAAGTCCTGTGCAGTGTCCCAGTCCTAAAGGGGTGCTGTAGTGTTGTCCAGGGGGTGCTCTGTCCGTCAGGGGTGCTACCCCCAAGTGCAAAAAAAAATATTTTTTCTGTGTTTGTGAATTGTGAGCACTGTGGCTGCACGTGCATCAACAAAGGAGCAGCGCCAAGCGTGCGCCTGTGTCCCATAAGTAAAAGGCGGCTGGCTTGTCCGTTAAAGGGTGCTGTAATCCCCAAAGGGCACTCCAAACAAAATAAAAAAATATATTTTTTTGTGTTTGTGAATTGTGTGCGCAGTAGCCGCACGTGCATCAACAAAGTAGTGCCAAGCGTGCTCTTGTGTCCCATAAATAAAGGGCCGGCTAGATTGACCGCTAAAGGGTGCTGTAACCCCCAAAGGGCACTCCAAACAAAATAAAAAAATATATTTTTTTGTGTTTGTGAATTGTGTGCGCAGTAGCTGCACGTGCATCAACAAAGTAGTGCCAAGCGTGCGCCTGTGTCCCATAAATAAAGGGCCGGCTGGATTGACCGCTAAAGGGTGCTGTAACCCCCAAAGGGCACTCCAAACAAAATAAAAAAATATATTTTTTTGTGTTTGTGAATTGTGTGCGCAGTAGCCGCACGTGCATCAACAAAGTAGTGCCAAGCGTGCGCCTGTGTCCCATAAATAAAGGGCCGGCTGGATTGACCACTAAAGGGTGCTGTAACCCCCAAAGGGCACTCCAAACAAAATACATTTTTTTTTCTGTGTTTGTGAATTGTGTGGGCTGTAGCTGCACGTGCATCAACAAAGGAGCGTGCGCCTGTGCCCCATAAGTAAAGGGCCGGCTGGCTCATTTCTTAAAGGGTGGTGTAACCCACAAAGTGCACTAGTCTCCAACAAAAATAAAAAATTATTTTCTGTGTTTGTGTGCGCCTTAGCCGCACGTATATATAAATATAACATAAATGAAGGACCAAACTTTCTCCGATAAAAATAAAATAGGGAAAGATCAAGAACCACTTCCTCCTAGTGCTGAAGCTGCTGCCACTAGTCATTACATAGACGATAACATGCCATCAACGTCGTCTGCCAAGGCCGAATCCCCAATGTCATAGTAGAGGGCACATACAATCCCAAATGACAAAGTTCAGGAAAATGACCTTGAAAAAAACATTTAAATCATCTGAAGAGAAACGTAAACTTGCCAATATGCCATTTACGACACGGAGTGGCAAGGAATGGCTAAGGTCTTTCCCTATGTTCATGACTAGTGGTTCAGCTTCACATGACGATGGAAGCCCTCCTCCCACTAAAAAAATCAAACGAGTTAAGCTGGCAAAAGCACAGGGAAGAACTGTGCGTTCTAAGAAGATATCACAAATCCCCAAGGAGAGTCCAGGTGTGGTGGTGGTTGCGATGCCTGACCTTCCCAGCACTGGACGGGAAGAGGTGGCTCTTTCCACCATTTGCACGCCCCCTGCAAGTGCTGAAAGAAGCACCCACAGTCCACTTGCTGATATGCAAATTGAAGATGTCACTGTTGAAGTACAACAGGATGAGGATACTGGTGTAGCTGGCGCTGAGGAGGAAGTTGGCGAGGAGGATTCTGATGGTGATGTGGTTTGTTTAAATCAGGCTCCGGGGGAGACAGTTGTTGTCCTTGGGATGAAAAAGCCCATCACGGTCATGCCTGGGCAGAAGACCAAACATTCCACCTCTTTGGTCTGGCAATATTTATATCCAAATCCGGACAACAACTGTCTTGCCATATGTACCATATGTAAAGGTGAAATAAGTAGGGGTAGGGACGTTAACCACCTAGGAACATCCTCCCTTATACGGCACCTGCAGCGCGTTCATAAAAAGTTACTGTCAAGTTCAGAAACTTTGGCTAAGACCGTAAGCAGTCCAGGGACACCTAAATCCCGTTGTCCTGTTGTATCCAAGCGCCTGCAAACCACACCGTCAACTCCCTCCTCGTCAATTTCCTCCTTAGTCAGGATCGGAAGTAGTCCTGCAGGCCATGTCACTGGCATGACTGACTCTCCTATCCGGGATTCCTCCGGAGGATCCTGCATTGCTACGCCTCCTGCTGCCGCTGCTGCTGTTGCTGCTGCTGGGAGTCGTTCATCATCCCAGAGAGGAAGTAGGAACACCACTACTTTTACTAAACAAATGACCCTCCAACAGTCCTTAGCGAGGAGGATGAAGTACGACAGCAGTCATCCTAAAGCAAAACGTATAACTGAGGCCTTGACTGCTATGTTGGTGTTAGACGTGCGTCCGGTATCCGCCATTAGTGCAGTGGGATTTAGACAATTGATGGAGGTAGTGTGTCCCCGGTTCCAAATCCCGTCTAGATTCCACTTCACTAGGCAGGCGATACCGAGACTGTACAGAAACGTCAGAAAAAGTGTCCTCAGTGTCCTGAAAAATGCCGTTGTACCCAATGTCCACTTAACCACGGACATGTGGACAAGTGGAACAGGGCAGACTAAGGACTATATGACTGTGACAGCCCACTGGGTAGATGTATCACCTTACGCAGCAACAGCAGCAGTGTCACCAGTAGCAGCATCTCAGAAACGCCAGCTCGTTCCAAGGCAGGCTACGCTGTGTATCACCAGTTTCAGTAAGAGGAAACACCGCAGACAACCTCTTAGAGAAACTGAGGGAAATCATCGCCCAGTGGCTTACCCCACTTAGACTCTCCTGGGGATTTGTGATATCTGACAACGCCACCAATATTATGCGGGCATTACATCTGGGCAAATTCCAGCACGTCCCATGTTTTGCTCACACAATAAACTTGGTGGTGCAGAATTTTCAGAAAAGCGAAAGGGGCGTGCAGGAGACGCTTTGGGTGGCCCGAAAAATTTCTGTCCACTTTCGCCATTCAGCGACTGCGTGCCGAAGACTGTAGCGCCAGCAAACACTCTTGAACCTGCCCCGCCATCACCTGAAGCAAGAGGTTGTGACGCGGTGGAACTCAACCCTCTATATGCTTCAGAGGATGGAGGAGCAGCAAAAGGCCATTCAAGCCTATACATCCACCTATGACATAGGCAAAGGAGGGGGTATGCACCTGACTCAAGCGCAGAGGAGAATGACTTCCGTGTTGTGCAAGGTTCTCCAGCCCTTCGAACTTGCCACACGTGAAGTCAGTTCAGACACTGCCAGCTTGAGTCAGGTCATTCCCCTCATCAGGCTTTTGCAGAAGCAGCTGGAGAAAGTGAAGGAGGAGCTAAGATGGAGCGATTCCGCTCGGCATGTGGGACTTGTGGATGAAGCCCTTCATTCGCTTTGCCAGGATTCCAGGGTGGTCAATCTGTTGAAATCAGACCACTACATTTTGGCCACCGTGCTCGATCCTAGGTTTAAAGCCTATGTGGTGTCTCTCTTTCCGGCTGACACAAGCCTGCAGAGGTGCAAAGACCTGCTGGTGAAAACACTGTCAGCTGAAGCGGAACGTGACACGTCAACAGCTCCTTCTTCATTTTCTCCCGCAACTGGGGCTGCCAAGAAAAATCTTAGGTATCCTAAGCAACCCGCTGGCTGTGATGCAGGGCAGGCAGGACCAAGTTTGGACATCTGGTCCGGACTGAAGGACCTGGCAACAATTTCTGACATATCTACTGTCACTGCATATGATACTGTCACCATTGACAGAATGGTGGAGGATTACATCGGTGACAGCATCCAAGTAGGCATGTCAGACAGTCCGTACCTGTACTGGCAGGAAAAAGAGGCAATTTGGAGGCCCCTGTACAAACTGGCTCTATTTTACCTGAGTTGCCCCCTCTCCAGTGTGTACTCCGAAAGAGTGTTTAGTGCAGCCGGGAACCTTGTCAGCGAAAGGCGTAGGAGGTTGCTTCCACAAAATGTGGAGAAGATGATGTTCATAAAAATGAATTATCAACTCTTCCAGGGAGACCAGCCTCCAGAACGTACAGAGAGACCTGTGGTGGTGGATTCAAGCGGGGACGAGTTAATACTCTGTGAGGATGAGGATGTACACAACACTGGAGAGGGTGAGGAATCGGTGGATGAGGAGGATGAGGACGACATCTTGCCTCCGTAGAGCCAGTTTGCGCAGGGACAGATTAATTGCCAGCTTGTTTTGTGGGGGCCCAAATGAACCAATCATTTCAGCCACAGTTGTGTGGCAGACCCTGGCGCTGAAATGATTGGTTTGTTAAAGTGTGCATGTCCTGTTTATACAACATAAGGGTGGGTGGGAGGGCCCAAGGACAATTCCATCTTGCATCTCTTTTTTTTCTTTGCATTATGTACAGTTTGGGGCCTAGTTTTTCTAACTGCCATCCTGTCTGCCACTGCAGTGTCACTCCTAGATGGGTCACGTGTTTGTGCCGCCCACTCGTATCGCTTAGCATAGTCATCCAGCTACCTCGGTGCAACCTTTTGGACATAAAAACACTATTGTGAGGTGTGAGGTGTTCAGAATAGACTGGAAATGAGTGGAAATTAAGGTTATTGAGGTTAATAATAGCATAGGAGCAGAAAAACCTACAAATTCTGTGATTTTAGCTGTTTTTATGCTTTTTAAAAAAAAAAATACAGATCCAAAACACAAAACCCAGAACCCAAAACCAATCCAGATCCAAAACACAAAGAAGGATCCAGATACAAAACCAACACACGAAAAGTGGCCGGTACACACCCCTAATATATATATATATATATCTATCCCCTGCTCGGATGGTATCACCCAGTGCGGACTGCACCCCCCTCTAGTGACGTCACTGTCTAGACTCAGCATTTATTTTTATGTAAGACGATGTCTGGCAATGTTACAACAGTATATAATGTATTTCTCATTGGAGGGGTGGGTCTATTCATTATGTTAATTATCGTGGTGTGAGCGGACCCCGATACTTAACATTCTAACTCGCGGCGCAAAATAGAAAAAAAAACGCACCTAATTGAATAGCAAAAAACCCGCACCTGCAGGAAAAACCTCGCAGGTGCGGGTTTTTTGCTTGTCTCGCACCCAGTTGAATATGCCCCTTGGATTGAGGGCCTTGCTGTACTGTACATAGTTACACACTTGGATTGAGGGCCTTGCTGTACTGTACATAGTTACACACTTGGACTGAGGGCCTTGCTGTACTGTACATAGTTACACACTTGGATTGAGGGCCTTGCTGTACTGTACATAGTTACACACTTGGATTGAGGGCCTTGCTGTACTGTACATAGTTAACACACTTGGATTGAGGGCCTTGCTGTACTGTACATAGTTACACACTTGGATTGAGGGCCTTGCTGTACTGTACATAGTTACACACTTGGATTGAGGGCCTTGCTGTACTGTACATAGTTACACACTTGGATTGAGGGCTTTGCTGAACTGTACATAGTTACACACTTGGATTGAGGGCCTTGCTGTACTGTACATAGTTACACACTTGGATTGAGGGCCTTGCTGTACTGTACATAGTTACACACTTGGATTGAGGGTCTTGCTGTACTGTACATAGTTACACACTTGGATTGAGGGCCTTGCTGTACTGTACATAGTTACACACTTGGATTGAGGGCCTTGCTGTACTGTACATAGTTACACACTTGGATTGAGGGCCTTGCTGTACTGTATATAGTTACACACTTGGATTGAGGGCCTTGCTGTACTGTACATAGTTACACACTTGGATTGAGGGCCTTGCTGTACTGTACATAGTTAACACACTTGGATTGAGGGCCTTGCTGTACTGTACATAGTTAACACACTTGGATTGAGGGCCTTGCTGTACTGTACATAGTTACACACTTGGACTGAGGGCCTTGCTGTACTGTACATAGTTACACACTTGGATTGAGGGCCTTGCTGTACTGTACATAGTTACACACTTGGATTGAGGGCCTTGCTGTACTGTACATAGTTACACACTTGGATTGAGGGCCTTGCTGTACTGTACATAGTTACACACTTGGATTGAGGGCCTTGCTGTACTGTACATAGTTAACACACTTGGATTGAGGGCCTTGCTGTACTGTACATAGTTACACACTTGGATTGAGGGCCTTGCTGTACTGTACATAGTTACACACTTGGATTGAGGGCCTTGCTGTACTGTACATAGTTACACACTTGGATTGAGGGCCTTGCTGAACTGTACATAGTTACACACTTGGACTGAGGGCCTTGCTGTACTGTACATAGTTACACACTTTGATTGAGGGCCTTGCTGTACTGTACATAGTTACACACTTGGATTGAGGGCCTTGCTGTACTGTACATAGTTACACACTTGGATTGAGGGCCTTGCTGTACTGTACATAGTTACACACTTGGACTGAGGGCCTTGCTGTACTGTACATAGTTACACACTTGGATTGAGGGCCTTGCTGTACTGTACATAGTTACACACTTGGATTGAGGGCCTTGCTGTACTGTACATAGTTACACACTTGGATTGAGGGCCTTGCTGTACTGTACATAGTTACACACTTGGATTGAGGGCCTTGCTGTACTGTACATAGTTACACACTTGGATTGAGGGCCTTGCTGTACTGTACATAGTTAACACACTTGGATTGAGGGCCTTGCTGTACTGTACATAGTTACACACTTGGATTGAGGGCCTTGCTGTACTGTACATAGTTACACACTTGGATTGAGGGCCTTGCTGAACTGTACATAGTTACACACTTGGACTGAGGGCCTTGCTGTACTGTACATAGTTACACACTTTGATTGAGGGCCTTGCTGTACTGTACATAGTTACACACTTGGATTGAGGGCCTTGCTGTACTGTACATAGTTACACACTTGGATTGAGGGCCTTGCTGTACTGTACATAGTTACACACTTGGATTGAGGGCCTTGCTGTACTGTACATAGTTACACACTTGGATTGAGGGCCTTGCTGTACTGTATATAGTTACACACTTGGATTGAGGGCCTTGCTGTACTGTACATAGTTACACACTTGGATTGAGGGCCTTGCTGTACTGTACATAGTTAACACACTTGGATTGAGGGCCTTGCTGTACTGTACATAGTTAACACACTTGGATTGAGGGCCTTGCTGTACTGTACATAGTTACACACTTGGACTGAGGGCCTTGCTGTACTGTACATAGTTACACACTTGGATTGAGGGCCTTGCTGTACTGTACATAGTTACACACTTGGATTGAGGGCCTTGCTGTACTGTACATAGTTACACACTTGGATTGAGGGCCTTGCTGTACTGTACATAGTTACACACTTGGATTGAGGGCCTTGCTGTACTGTACATAGTTAACACACTTGGATTGAGGGCCTTGCTGTACTGTACATAGTTACACACTTGGATTGAGGGCCTTGCTGTACTGTACATAGTTACACACTTGGATTGAGGGCCTTGCTGTACTGTACATAGTTACACACTTGGATTGAGGGCCTTGCTGAACTGTACATAGTTACACACTTGGACTGAGGGCCTTGCTGTACTGTACATAGTTACACACTTTGATTGAGGGCCTTGCTGTACTGTACATAGTTACACACTTGGATTGAGGGCCTTGCTGTACTGTACATAGTTACACACTTGGATTGAGGGCCTTGCTGTACTGTACATAGTTACACACTTGGATTGAGGGCCTTGCTGTACTGTACATAGTTACACACTTGGATTGAGGGCCTTGCTGTACTGTATATAGTTACACACTTGGATTGAGGGCCTTGCTGTACTGTACATAGTTACACACTTGGATTGAGGGCCTTGCTGTACTGTACATAGTTACACACTTGGATTGAGGGCCTTGCTGTACTGTACATAGTTACACACTTGGATTGAGGGCCTTGCTGAACTGTACATAGTTACACACTTGGACTGAGGGCCTTGCTGTACTGTACATAGTTACACACTTTGATTGAGGGCCTTGCTGTACTGTACATAGTTACACACTTGGATTGAGGGCCTTGCTGAACTGTACATAGTTACACACTTGGACTGAGGGCCTTGCTGTACTGTACATAGTTACACACTTTGATTGAGGGCCTTGCTGTACTGTACATAGTTACACACTTGGATTGAGGGCCTTGCTGTACTGTACATAGTTACACACTTGGATTGAGGGCCTTGCTGTACTGTACATAGTTAACACACTTGGATTGAGGGCCTTGCTGTACTGTACATAGTTACACACTTGGATTGAGGGCCTTGCTGTACTGTACATAGTTACACACTTGGATTGAGGGCCTTGCTGAACTGTACATAGTTACACACTTGGACTGAGGGCCTTGCTGTACTGTACATAGTTACACACTTTGATTGAGGGCCTTGCTGTACTGTACATAGTTACACACTTGGATTGAGGGCCTTGCTGTACTGTACATAGTTACACACTTGGATTGAGGGCCTTGCTGTACTGTACATAGTTACACACTTGGATTGAGGGCCTTGCTGTACTGTACATAGTTACACACTTGGATTGAGGGCCTTGCTGTACTGTATATAGTTACACACTTGGATTGAGGGCCTTGCTGTACTGTACATAGTTACACACTTGGATTGAGGGCCTTGCTGTACTGTACATAGTTAACACACTTGGATTGAGGGCCTTGCTGTACTGTACATAGTTAACACACTTGGATTGAGGGCCTTGCTGTACTGTACATAGTTACACACTTGGACTGAGGGCCTTGCTGTACTGTACATAGTTACACACTTGGATTGAGGGCCTTGCTGTACTGTACATAGTTACACACTTGGATTGAGGGCCTTGCTGTACTGTACATAGTTACACACTTGGATTGAGGGCCTTGCTGTACTGTACATAGTTACACACTTGGATTGAGGGCCTTGCTGTACTGTACATAGTTAACACACTTGGATTGAGGGCCTTGCTGTACTGTACATAGTTACACACTTGGATTGAGGGCCTTGCTGTACTGTACATAGTTACACACTTGGATTGAGGGCCTTGCTGTACTGTACATAGTTACACACTTGGATTGAGGGCCTTGCTGAACTGTACATAGTTACACACTTGGACTGAGGGCCTTGCTGTACTGTACATAGTTACACACTTTGATTGAGGGCCTTGCTGTACTGTACATAGTTACACACTTGGATTGAGGGCCTTGCTGTACTGTACATAGTTACACACTTGGATTGAGGGCCTTGCTGTACTGTACATAGTTACACACTTGGATTGAGGGCCTTGCTGTACTGTACATAGTTACACACTTGGATTGAGGGCCTTGCTGTACTGTATATAGTTACACACTTGGATTGAGGGCCTTGCTGTACTGTACATAGTTACACACTTGGATTGAGGGCCTTGCTGTACTGTACATAGTTACACACTTGGATTGAGGGCCTTGCTGTACTGTACATAGTTACACACTTGGATTGAGGGCCTTGCTGAACTGTACATAGTTACACACTTGGACTGAGGGCCTTGCTGTACTGTACATAGTTACACACTTTGATTGAGGGCCTTGCTGTACTGTACATAGTTACACACTTGGATTGAGGGCCTTGCTGTACTGTACATAGTTACACACTTGGATTGAGGGCCTTGCTGTACTGTACATAGTTACACACTTGGATTGAGGGCCTTGCTGTACTGTACATAGTTACACACTTGGATTGAGGGCCTTGCTGTACTGTACATAGTTACACACTTGGATTGAGGGCCTTGCTGTTCTGTATATGGTTGAACATTTGAATTGAGGGCTGTATGTTCTAATTTTCAGAGCTATAGTGAGTGACATCTGCTGATATTCTTTTCTGAATTAACTGTTGAGAGCCATTAACATGTACCTATTATTATTTTTACTTGTGTATCTCAAAATAAATAAATAAACAGCTTACAGACATTTCAAAATTCTTTTACTGCTTTAACAATTTAAAATTGTAAACTGGGTGCATTTGTAATTGCTTTGTCATTGATCTCTTGAAAAAACGAGATTTCCCGATTGTGTGACATCAAAAAGAAGTTCAAAGCCGAATCAACGTAAGATGTAAATAAGAAGATGACAATCGTGAGATATGATACATTTTTAAGACCTTGAACTGTTTCTTATCGTCACATCCAGATGCTGCATTAAACCGGGAGGGATTATATTATGCAAGTAATTGTATCTGGCAGAGATCTAGGCCTCTTCATTTTTTCAAACCGAATACAGCACATACATTGCAGGTACAACTAAATTAATACGTTAGCAGGGTAAAAAGAGACCTTAGATTGTTTTCAAAAACGCTTCCTGGCACCACGCACTCCCCGCACCCATGCTGCTGCTTAACGGGGACTGCGGACGCAGTCAGTGATCGACACATGAGCTGTACAGATCAGCGTATGCGCCAGTCATTAAATATCACACTTGTAAACACACCACGTAGAGATCCGTTGATTTTCCTGGCACGTGTGCAGTTGCAAATAATCGCTCAGCTACATGAAGAACGGCACTGCATGCCAATTACGCACAGCGCAGGCCTCGTGTGTCTGCAGGTGCTGCCACCGATTGCACCATTGGACTTGCATCAGCTACATGCAAAGGGCAAACATCTCCATCCGAGTGTGGGCTTCAGTGTACACGACTGAGCATCTGACTTTGCAACCACTCAACCACGCTATGAGACCTCAGATTGCGTATGGGATCGCAGTGGAAAATTTATACACGCCGGCGTTTGGCCACTACCCCCTTCACTACCCACAAACAGCACTTCCTGACAATTAATCTGCGAGGGGTCTGTGTAGCCTGATGCTGGACCTTAGCCGGGTCCCATCATTGACGAGGTTGTACACACTAGACATTGTCTAATGTGTACCGGTCTATATTCCTGCCTCTATTAGACAGCTATTCCTGCCTCTGTTCCTTGGTTAGATGGTTATTCCAGCCTCTGTTCCTGTTAGACGGTTATTCCTGCCTCTATTCCTCTGTTAAACGGTTATTCATGCCTCTATTCCTCTGTTAGACGGTTATTCCTGCCTCTATTCCTCTGTTAGATGGTTATTCCATCCTCTATTCCTCTGTTAGACAGTTATTCCTGCCTCTATTCCTGTTAGACGGTTTTCCTGTCTCTATTACTCTGTTAGACGGCTATTCCTGCTAGACTGTTATTCCTGCCTCTAATCCTCTGTTAGAGGGTTATTTCTGCCTCTGATCTTGTTAGACGGTTATTTCTGCCTCTGTTCCTCTAAGACGGTTATTTCTGCCTCTATTACGCTGTTAGATTGCTATTCCTGCCTCTATTCCTCTATCAAACGGTTATTCCTGCCTCTATTCCACTATTAGACGGCTATTCCTGCCTCTCTATTGGAAGGCTATTCCTGCCTCTATTAGACGGCTATTCCTGCCTCTATTCCTCTATTAGACGGCTATTCCTGCTTCTATTCCTCTATTAGACGGCTATTCCTGCTTATATTCCTCTGGTAGACTGGTAGATGGCTATTTCTGCCTCTATTCCTCTGGTAGACGGCTATTCCTGCTTATATTCCTGTGGTAGACTGGTAGATGGCTATTTCTGCCTCTATTCCTCTGGTAGACGGCTATTCCTGCCTATTTTCCTCTATTAGATGGCTATTTCTGCCTCTATTCCTCTTGTAGATGGCTATTCCTGCCTCTTTTCCTCTATTAGATGGCTATTCCTGCCTGTATTCTTCTGTTATAAGGTTATTCCTGCCTCTATCCCTCTATTAGACGGTTATTCCTGCCTCTATTAGACAGCTATTCCTGCCTCTATTCCTCTATTAGACATTTATCCCTGCCTCTATTAGACGGTTATTCCTGTCTCTGTTAGACAGCTATGCCTCTATTCCTGTTAGACGGCTATTCCTGCCTCTATTCTGTAACTTACAACCTTGCAGTTATTCAAGTCAGTTTCTATATTTGTTTTGCGGATTGATATAAGGCCTGAGACCGAGTCCTTCTCAGTCACAGCCTGAAAGGTAAATGTGATATCTGAAAACCATGGCGGCTAATGATTAATGAGCAGAATCTGTGCCAAAAGACTGCCATGGTCTTGCCCGTGTAATGTGACGGAGTCTGCTGCCAATGTGAAGGATAGCTACCTCCTTGCCCGTACTGTGCTACAGGGTTGGACGTCAGGCTGTTGGAAAGTCGTGTGCTCAGACACTGGACCTGAGTCAGACCCGCTCGCAAGCGGCCGCTCGCTCGTAGGCGGCCGAAGAAAAGTGACCGCGCATGTGCATGCTTCGTTCTGCGCGTGTGCGAACTACTCAGAGTGATTGGAATCTGCTTGTTCGCCTAGCAAAGACAGCCCACTGTAATGAGTGACAGGAGAGGCCGCTTGTGGGTGGTAACAGGGGCAGGACACTAATAACGGGGGAGTGGAGGTGCGAACGCAGGCGTGCCTGAGTGTTTCAACGCTGTTTCAGAGGCGTGCATAATTCAAAGCCAGCGTCATAGTACACGTCACATGTCTGTTGTTTACACTGAAGTCCTCGCAGTGCTTGCGGCAGGGTAAGGCAACCACAAACGCTGCAATCGCTTCCGATTGTCCTCGATGTACCAATGTTTTAATACACTTCCTGGAGCTGACATGCGCTAGTGGGCGTCTCTACATATGCTAATGGGTGTCTATACACACAAAGTGACCGCTCGCCAAAGCAAAGTGGGCACGCTTATGACTTTTCGTGCAAGCGCCTGCCATGCCGTCACTTAGCCGAATTTGCATATGCTGGGGGCGAGCGATCGCATCTAGCAAGCAGGTCTGAATCAGGTCCACTGCATACTTGCCTACATCCTGGCTGCTTCCTCCGGGAGGAAGCAGCCAGGTCGGTGTAGCAGGGGGCGGGGCCTGTATAGAGGGGCGTGGCCGGGCACTTTACAAGTGTTTAGGGCGGGACTTGGGGTGGAGCCACGCGATAGCGTCATTTAGGCTCCGCCCCCACAACAAAATGCCGATATTTCCGGCATTGCTATGCGGGGGGTGGGGTTATGATGACGCGATTCAGCGCGAATCGCGTCATCAGCCCCTCCGCAGCGGGGGTTTAGCATTACATTGCGGGGGGGACTGGAAAAGTCGGGAGGCCTGCCTACTTTTCCGGGGGGCCGGGAGCGGCACCCGATTTTCGGGAGGCTCCCGGCCAAATCGGGAGAGTAGGCATGTATGGTCCACTGTCTCCTCTCTGCAGGAGGGGCGACCTCCAAACTGGTGCATCTGTGGCCTGATGCCCGCTACTGTGTAGAATGTCACAGTACTGTGCGACTGTGTGATCACCCCTGTTCCCCTGAGTATTACCAGTTACGACAGACATCAATGTGTTAACACTGTTGACTCCTGCATTACCGCTGTATACTGCTGTTACCTATAAACCTGCAAACCTGCTTAAGGGCTCTCTGTGTGGCCTAACATGCACTTTCACATTCCGCCTGACACCGATTGTGGCTGCCCAGGTCCCACCCAATAGGTTATATTAATAGGCACCACCTGCCAAGACGTGGGCATCCATGACCTGTCTGATGAGGCTGAAGATTATTATGTCACCTCACCTGGCAGATACCCTGGATAACAGAGTTTCCCCTGGATTTCGCCCTCATGGTACCCTCCGTGTCACAGGTTTCTCGCTGCTACTACTGCGAAACTGGTGTGATGGAAATGAGGGCAGGGTCAATGAATATGTACCCTTGTGTCTGAATGCATATACAGTATATATTATAATGCAAAAATAAATAAGCTGTTCAACACACAAGGTTGGCGCTACTGGAAGTAAAAGCTAAACAATCGCTTAGCGGGCACCTAAAACACTGCAGTGACATATGTCATTCATTCAATGTTGTTTTTCTGGTGGCAAGCCGGTGACATGGAGGAGCAGTAGCCGCCAACTTCTTTCCTGCAGGGCACCCGTCTGCTGCTCCTCCATGTCAGTGATACCCTGGTAGTGTGGCAAGGGGACAGTCACAAAGGAGCAGGCGGTGTAACGATTAGCATTACTGCATTACAGCACTGAGAACTTTGGGTTAGATTACCACTACGGCCCTAACGGCGTGGAGTTTGTATATTCTCCCTGTGCTTGTGTAAGTTTCCTCCATGTGCTCCGGGTTTCTCCCACACCCGAAAAAAGGGATGTAGTTATCAGACCGGTGGACGGCATGCCGCCGATCTGAATCCTAACGCTGAAAGTCCAACACCGGACTTAAAATAGGCGTCGAAATACCGACGCCTATCTTAATCCCAACGCCAGAATCCAGAAGGACGCCAGCCCGAGGTAAGCCTGGGGCGCTTTTAGTTGTTAGTCGCGGGGGGGAGTATTAGGCTTAGGCAGCATAGCGGGGTTAGGATTGGGGGGGTGGTTAGGGATAGGCACCCTTAGGAGGGGAGGATTAGGCACCACTGGGGTGGGGGGTTAGGCACTAAGGGGGGAGGGTTGGGTTTAGGCACGAAGAGGGAAGATTTAGGTTTAGGCACTAACGGGGAGGGTCAGGGTGCGGGGTGGGGAGGATTAGGGTTAGGATGCGGGGTGGGGAGGGTTAGGGTTGGGCTACTAGAAGGGAGGGTTACGGTGCGGGGTGGGGAGGGTTACTATGCGTCATGGCGATGCACTGTTACGCCCCTGCGTATGACCCCACATGACCTCCGAAGTGTAGCAACTGGTATTTTTGCTAAGATACACGAGGAGGAGAGTCCGGTTTCTTGGTGTAAATAAGGCTACACAATGAGTATAAGGAGATATATATATCACGCAGACATGTTCCCCTACATTGCAGTACTCTGCCTGTCACCGCGCAATGAAGCTTTATGCTTCCTCTATGATGGAACAAGCAGAAGGTCTGAGCAGCAGGGAAGAGGTTAACCCTCTGCTGATTTGATTTGAAAGCCGAGCCTGTGCCAATAATACGTATCATGGTGATAGACTTGCCACTGGCTCTGTTTTTTTGCACTTGTTGTGTGACATCTCATTAATACAACCCCATTTTTCAGTACAGGATTACAGTGTGCTTGCTGAGAAGGCAATATCATTACCGCTTCTGGTGACCCTGGGAGAAGTCACTATATCAATCAGCACAATGGATGCACGGCGTCCTCTAAGAGGCATCTCCGCTCTGTTCCAGGCTGCTCCAGGATCTCCAGAGGTCCCTAAGTGTATACTGTACGTTACATAGGTCCTATTATTACCTTAATGATGTGCTCACCCTGTTTAATATACGGAAAGATAAGATGCAGGCAATCTAAACGGAAAATAATATAATAACACACACACAAAAAAAAAATGAAAAATAAACGAGCAAGACAAAAATGTTAAAAAATTAAAAATTCCCAGAGCGCTCTATTTTATAACCAACTTTTCCCAGTTTTATTGTGCTTAGATATTGTTTGATTGGTGGTAACCTTTCTATAGAAACAGCAGTATGTATTTGATTCTTTATATAATGTTTAATTGCTATAATGAGTTACAAAAACGGGGAAATCAGTGAAATCGTCTAAGAAACGAATAAAATAAAATTATTCGAAAAACCAAATGAATGCATAAGAAGGCACCTAACACTTGGCTGCTTACGCTCTGTTGCTTATCTGGGTGTTATGGTCACTAATGTAGCAATATATATTATCCATGTGCTGGTCCTGTATTGTACTGTACTGTAAGTCGCTTGTCTACAACTTGTTTATGTGCTTTGTAAGGCGCTGTGGAACATTTGTGGCGCCATATAAATAAATGATAATAATAATAAGAAGAAAAGAGGGGTTTTTAAACCTCTAGGATGTGGGCTGGCACTGGCATGGGGGCTGAGCACTAGTCTTTGTAGCCTATGGTAGTGCAGGGGCGTGTTTCTCGTAGTACTGGATTTATTAAAGGGGCCTGGGCTTCAGGCCAAAGCCTCTTTGTTTACAGTCTTCCCGACCTCCCTCCCCTTTAAGCTAGTGGGTGTAGTGTTTAAGGGGTCTAGTTACTAAGCAGTGTTAGGAGACAGAGTGAAAAGTGATAAGGTGCATTTCAGTGGTTGTTATTGTGCGTTTTAGATTGGGCTGATTCTTTGGGCTCTATTTACTACAATCCGCATATTGAATGCAGATTGTAGTGTGATATTACCGAGTGAACTCGCATTGCGAATTCAGGCAATATCACAGGGATTTACTATAAATCCATTGCAGGGACAGAGCTTGTGATAAAGCTCTGTCACTGCGGATCCCATCCGCACTCTAGTGGCGGTATTTTCGGAAAAAATACCGAGACTAAGAGCCCGCGCATGCGCCGACCCATGCGCCGACCACTGCTACCCCCCACCGACGCTAAGCCCCGCCCCCGCGATCATGGACCCCCACGACCACACCTCCCCCCCGCGACCCCCCCCCCCCCCACTTCATTACACTTACCTGCATCCTCCTGGCCTCCGGTGATCTTCTCCGGGCTTCCCGATCAGGTGATCTCCCATACTGCACTGGGACCCGATCACCTGATGACCGGGCCACAGTGCACTATGGGAGACCAGCTGACTAGAGAGGAGCCATCACCGAGGCCCGATCACCGGTCCCTGGATTCAGGTAAGTAAAAAAAAAAATGTTTCAACTTTTTTTTCTTTTTTTTACAGCAATCAGCTTGCGGTCTGTTTAGACCACATAGCTGATTACTGGTACCGGCTCCCGCCTCTGCTCTCCCCGTTAGAGCAGAGCAGGAGTCCGGTAACTGGGGGAGACCCTGGATAACGTCACCTCCAGGTGGCGTTATTATCACAGGGCTTCCCCCGGTATTTTTTTACATTTTATTTTTAGTAACTCTGGTCGGATCACATTTCCCATTACAATTATGGGAAATGCGATCTGCTTTACTAAATATAAGTGATACTTAGGGGTTGGAGTAGAATTTTACTAATTCTACTCCAATTGCCCTGTAATAACTACAGGTGAAACTAAAATAATGTGAAAAGGGTGTGAAAACAGCCTTTTTCACTTTATTTTAGTAAAAATAATGTTAATAAATAGAGCCCTTTGTCACTATACTTTACCTTAAATAAATGATATTTAATTTGATAAATAGCTTACAGTTTCTGCCAAATCCAAGTGGCAGTGCCTTTATTTATGGTTATATTTTAGTTGTTAAGTGATTTGCACACATGACACACTTCATCTGATTGGTTTAACTAATGGTGCATACACACTGTCAGATTTCTTATCCGATATGAACGGTAACGATTCTAAAAATCGTTCAATCGTTCATATCTGTGACATGTAGGGCATGCATCGACCACCGATGCGGGTTCCCGCATGTCAGATAACGATCTCTGACATCTGATGTGTTTGCAGACAGATTTTGATGATTTCATTCATTTTAATACTGTCAGAAATCGTTGAATCGTTCATCGTTGATGAAATCGTTCATATAGTTGTAAAAATCGTTCGCCCGTTCATCAAATCTGACTGTGTGTATGCACCATTACACAGATTGTCCCAGTCCCTATTTTTAAGGTGCATACACACGGATCGATAAAACTGAATGATGTGAATGATAACGATATCGTTCATATCGTTATCGTTCATTTTTATGTACGTACCAACCTGTCAACGACCAACGATACGCATTCCCGCATGAACGGTAACGATATCTATGATTGTCCGTACATGCAGGCCAACTTGGACGATATAATCAACTTTGCCTGGTCAGAGATGTGGCAGGAGGACTTCACTGAAAGATCTCTTCCAAGTCGTTGGTGGTACAGATTGTTTCTGTGTACGCAGCATTCGTGTGATCCAGTAGGCTGTTAAAGTCAGTTTTCAAACCCAAAATTCATTATTTGTCTACAACAACAAGTTAAATGGAAAAAATTATGCTTGCTAAAGTATTCAACCCTGGCAGACCAGTATTTGCTGCATTAACAGTTTTGCAATACTCTACGCACGGTGTGGGAGTGATTTTTGCCCATTCTTCCCTGCAGAGTTACTTGGACTTTTTCTTGGCCATGGTAGAACATCCCCTTTTTGTTGTCCAGTTGCGCCAGTGTTGCTTTGTCCTTGGTCTTGGGATCATTGTCCTGCTGAAAGGTCAGCTTTCCCCAAGCTTTAGGCATCCCCACAACCAGTGGCGGGCTGGGCCGGGGGGCAGGGTGCCATGTGCCCCCCGGGCCGCAGCGTCATGCGGGCCGCGGGCAGTCTGTGTCACTGTGACACAGACTGCACCACGTGTGTAGCGCTGACCGGACGGAGTTCGGTCAGCGCTACACAGCACAAACACACAGCCGCCGGAGCCGGCAGCTGTGCGTTTGCTTTAGCAGCTGATGAGAGTCAGACAGACTCTCATCGGCTGCTGCTCCCACTGCCAGAGCCGGACATCTTCCAGCTCCCGCAGTGGGTAATGGGAGTGACGCGTCACTCCCATGACGCATCACTCCCATAATGCAAAGCGGCGGACGGAGGAGCTGATCTCTGCGGCGGAACCAGGAGCAGGAGCGGGTGTCAGGTAAGTGGTTTTTTTTTCATATTATGTGTGTCTACTGCGGGGGGTCTGGCACTATAAGGAGGAGACCACTACTGGGGGCACTACAAAGGGGGGACTACGACTACTGGGGGTACTACAAGGGGGGGACTACTACTGCTGGCGGCACTACAAGGGGGAGGACTACTACTACTGGGGGCACTACAAGGGGGGGGGACTACTACTACTGGGGGCACTATAAGGAGGAGACCACTACTGGGGGCACTACAAATGGGGGGACTACTACTACTGGGGGCGCTACAAGGGGGGGGGACTACTACTACTGGGGGCACTACAAGGGGGGGACTACTACTACTGGGGGCACTACAAGGGGGGGACTACTACTACTGGGGGAACTACAAGGGGGGTACTAATACTGAGGGGGACAACTACTAGGGGCACTACAAGGGGACTACTACTAGGGGCATTGCATAGGGGGGAAGGGACTACTACTAGGGGAACTACATAGGGGGGAGGGGACTACCACTGGGGGCACTGCATCGAGGGACCACTGCTGGGGGCTCTATATAAAGGGCAATAGTGGGGGTACTGCATAGGGGGAAGACTACAACTGGGGCCACTATTTAAGGGGCACTGCATAAGGGTTACCACTACTGGGGGCACTATATAAGGGGCTTACTACTGGGGGCACAAGGGGCACTGCATAGGGGGGATCACTACTGGGGGCACTACTCGAGGCCTGCATAAGGGTGTCCTCTACTGGGGGGGGGGCTGTAGCACGCACGTGCTTTCGGGCACCCTGGCTACACGCTACTCCTCTGCCAGGGCCGCCTGCATGCATTTGCCCCCCAGGCTAAAAGTTGCCAGCCAGCCCCTGCCCACAACATAATACTGCAACCAGCTTCATTAGGTTTGCGTCGCATATAGCGATTTGAATAGGCACCTAAAAGCTCCATTTTACAATCCTAATGTTATAAATTTACTGTCTGGAATAATCTGTGGGTCATTTGTAATACAGATAAAACTGTTACCTTATTAGGGGGTAATATGCCATAATAGGGCAATGGATCTATGCCATAATTGGGCAAGGTATATATGCCATAATTGGGCAAGGGATATATGCCATAAATGGGCAATGGATATATACCATAAATGGGCAACGGATATATGCCATAAATGGGCAACGGATATATACCATAAATGGGCAACGGATATATGCCATAAATGGGCAAGGGATATATACCATAAATGGGCAACGAATATAGACGATAATTGGGCAACGGATATATACCATAAATGGGCAACGGCTATATACCATAAATGGGCAACGGATATGTCATAATTGGGTAACGGATATATACCATAAATGGGCAACGGATATATGTCATAAATGGGCAACGGATATATGCCATAATAGGGCAACGGATATATACCATAAATGGGCAACGGATATATGCCATAACAGGGCAACGGATATATGCCATAAATTCGCAACGGATATATACCATAAATGGGCAACGGATATGTCATAATTGGGGAACGCATATATACCATAAATGGGCAACAGATATATGCCATAAATGGGCAAGGGATATATACCATAAATGGGCAATGAATATAGACCATAAATGGGCAACGGATATATACCATAAATGGGCAACGGATATATACCATAAACGGGCAACGGATATGTCATAATTGGGCAACGGATATATACCATAAATGGGCAACAGATATATGCCATAAATGGGCAAGGGATATATACCATAAATGGGCAATGAATATAGACCATAAATGGGCAATGGATATATACCATAAATGGGCAACGGATATATACCATAATAGGGCAACGGATATATGCCATAATAGGGAAACAGATATATGCCATAATAAGGCAACGGATATATGTCATAAAGGGCAACGGATATATGCCATAATAGGGCAACGGATATATGCCATAAATTTGCAACGGATATATACCATAAATGGGCAACGGATATATACCATAAATGGGCAACGGATATGTCATAATTGGGGAACGGATATATACCATAAATGGGCAACGGATATATGTCATAAATGGGCAACGGATATATGCCATAATAGGGCAACGGATATATACCATAAACGGGCAACGGATATGTCATAATTGGGCAACGCATATATACCATAAATGGGCAACAGATATATGCCATAAATGGGCAACAGATATATACCATAAATGGGCAATGAATATAGACCATAAATGGGCAACGGATATATACCATAAATGGGCAATGGATATATATCATAAACGGGCAACGGGTATGTCATAATTGGGCAATGGATATATACCATAAATGGGCAACAGATATATGCCATAAATGGGCAAGGGATATATACCATAAATGGGCAATGAATATAGACCATAAATGGGCAACGGATATAGA
The DNA here is from genome assembly GCA_031769625.1 of Taudactylus pleione. Taxonomy (NCBI): domain Eukaryota; kingdom Metazoa; phylum Chordata; class Amphibia; order Anura; family Myobatrachidae; genus Taudactylus; species Taudactylus pleione. The sequence goes on from JAUIMM010000952.1 coordinate 1,277,704, forward strand.
CCATAAATGGGCAACGGATATATACTGTACCATAAATGGGCAACGGATATATCTGCTACCCTGAAACACTCAATCTCACGGAAGGACAGATCTAACCAAGTTTTGTCTGAATAAGACAGAGATACGCAAACATGCATAATTGCCATCTGCGCGTGCACTGTATGCAAAAGCTCGCCATCTACATCTGTGCGCAGTGAGCTGTCCAATTCATAATCAGTCCCATTAACGCCACGATGATAGAACCCTGGTTGGCATCAAACCCAAGGCCCCTGCACTCCATGGCAGCAATTCCACCCAATGTGCTACCTGCCCTACAACAGAACCCAGAGAGTTCCTACCTGGTATAAAACATCTCCTGGTGTTAGGTCCTCTCCAAGTATTGTTATTAACCTTTATTTAGCGGGCACCACGAAGGGTCCGCAGCGCCGTAGAAGACGATATATGCAGATAAGGTGCCACCATAACATGATATAAAGTACAAAGCATAACAATGCAGGTAAGCATGTCTGCAGCCAAAGAGCACCTGGTTACAGTCAGCAACCCTAGCCGGCCGGTGTGCCCCCCGGGCAGGTTGGTAAACCTATAAAGCTGCCCGCTGTTCTCAGAGATAGGACAGGATATTATACAATAATCTAGATATAGCAATATTTAACATTTTTAAGTTCTGTCCCTTTAAGACAAAAAAAAAAAAAAAAATCTCCGAGTCTATCTGTAACAAATAGCACCAGCCACACTGGCTCCTTTCTGTAATAGGAAACCACCCCATGATGCTGCTTTAGACTGCAATTAAAGGTAAATAGGTTTAAAGAGCCTGTAATGATGGCTTCTCTTTAAGCTGTACCTATTTGGTGCAAAGGAACATGAGCCGCGGCAAACAGTAATGCTGATTGTGCCCATTCAGAGGCTCTACACACGGCTCTTAGGTGTTAGATTACAGCGCAGTTTCCAGGCGAGCAGTCATTACAGGGAGAAGTGTGTGTGTGTATGCACGTGTGTGCGTGTCTGGCTGGAGAGCTCCTGGACTCAGATCACCATCTACTACCCTTGGAATTGCTCTCAGGAAGCAGTCTATGTTCATGATTGGAACACAGGTATTGCACTGTACTGGTCAGCCGGTCATCTTTGACTTGTAGTCTAGCTGAGATACATTTATGGTATCTCTGATACAGAGATGGACGGTAATGCGATTGTAGCTGCCATGTTGTATGCAACAGCGGCAAAAATAGGCTAATGGTTGCAAAGATCACCGACGCCCACTGCTGCCTTCTCACCTGAGTACAAAGTCACTTACCTGTGTAAATATCGGTAACATCGACGCACATCGAGCGGCCATCTTGCCTTTGCGGCAGGTCTGAGTAGCTGCAGACTCGGCAGCTCTCCTGACACGCAGAGTGTTCTCGCGCTGCGGCTAATTTATGCAAGCCCAAGGGCTAATTTATGCACGCCCATGTAACGGCGGTTAAACGGACAGCCACGTCTGCATTTTTCTGACCACCCCTCATGTTACCTCCCCCAAAAGTTGACATCCTGACCGCCGGAATACTGGAGGTAAGTAGCGGGGTTAGGGGGAGTTTTCGTGTTGGGGGTTAGGCACTAAGGGTAAGGTAGCGGGGAGGGGCAGGTTGGGTTTAGGCACTAGGGGGGAGGTTAGGGAGGGTTACGGGTAGGGAGAGGGGGAGGGTTACAGGTAGAGACAGGGGGACGGTTAGGATACCAACCAAAAAAGTGTTGGTATTCTAACCCTGTCGGAATAACGTCATCGGGATTCTGACCGCCAGCATCCCGTACTCATTCCGTTTTTCATATATTTTGTTCATTACCACGAGAGGAATACGTTATTTGGAGTTACTGTTAAAAAAGGACTCCGGACAGATTATTTTTGTCCAATCAATTTTCTAATATAAAATGTATTATAAAGTGTTGTTACTATATGTTATATTCTTGTTACTTGAAGTCAACTGTTTAGAATATGTTTGATGCATGAACCATGCTTCATACAGAGGTATACAGTATCTGACATTAAAATATTTTCTACCATATTCACTACAAAATACTTTTACTTACACATAAGGCTATTAAGCAAACCACTCCAATATACATCCCCATGCATTACTTGCTCCCATTCGCGGTTACAGGACTTTTTTCGGGCTTCACCCACTCTGTGGAATGTCCTCCCACACACAATAAGACCTTTCCTCTAGTCTCCAAACCGTCAAACGTTTCCTGAAAACTCACCTCTTCAAACAAGCTTATCAGATTCCAGAACCGCCCACATAACCTTCATAGCTTCCATATCTAATTACATCCCATCTCAGAGTCCACACTTAACCTCACACATAACATAGAGGGTAGCCAATTAGCCGCAGTAAATTACCGTTGCTAATTACCTCGCCCATGGCTATCCAATTAGCTCCGAAGCCAGCACTTATCAGGGATTTTGTTTCACCTGCCTCAGGCAGGCGAACCCAAGTCCCCAATACTCCTGACCTTTGGCCAACATTCCTGTGTGATTGGATCATACAGCACACCCGTATTCGCCAGGGAATATGCTGAATACATCGATACATCTATGACTTCCTGCGAGTGTGAGCACTGTGGACCTCATTCAGAGTTGGTCATAAGCGGCCGCTCGGTCGTACGCATCCGATGTTTCCAAACCATGCATGCGTATGGTTAGTTGTGCGCATGTGCGTACGAGACCTTGCAATCCAAAATGCTGTTGATCGTACGGCTTACGAGCAGGAAGTGGCTTCCGAGAGTTGATTGACATGAAAGGCCGTTTGTGGGTGGTGACAGGTAGTGGTGGTCTAAAAACGCAGGCGTTCCTCACCGTTTTCAGGGCATTTTAGGGGCGTACATAAATTTCCTGCTACGACCGACATAGAAGGTCGGAAGTAGTAAAACGTCACTCTGCGAGCAGGTTAGAGGCCTGGCTGATCGTACAGGGTATGTGCTCTCTCAAGCCCCAGAGTACAATCGATACTATCGAACGTGACTGATGTTATGTCTGATGTTTCTATTTTGTGCCACACAATGCAAGCAGCTAATAATCGTTTGTTGTTGCTAATAACACTGCTAAATGGCTTGTAATTGATTCAGTTGTGTTTGCATTAGAGAATAAAAAGAATAAATATATTTCAGGGGGATGGTTTATTCTATGTGTTTTTTTGTTAATTTTTGATGTAATTTGCACACAACACAAGCGGTCGCAACCATCAGAAGAAATTAACATACAGCGACTGATATCGACTGACAACGATCGACTCGATCGCTAGCTGCTATCACTCGCTAGCTAGAGGTGCATTGTTCATGTATGGGCGTCACTTTGGTTGCGATTGCCCGGCCGTGCGATTGTTTTTTTTTCTGATTCTCGTTCGTTAGGCGTACGACCAAGCGGCCGCTTACTACCGACTCTGAATGAAGTCCTGTATGCCTTGAGAAAGATCAGAATAGATCGAAACGCGTTGGTTCTGGAGACTGTGATTGCTGGGGACACGGTAAGAGAACTCTCTTGGGTCCCGTTGGAGGTATGCTTTTATTCTAACATCTGGAGGTGAATGTCCGGACGTTCACACTCATAAAATATTTTTTTTTGCCTATGCTTTGCACCTCCTTTGGACACCCAGAGACTATGACATTGACTGTTTTTCTCTAGATTTTTAGTTGTTGTGTGCTTTATGATAGCATATTTTTTTATATATGGTTTATATACTTTTTTTCTCTGTGAGCAAATATCGAATAAATTGCGTATATTTCATCATATACACTTTGGAGCGTTGGTGTATAATTTGGGACTTCGAGGAAAAAGCACAGAATGATATGTAAAGAAACCCTGATGGGGGGAACCCGACTACGTGTTACTGTGAGTTGTGTGCGTTTATTATTATTATATCATTGAAACCAGTTCAAACTGAGTGAATATCTATAGTGCATATTTCACTGCGTTATAACGGCTTGTATGAAGTGGGACCCAGGAAGGGTATTGTCTTAAAAGAAACTATAATGAGCGTCACCCACTCCTTGTTGAAGTGAGTAGGGTACGCTAGTCTTTACTATTTACCACAAACAGGAGTATCAACATTTTTTTTACTGGGTTGTTTGCTAAATCTTGGTTCGTTGGGTCTGATGAGTTTGGAGGACCCTCCCCCTTTTAGGACACCATTACACTATTTATTCCCACACGTGGAAAACGCGGACATTTATATAGACAATACTACACATGGTTTATTGTTGTTTTTTATTTCTATGTATACACATCCTGAGGGAACAATCGTTGAAGAGGAATCCTAAAAGGAAAACAAAGAATCCATATATGCGGTGATATTCATTCTTTCAGTTTTGCATAACTAATTGTCATTGTTGTAAAATGAATGTTGTTAAAGCACCTTTAACCTTACATCCACAACTTACTAGTACTGTATCTTCATTATTTCTGTTGGGGCAGATTAGGGTATAAGATTGGGCTGCTCTAGTATTGTGCCAGAACCTTCCCCTACACTCATTTGTTAGCCCACCAAGAACATCTGCTATCTGGCTGGACCAAAATGCAATATATAGCACCTATCCTTGTGTATCAATGCCTATTTCCCTATAGATTGTAAGCTTGCGAGCAGGGCCTTCCTACCTATAAGTCTGTCTGTTATTACCCAGTTTTGTTCTATTAATGTTTCCAATTGTGAAGCACAACGGAATATGTTGCTCTATATAAGAAATTGTTAGTTAAATAAATGACAATACTCCTACATCAGTGTGATAGGAGCCCCACGCTACTGCGTAGTTTTGTAAGTTATGTCAATTATGCTTTAACTAGTTAGCAACCCGTCAAAAATGACGGGACATTGACGCTCCCGCGAGAAGTCCCATTTGAGCGCTCAAACGGGTCACTTTCTGCTCATTTCTGTACACCAGATTGGGGGGCTGGGAGTAGAAATGTCATTATCGACGGCTGTGTACGCTTGAATGGAGCAACAACTGAATTGCTCCGTTGGACGAAATCTAGTAGCCGTCGGCGCGCGACCCACTTGAATTCCCCCCATAGAGGTGAGGAGCAGCATTAGCCTTTATGTACGGCATGTAGTTATGTGATCGGTCACAATCCCGACTGCAGGCTGCCGGCAAAAGATTTATGATAGGCGTCCAAATACCGATGCCTATCATAATCCAGACGCTGGATCCAGGACGCATGCCCGAACGAGGTAAGTCCGGGACGCCCGTCCTATTAGCCGCGGGAGGAGAGGGTTAGGTTTAGGGCAGTTAGCGGGGTTGGCATTAGGTTTTGGTGGGGGCGGTTATGGTTAGGCACCCCTAGGGGGAAGGGTTAGGGTTAGGCACCCCCAGGGAGAGGTTAGGGTTAGGCACCCTCCCGGGAGGGTTATGTTTAGGGAGCGGTAAGGGGAGTTTAGGGTGAGGCACCCCTAAAGGAGGGTTAAGGTTAGGGGGGGAGAGGGGAGGGGTAGATCACTTACCTGCCGCTGTCGGGATTTCCTGTTGTCGGGCTCACGCTGTTGGGATTTGACCGGCGGCTAAACAGACGCCGGCATTTCAATCCCATTCCTTATATACTGTACATAGATAATATAGACTGTGATATTTATTAAAGTTTACAGTACCAAGCAGCTCAAACACACCAGGGAACCGTCAGAACAGAACACAAAAGCATTTTCCAAATTCCAAAAAAAAAAAACTTCTTGAACCACAAACAACCTTTTTTGCTCAGGTTTTGTTTGCATTAGAAATGTCTCACATCTGTAAATTAAAGACCTATCCACAAAACAAAGTAATGTCATGCGGGTGACTGCATCGGTGTTGCACTCTGTTACATAAACTTAGCCGTACAGTGTATGCCTAGGAACGTATATCTGCAAAATTATCCGTGGGAAAAAATATCTCTCAGGCAAGATACGCACAAATACACACACTCCAAACCCACAACTACACAAATGCACATAATTACATCCATCTGCCAGAACCATAGGAAGCAAATCGTCATCTGTACTGGGGTAACGAAGTAGACAAATGAGGAGGTTTAAACTCTGTAACCTTTAAACTGGTCACAGGGGAGAAAAATATCCCATTAGTGTGCTCACATCAGTCTGCTTTGGATATGTTAATTACTGACAGACAGCTTTTTAATAATTAATGAGCTCAAATTCATTTGGGGAGCAGCATAGCGCCAGGATCTCAAGGTGCCGACTTCTGAAACCAGAGGACAACTTGACAATTCACTATTTGTGGTTATTCCAACATCAGGTTAATAATAAATGTCTCTTCGTATTTAATGAAAACCAAATCCACGGATTTAAAGATGCCACAGAATACACAACTTCTAATTAAATATGTATTTAATATATTTTATTTAACATTTGCTATGTTTAATATATTTATTTATTTGCACATGTATATACATATATAATTTACCAAAATCACCCACATAAGGTGACAGGCTGAGGACTAGAAAAGTAGCTTACAAAATTTATTTTTGGGGGGAAATAGATAATTAATAAGATAATTAATATGCACAAACTCTTTCCTGTTGCTGTTTTTCTTTTTCAGTTTAATGTTTTTGTCTTTTAAATAAATAAATCAGTTCTGTTGATGCGAGTAACCAAATTGATACCGGCCAGTAAAACAGTCCCATTCTAATACTTCTAATTAAATATGTATTTAATATATTTTATTTAACATTTGCTATGTTTAATATATTTATTTATTTGCACATGTATATACATATATAATTTACCAAAATCACCCACATAAGGTGACAGGCTGAGGACTAGAAAAGTAGCTTACAAAATTTATTATTGGGGGGAAATAGATAATTAATAAGATAATTAATATGCACAAACTCTTTCCTGTTGCTGTTTTTCTTTTTCAGTTTAATGTTTTTGTCTTTTAAATAAATAAATTCGTTCTGTTGATGCGAGTAACCAAATTGATACCGGCCTGTAAAACAGCCCCATGTACAACAGGTGTTGTAAGTTATATAATAGTATATCTGACTTAACACCTGCAAAGAGAGTCTTTATTTTGGGGATTTGCTTAAGGAGTAATTTTTTTACAATTACCTGAAAGTGGTCGTTATTAGACATAAAATAATTTATCCTCAAGATACACTTTCACTTGCTGTGCTTAATTAATATTACAATTTATTTCATTAGGAAATACTAGATATTTCAGTACTTTGCCGTTAAAGGGACGACCCTTCAAAGCTTTTTGTGTGATTTAAATTTTTTCATCATGCTATTAACTATGTTTCAATAACATATATAAATGTGTATTTCACCAAATACTAAGTAGTGCTTAGTACTGTATATACAGAGCACTGAATTGAATGATGAATTGCGCCAAGGATGGCTTTGAAAGGATGTTTCTCCCCAATTTTTATCCACCACAGATACTCAGCTAGGTGGGATTGGAGGTGGTGTCTTGCTGTACTTCTGTTCTTTTTGTTGAGTCACTTGGCCGATCCCCAGTCTTTCTGTGGTGCCCACAAACAGCTGTTTGTGGGCACCACTGTCATCCATAAAATATTACCCGTGATTTACCTGGCAGTTGTCCCCCATTTGGTCATTGAGTTATTGGTGATGGGCTAGCTGTTGGCCTACACCTACTCATTGAGTTATTGATGATGGGCTGGCAGTTGGCCCCCAACTACTGTAGGCATTGGGTTGTTGGTGATGTCCTGGCAGTTGGCCCCCATCTAGGCGATGAGTTAATGGTGATGGGCTGGCAGTTAGTCCACATCTAATCATTGAGTTATTAGTGATGGGCTGGCAGTTGGCCCCCAACTAGGTATTGTGTTGACGGTGATGGGCTGACAGTTGGCCCCCATCTTGGCATTGAGTTATTGATGATGGGCTGGCAGTTGGCCCCATCTAGGCATTGAGTTATTGGTGATGATGGGTTGGCAGGTGACCCATAAATATTGGTATCGGATCCATTATACAGAATGCTTGGGACTTTTGATTTTGCATATAAAAATGTTATTACTGTAAGGTAGTTCGGTGCCCTACATGTAAACTCTAGTAAATGAAAAGTGTCACCTAGCTTTTGCCGCACATCATTGTTATTCTCCTACTTAATAAACTGTTTAGCAGGGCTCCTCATGGTGACTGCAGGAGTCTCTGGGGCTTATTCTGACTTGGAGAAAACCAAAAAAAAGTAACTTTACACTTTGAAAAAACAATGCTGTACATGGAAGGGGTACAGATACATTTATTTATTTGTTTGCATGTAGGGTAAATACCGCCTGCTTTTGCATGCAGCCCACAAATGCTGGACAGCTTTATTATTACACTGCAATTTAGAGTTGAGCTAGGACAAAATTTAAATCTCTTGCACATTTTACTAGAGACGAGCGGTTTGGTTTTGCTGAAAACAGAACACACCTGAACTTTTGGGTTCTGAGACGAAACCGAGTCTTGGCTCAAATCACTTTGGGGTCCCGACCCAGATCTTCTCACAAAGTTCGAATCTCAGATCTAAAAACCAGATCTCGCGTGCTTTGGGTGGTGAAAAATGATTGGAAATGAACGTCATTGATTTCTGCTTTTATCAATTTGTAAAGAAAGCCAAAACCAGAATCTAAACACTTGAGGTTGGTTTTGCCAAAATCAAAACATGCCGATGAGTTAGAACCAAAACCAACACCCGGTGGTATGCCCACACTCCTTCCCTGCAGGGCAATGTGGTTCCCAATGGAATTCGCCCCTAGTCAGGAGTAAAGCTGGGTACACACTAAACGGTGCGTGTACCCAGCGATGCAACACACGACCCAGCTGCCGACCGGACAGTCCATACACACTGGGCGATCCGGTGCCTGACTGCCCGATATGACGGCCCCCGACGCATAGCGCTGCATGGGATCGTCAGCCGCAACGCCTGATTTTACTGCATGTACAAAAGATCAGGCGGTGCGGGTGACGACCCCACGGTGGTGCTCACTACATGATGTAGTGCATACACGCTGCACGATATCAATGATTTGTCGTTGCGATGCGTCGGAATCGGCCAAATCGTTAACAATAGTGTGTAGTGGGCACCCAGCTTAAGTGTGTGTGTTTGACATTATCACCACGTTTCCCTGTAGTTTTCAGACCTGTCTGTGTAATAGGCTTCGGGATAAGAGATCCCTTACCTGTACATTACATTACCTCTGTTGCTTCATCCTTGGAGTAAAGCCCATTATAGTCCTGTCTATATAATATACAAGTGCTGACATTGCCAACAACACAAATATGTACTGTATTATTGTTTAGTAAATGTTGCAGGAGGAGGGTGTGAGTGAGCCAGGAAAATAAAAGCGTCTGACGGTGTCCTACCCATTAGGAAACAGGGATATTTTCATGGATAACTTTTTAATAGACAACATGTGTCAGGGGCAAAGGGGTTATGAATCTAGGCCCAGTGCTCCGCTGTGCACAGCAGAGTGTAATGATATCAGACTGGATAGATATGTACTAAGGCATGATGTTGAAGTAACCAAAAACTGCCTACACCAAAAGGCTGGCACATATCATACAGGCTTCCAATACATTTTCTGCTACTATAAAACATTGCTGGGAACCATATCAGCCATTAATAACTAATGTGCATCTCCTAGTATGTCCTACGGACAGAGACTGGTGCATTAGGCTGGGTTGTAAGATCAGGCTTTTTAAAAAGAACCAGCAATTACTAAGGTTCCCGGCCTGTGTATTGGTCTGCACTGGTGACCTTCAAGGACACCGAGCAATTTCGTGTGCTCAGTGATTCCAGGCTCCTTGTGTCCTTAGCTGCAACAAGTGCCATTGCTGCAGCTATAACACTACTATATATATATACACACAAATCATTATCACACTGCTGTATGTCCTCTATGTGAGTACTCACAGGTGCTGTATGTCCTCTATGTGAGTACTCACAGGTGCTGTATGTCCGCTATGTGTGCACTCACAGGTGCTGTATGTCCTCTATGTGTGCACTTACAGGTGCTGTATGTCCTCTATGTGAGTACTCACAGGTGCTGTATGTCCTCTATGTGAGTACTCACAGGTGCTGTATGTCCTCTATGTGAGTACTCACAGGTGCTGTATATCCGCTATGTGTGCACTTACAGGTGCTGTATGTCCTCTATGTGAGTACTCACAGGTGCTGTATGTCCTCTATGTGAGTACTCACAGGTGCTGTATGTCCTCTATGTGAGTACTCACAGGTGCTGTATGTCCTCTATGTGAGTACTCACAGGTGCTGTATGTCCTCTATGTGAGTACTCACAGGTGCTGTATGTCCTCTATGTGAGTACTCACAGGTGCTGTATGTCCTCTATGTGAGTACTCACAGGTGCTGTATGGCCTCTATGTGAGTACTCACAGGTGCTGTATGTCCTCTATGTGAGTACTCACAGGTGCTGTATGTCCGCTATGTGTGCACTTACAGGTGCTGTATGTCCTCTATGTGTGCACTTACAGGTGCTGTATGTCCTCTATGTGTGCACTTACAGGTGCTGTATGTCCTCTATGTGTGCACTTACAGGTGCTGTAGGTATTGCATGTGCTCTCATACAGGTGCTGTGTGTACGGCATTTGCATGTGCTCTCTTACATGTGCTGTATGTATGACATGTGCTCTCTTACAGGTGCTGTATGTACGGTATGTGTTCTCTTACAGGTGCTGTATGTACGGCATGTGCTCTCTTGCAGGTGCTGTATGTACAGCATGTGCTCTCTTACAGGTGCTGTATGTACGGCATGTGCTCTCTTACAGGTGCTGTATGTATGGCATGTGCTCTCTTACAGGTGCTGTATGTATGGCATGTGCTCTCTTACAGGTGCTGTATGTACGGCACGTGCTCTCTTACAGGTGCTGTATGTACGGCATGTGCTCTCTTACAGGTGCTGTATGTATGGCATGTGCTCTCTTACAGGTGCTGTATGTATGGCACGTGCTCTCTTACAGGTGCTGTATGTACGGCATGTGCTTTTTTACAGGTGCTGTATGTACGGCATGTGCTCTCTTACAGGTGCTGTGTGTATGGCATGTGCTTTTTTACAGCTGCTGTATGTACGGCATGTGCTTTTTTACAGGTGCTGTATGTACGGCATGTGCTTTTTTGCAGGTGCTGTATGTATTGCATGTGCTCTCTTACGGGTGCTGTATGTACGGCATGTGCTCTCTTACAGGTGCTGTATGTACGGCACGTGCTCTCTTACAGGTGCTGTATGTACGGCACGTGCTCTCTTACAGGTGCTGTATGTACGGCATGTGCTCTCTTACAGGTGCTGTATGTATGGCATGTGCTCTCTTACAGGTGCTGTATGTATGACACGTGCTCTCTTACAGGTGCTGTATGTACGGCATGTGCTTTTTTACAGGTGCTGTATGTACGGCATGTGCTCTCTTACAGGTGCTGTATGTATGACATGTGCTCTCTTACAGGTACTGTATGGATGGCATGTGCTTTTTTACAGGTGCTGTATGTATGGCATGTGCTGTCTTACAGGTGCTGTATGTACAGCATGTGCTCTCTTACAGTCTTACAGGTGCTGTATGTATGGCCTGTGCTCTCTTACAGGTCCTGTATGTATGGCATGTGCTCTCTTACAGGTGCTGTATGTATTGCATGTGCTCTCTTACAGGTGCTGTATGTACGGCATGTGCTCTCTTACAGGTGCTGTATGTACGGCATGTGCTCTCTTACAGATGCTGTATGTATTGCATGTGCTCTCTTACAGGTGCTGATGGTATGGCCTGTGCTCTCATACAGGTCCTGTATGTATGGCATGTGCTCTCTTACAGGTGCTGTATGTATTGCATGTGCTCTCTTACAGGTGCTGTATGTACGGCATGTGATCTCTTACAGGTGCTGTATGTACGGGGATGTAGTTTGGAAGCCGACGTTCTAAATGCAGACCACCAGCTTCCAGACTGTCTAATCCCGGCGTGGTATTAATGACAGGCGTTGAAAACTCGACGCCTGTCATTAACCAGACGCCGGAAGACCGATGCCCAGCATACCAAACAAAGGTAAGCCGGGCGCGAACAGTCGGGGGGGGGGAGGGTTAGGTTTAGGGCTACCGGGGGGACTTAGAGTTAGGCACCCCCCTGGGAGGTTAGGGTTAGGCTAGGGGAACGGGGGGTTAGGGTTAGGCACCCCCCGGAGGGAGGTTAGGTTTAGGCATCCCCCCCCTGGGGACTTAGGTTTAGGCAGCGGGGAAGGGGGGGTTAGGTTTAGGCACCTAGAGGGGGGATTAGGGTTAGGCACAGGGGGGCGGAGGTTAGGGTTAGGCACCCTAAAGGAGGGTTAGGGGGTTAAATTAGGTCAGTTTATACTTAGGACGATCGGGATGTTCAGCCTTGTCGGGCTGCCGCTGTCTGGATTTGAACCATGCGGCCGGCGGTAATACCTACTACACCCGTATGTACGGCATGTGCTCTCTTACAGGTGCTGTATGTACGGCATGTGCTCTCTTACAGGTGCTGTATGTACGGCATGTGCTCTCTTACAGGTGCTGTATGTACGGCATGTGCTCTCTTACAGGTGCTGTATGTACGGCATGTGCTCTCTTACAGGTGCTGTATGTACGGCATGTGCTCTCTTACAGGTGCTGTATGTACGGCATGTGCTCTCTTTCAGGTGCTGTATGTACGGCATGTGCTCTCTTTCAGGTGCTGTATGTACGGCATGTGCTCTCTTACAGGTGCTGTATGTACGGCATGTGCTCTCTTACAGGTGCTGTATGTACGGCATGTGCTCTCTTACAGGTGCTGTATGTACGGCATGTGCTCTCTTACAGGTGCTGTATGTACGGCATGTGCTCTCTTACAGGTGCTGTATGTACGGCATGTGCTCTCTTACAGGTGCTGTATGTACGGCATGTGCTCTCTTACAGGTGCTGTATGTACGGCATGTGCTCTCTTACAGGTGCTGTATGTACGGCATGTGCTCTCTTACAGGTGCTATATGTACGGCATGTGCTCTCTTACAGGTGCTGTATGTACGGCATGTGCTCTCTTACAGGTGCTGTATGTACGGCATGTGCTCTCTTACAGGTGCTATACAGTATATCATCCATTATATTATAAAACACTACAATTTACAACCTGCACTTTGTTTTACAGCTGCTTAGTCCCTACCGTGAGCTTACACTAAAACCCAATACAATACCACATAAGAACAATAGAAAGGCCAAAAGCGCTGTTAATAAATATCTGCTGATGTGGAATGAATATATAGTGGAGGTTGTCAGTCCACAATAGGTGGTACGCTTCTTATCGCAAATACAGTGCATAAAACATAAAAAAATGACAAGAACAAATAATGGTGAGATTTCACAATCACAATAATGCATCCGAATACTTGAATAAGTTTGAGGATAGATAAGCACCCTGTTTGATATGTAATTTTGTTAGGTAAGTTAAGGGTTAAAAGCTGGAGGGGGATGTGGTTAGTATTCATCACTTGAGGAGTATAAGCCTATGGTAGGATTTAAGGGAGGGCTTAGAGGTCCCATATAAATAGCCTGGTGAGGGGAACCATCTTCCTCTTTCCAGTTTATTTCAACCAGGCTGGCTAAGTGACATATGTATTGTATTTTATATGTCTGTCTTTCTCTTCTTCTTTCACATTTCACACCCCATTTATTTCCCCTGGTCTACCACCCTCTCTGTCTCCTGTTAATTTTATCTTTTACTACCTTCCTATTTCTAATTTCCCCCGTCCTTTCCTTTCTGCACATGCTCCATACTTTTCTTCCCCCTTCCCCTGCTTGTGTTTCCATATAGTCCCTGTTACCTGCCAGTGCCCTCCCTCCCTGTCATTTCCAGATACACAGACCCCGTGTCCCCCCCCCCCCCCGCCCCCGGCTGCCAGGCCTCTCACCTCCGTGGCTGCTTCCCCAGCCACGCGAGGGCCATGGTCCGCTCAGGCGCAAGGCTCCACCTGCCTGCACTCCCGCTGCCGGCTCTCGATTGCCGCCCCCCCACAATGACCACCCCTTCCCCGCGGCCGCCTGCTCTCAAGCGGCAGCGATATTAGCTAGACGGCCCCCACTCCCCGTCTCCCCTCACGCTAAGCGCGGCCATCCCGCTCCCTGCACCGGTGGCTAGCTCCACCCACAGGGTTGCGGCGGCCATCTTGTGCAGCCAGGCGCCGCATGGTGCTCTGCCGCACCCCTCTGACCCCCCCATGCCCCCACTACTTAAGAACAGGGGGGCACCTCCCTGCACAGCCTCCCCCCTGCTCTGCCAGCACCAGAGACCCCCTTGGTGCGGTGTCCCCTAGCGCGCCACCCACCAACTTGTCCCCTTTCCCCCCCCGCACCCCCTACAATGACGCGCCGCCGGGCTGCCCCCCCCTTATTTCCCTGCCACAGGGATGCTGCACATAAGCCCAATGCATTTTTCAGCCCCTTATCATCCGCCCCGCTTATGCACTGCCAGCCACTGCCCCCCACTCTCCTCCAGTTTGCCCCCTCCACTGCTAACGCGGCCCCCCCCCCTTTTTTCCCAGGGATTGGCGCATCACTACAAGGCGCAATAGCTATGCCCATACAGCCGCATGCCACTACAGCTGTTTTCCTGAACCCATACATGTTTCCACCCCCTCCTCACACCCCTCCCCCCAAAACCTGATCCCGTACCCCCGCTGGCTACAGCATCTCCTGCTCTTTCTTCTGCGGAGGGACTTTGTTGCGTGGGTTTCACCGGATATTTTTTCGAGCCCCCAGGTCACAGTTTTTTGAGCGTCTAGGACCATCGTCGAAGTCCAGCGGACAGATGGTGCTGATGTCGAATCAAGTCGTGGTGGGCGCACCGCGCAGCGAGGGACTGTTGGTGAACACAAAGGAGCCAGTGGCTGGGCCTTCCACGTCAGGATCAGGTGAGCATGGTGTTAACCCATTTGCGCAGCACACATTCCCCTTCCACTGATGATTGTAGCGATTCTTCCAGTTCATTTGTAAATCCGCACAAGCTTAGGCGTTACTTAGTGCAAATTTAATGGGTAGCAAGGGTGCCCTTAGAGATTTAACACAGTGTCAGCAATTGAGGTACCGGATGAAGCGCGGGTTATGGTTCACTGAGCGAATACGGCTATCCTTAAAGATTTAAAGTAGGGAGCGGTTAGTGAAGAGTAAATTTGTGGATATGTTTGTGATAACGGCTGACGCACGTAGGTTTAGTTCAGACTAAGTCAGCAGGAGTAATGGCGGGGGCCTTCGGGTATGTTATGTTTTTTGCGGCGTGCTACCTTGAGTCCAGACACAACAGGAGGGACAGGCAGTGTTTTCAATTAGGTTTCAAGGATGTTGAGGTTTGGTTTGCTCGACCAACTGCCTAGCTTGCCTGCGGAATCCTCGGTTGGTCGGAAGCAGCCCTTTCTGGCCTGCCCAGATCTGTGGGCATCAGCCGCTGGTAGTGCTACGCGTGTAATAACACGCAGGGTCATATGGGGCAGGCTGTGGATACAGTCATATCTGCATGCTCTGTGGGAGCATTCATCCAGCCAAGGTGTGCGCGTTGGTCTGCCGCACAGGGTCAAGGAGAATATTGCAGCAGCAGCGCAGAGGTGTTCAGAAAAGCACCGTCATTTATTAATTTGGGGGTTTTTGGCGTGGGTTTGCATTTATCTTTGACACAGGAATATCCGTGGTTTCTGAGAGGAATCTGAAAGCGGAAGTCGGGTGGGGGCCCATGCGTGGCCCCTTTTGCTCCACCCACTTTTGGTACGGTTTAGGTGCACCGCCTTCAAGGGGGTGTCGTAGAAGGAATTGGGTAAATTGGGGTTGTTACAGAGTCTCTTACATAAATGGAAGGGTTCGGCAATCACACAAAATATCTGTCAGATCACTGCGCCATTTAACAAACGGGGGGAGGGCTCTACTAGCTAAGGCAGATATCGCATCTGCTTTTTGACTGCTGCCCATTTCACCCCGAGTCCTTTAAATATTTGGGGTTTGGAGTTGCAGGGCTCAATTACGTTACACAGAGGGAAAGCCCTTATGACCTTGTGGTTAAGATGACTGTTTATACATGGCGGCCGATTGGCTTTTTCATTTCGTGTACTTTAGTTGAAGGTTTTAGTTACTTTTTGCAGTAGTTGTCCATGCGGGTATTGGGACATACTGTGGTGTCCCGCTACCTGGATGTTTTCATGTTATGGGGCTAGTAGATACCAGAGTTTGCCAGTATTCAATTAATTTCCTTAGTTTAGTCGTTATGGGAGCCCCGATGGCTTGTGACAGGTAAGAAGGTTCAGTTATGCGCATTATCTTATTTGCGGATAGAAATCGATACCTTGATAGGATTATGCCGCTTGCCTATGGCGAAGGCGTGGCGTTTTGGGGAGTTGCTAGAAGCATTTCATTTTGGCAAAAAAAAAAAAAAAGTTTCGCTAGTACAGTTGCAGTCGCTATCGGGCCCCCTCAGTTTGGCATTTAGAGTCATACATAGGGGTCGGTTTTTCAGTAGACGGCTAGAAGGAGCCACAGCAGGGGTTAGGAAGCCTCGTCACCTCATATGTGTCCCTCTGGAGCGGAGTGGACATGCTGCGCATTTGTTTGTTTTTTATGCGCAAATTCAACGGAGTACAGTTCTGCACACGTCACCCGTAGCCAAGTCCGAACTTAGACCGTTACGTATGCATCCTGTTCATTAAGTGGTGCATTTGAAGGGGAGTGTGGCACGGAGCCTTGGCCGGTTTCCTGTGGGGTTCAGGGCCTAGACAGGAACATCCTTATTCTTGAGAATTTTTCAATTGTAGTGGCGGTCGAACTGCGGTCCAGCAAGCCTTGCATTAGGCAAATCCTGTTTGGTGATAACTTAGGTGTGGTATAAGAAGGCTCTAATCTAGGACGGACTTGGATCCGGCCTCGCAGTGGTTAGGCATCTATGTGTTTAAGGAATATTGAGTTTAGGGCACGGCATGTTTTGGGCGTTGCTACCAAGATAGTGGACATCTTATTTCGTTCAGTAGGACATGTTTCATTCGCTCGCGCCTCCTGCTAATTTACATGGTTTCTCCTTCCCCTTCCATGCCTGGCGGATTGTCACGCCGGCATCCAGGGACTAGCACGGAAGTCATGGGCACCAAGTACATTAAGACCTACACGCTAGTTTTGTGCGATTGGCAAGGTGTTTAGCTTCCAAGAGCGGGCGGTTTCAGATGGTTAATGATTGTATGGCAGAGTTTGTCTGTAGCTGCTATGACAGGGGTCGTTCCAAGGCGGCTTGTCTCCAGCGTTACCCAGTATAATTTTCCAAGTTGCACGTTTGGCGGATCCTGACAAATTATTTGTATTAAACAAGGCATTTAATAGGGTGGGCAAGAGAGTATTAACAAAGGTATTTAATAGGGTGGGCAAGGGAGCGTCCTAACAAAGGCGTTGCGCGGAGCCCCATCAACGCAGCCCTATTACAGGATTTGATTGGGCCAGTAAAGGAGTGGCTTCGGTCAAGTGCTAGGCGCCTCCCCCCCCCCCCTTTTTGGTTAGCATTTTCATTAGCTTACTTTAGGGCTTTTAGAGTGGGTGAGCTAGTTGCTGCTACTAAGATTTCTGCGCTATCAGGTTTAATGTTAAAATAAGGTGGTTATCAAACCGGTATTGAGCTTGTGCTGAATAGATGGGTCTAAGACAGATTAACTGGCAGGGAGCGAGGGATTTCTATTCAGATGCATGCAGATCCATTGATTTGGCCAGTTGCTCTTTGGGGTACTTTAATAGGGTTTGCTCTCCAGGTGGCGGGCAGTGGTTATCCATGTTAATCTAACTCCCTTTTGTCCAGGTCGTAGTTTACGAGGGTGTTTCAGAATTATATTATAGCTAGGGCAGTGGAAGTCGTATTTAAAACAAGTAGCATTAAGTAGTTGCGCTCCTTGCGAGTTTGTTGGGAAACCCAGGGGCCTTATGCCTACTGCCACTAGGGATTCTGAAAGGATTTTCAGCTTTTGCCCTCAAGGAGGTTTTGCTGTTTTTCATCTTCAGATGGGTCACCCAACTATTTGTTTCCCTTTCCTTGTGGTTAGATTATTGTTGTTATTATACATAGCAATTTCTGTTTGTATTAAATACCAATATCTGTCTGTATAAATGCCAATTCTGTATAGGTGAACTTTCGGACAGGGTTGTCTGTGAGTGCTAACTGTTGGGTGTGGGAAAATTCCTATATTTACTGGGCTAGCCAGCACCCTTTGGAGTTACATGCCCAATTTTGGTTGTGAGTGCGTAAGTGGCATTGCTTAGGATTACGAGAAATGCACTGTAAGTGCCTGCTAGATGCCCCATGGGCAGCAGAGGAGAAGTTTGGGGCCAGACTTGGGAGGCAATGATTTGGTCGCGTTCGTGGGTATTGAACAGATATGGCCATTGCACGCTTGTCATTTAGCGTTTGGTGGACGCGTCATACAATACCCAAGTTTATGTCACGGGGCAGAGAGCTTGCATAGGCCCGACGGGGTACATCTCACGAGCGCGCGGCTAGAGCGGTTGACCGATGACCTCTGCAGTTTTAATTTCATTAAGAAGGTCACAGTTTTGGTGGCGGGCCTGGTTCTGCGAACCGGGCTTTGGCGGGAAGCAGTGCTCATGGGCGGCCTATTATTAGCGCAGGAGTGCCTGTGGTAGCATTCTTCCTTTGAGAGCGGCCAGTTTGTCACCGCCTAAAGGGGGGACATGGTCATTGTTCCAAGGGAGGGACCAATGCTGTGCCAATTAGGGAAGGATGGTACTGCCCCAGGTCAGTCTGTGCAGGGCGGGGATCCGCCCATTTTTATTTGTATTGATATCCACTGGGCTGTGGCCTTGGAGCACTGCTTTCTTCTTGCCACCTATTCTAGAATTTCAATTTGATCAATAAATTCTGGCTGTGACCTCTTTGAATTCCATATACATGTGTCAGTGTGTTTATTTCTAGGTTTAGGATTAAGTTAAGTTAACAAAAGGGAATAATAAAACAAATGGGTGACTTATCAACTTCAAAAGAATAAATCCCTCGCGGACACTTACCAAAGGTAAGGTTCCCATAAAGGTTTCTTTTGGAGGCAGTGTGATACAATCATCCAATTCCACTCCCTCAAATTCACGACCTCTGCAAATATCATGTGGATTCTTTAGACAGCCTCAATTATCACCATCATTGTGTGAGATGGGCTTCTAGTCGCAAGGTAGGTATTCCACAGCAAGATGGGTTTTATTTTAATAAAAAATATATATTTATCATAAAAAGTATATACAAATAAAAATGACACAGATAAAAAGACACATCTAGATAAAAAAGTGTCCCTGCTGCAAGGACATCACATCTATATCAATATATACTGGAACAAGAATAACAGGACATGAATACTTGCAAGTCTCCCCAAAATGAACGGATTCCAAAGTTGGAAGAAGCAAAAACTCCACGTGGGTATAAAGGGCTTGTGGTCCAGCTAGATAATAGAGGTGTAGCGAGCAGGGTTGGACCTGGGAAGCACCCGAGTTACAGTACAGCGTAAACGGGTGACCGAAGTCATTTGACCGGGGTCTAATTTACAGCATAGGAACAGTCAGCACACTGGTGCTTGGAGATGATGTCAAAATGTTCGAGGGCCAATACTGAGTAGGGGAGGAGTGCTGTGGTGGGTGTGACCAGTGCTGTGTGGGCATGGCCACTGCCATGTGGGCGTGTACACCCCTACACTATCAGCCCCACTGTTTCCCTAAATACATAAACATTTTAAAAAAAGCATAATTTTGTGAGAAAACTAGAAAAACTATTTTAGTATTTGCAATTTATGGCCAAGTGTGTGGTCAGCTAGTCATTATCATGATGCCATGATGGTGGGCCTATTTTTATTTGGAGGCCTGGAGCTGGAGCTCCATCCGCCCCATGGTTAATCTGTCCCTGGTCATTGATCCTACTAGGCAGGATTGTAGGAAGGATTTAATATCATTAAGAAGAGAGATCAGGCTGTAATTATTGAACAGATGAAGACCGCAATCTCGCTTGGGCAACACAGCAATTATCTCCTGTTTGGAGACATCTGGGATATTATTACCCTCCTGGATATAATGAAAAAGGGCAACGAGGAGCCAAAATAGAGGAAATAATATTGGGCAGGCAATCCGCCCAGACTAGGCGCTTTATAGCGTCTGGGTCGGTCTGTGCAGCTGGAAGCGTGAGCATGTTAAGAAGTAAGTCAGTTGCTGAACCTGCTGCAGTTACCTTAGCTGTATTTAATATAACATAATATAGAATTTCTAAGATTCCTCTATCATTCCTTTAGGATTATAGAAGTACAGCAGTTTATTCGCCTCGGCATTGATGCAGTATATAAACAAATCTATCCGGCAATTTTCCAGTCAAGAAGATGGTGCAGACGATTTGTAAAGTAATGATACTTCTGACTAAGCCCCCACAGTGATCTCCCCTCCTCTCTTTGAATAAGAAACAAATAATGTTGCTGCTTCCTTAATTATCTTGAGGTGTTGGTAATCTTGTAGCGTCTTGATATCTCTTTCATTTCTGGTTGTCTGTTATTTGTAAATGGTCCATTTTTTAAAGGGACCCCCCACAACTGCCTTGCCCCCACCCCTCTCTCCCCTCCTCTTGTTGATATATGATTAATTTGGATGAGGAGAAACATTATATCGCTTGTGCTTCGGAGAGTGTGTACACCTTATGTGTCTGTGAACGACCTCGTCGCTGACAGACTTATCACGAACAACCACCCGTACACTGGGCCTGATTCAGACCCGGTCGCTATGAGCGTACGCTCGCTCAATGCCATTGCAAATATATGAAAGTGACGCGGCGGGGAGCGATCACTCGCCAAGGCATAAGCACACCCATCTTACCTGTACGAGCGGTCACTTTGTGTATGCAGACTCCCCTTAGCGAATGCAGAGACGCCCACTGCCCCACGTTATCTCCTGGAAGTTTGTGAAAACATTGGTACATCGACCACTATCGGATGTGAACGCAGTGCTTGTGGTAGCTTTTTTCTACCGCAAGCATTGCGAGGAAAACAGAGTAAAAAAATGGCTGGTGACGTGTACTATGACGCTGCCTGTTAATTATGCACGCCTCTAAAACGCTGTTGAAACACTCAGGTACGCCTGCGTTCACACCTCCACTCCCCCATTTTTACTGGACTGTCCCTGTCACCTCCCACAAATGACCTCTCCTGTCTCTCACTCTGCTGGGCTGGCTTTGCTGGGCGAGCGAGGGATCTGTGATTGCACAGTGTAGTTTGCGCACGCGCACTGCGATGCATACGTATGCGCGGATTAGCAACCGTCGGCAATAGCGAGTGCACTGCGCATAGCGTCCGGGTCTGAATCAGGCCCACTGGCCGCAGGAACCGCTGATAATAACATCACAACTGAGCGAACGCATTTAAATGGCTGCCCATTTGTGATGTCTGGCCAGAAATATTGAGCGCACAATTGGTAAGTGTGAATAGCTCGGTTGGTGCAACGGCCGGTCGGTCGCCGGCTGAGGTAAGTGTGCACCCAGCTTAAGGATCCGCTCAGTCGCCACCTAGAGGCTAATGCAGTAGCTGATTTATTCTGATCGATTGAAATCCTGACTATGAAAAGATCCATTCGTATACAAACACAATATCAGTATCATCAAAACAATTTCATCATAAATACATAGTCTACCCTAAATATCTATATGTGTGTGTAGGGGGGGGAGGGGTAGCATTCACTCCATGGGCCTGATTGTGAGTCGCCCGAAAATTATGAACATGGCCGCATCTAGTAATCTTTTGTCTAGCGTGCACTGCGGGCTGTAGGGCTCGGGGTGGAACGCAACTCAGCTGTTTCTACACGGCCACTAGACGCCCATTTCACGGAGGCATCCGGACGGCAACAATGCGAAAGCGCGCGATATAACGGTTGCGTGGACCTGTCAAGCTGCGTCATGGGAGCGTAGCCAGAAATGCAATCTCAATGTCATGTGCAGGCACCTAGTGTGGGGCAGGTGTAAGTGCTCGCTACAAAGCAGTGAGGAAGTGCGATTGCATAGGTAGGTACAGCTCAGAAGAAGGGGGTATAGTTGCCTTAGAATTCCGTTCGCATTGCGTACGGCGCACAATCAGATCCCAGTCTACCAGTGGAATTTACACTTGGTGGTAGAGGTCACCCCCCAATGATGTCATCTCCAAGCGTCGCTGAAGTTGGCCAATCAGCTAGCATGCAGCACAACCCGGGTCACCGCGACCCGGGTTGCGCCTTTTACACTGCAGGGTGACACGGGAAAGACCCGTTCTCAACCCTGCAAGCTAGCCGGTTCGGATCCCCAGGTCACTGGACCCCGAGTTGATCCGTTTACACTGACAAAAATCCTGGGTTGATGCGCGTTCACGTGCATCAACCCGGGATTTTTAAGTCAGTGTAAAAGGGGTATAAGTATTACGGATGTGTGTGAGGTAAGGTGGGCGTCCTTATGTTGTGCTGTGACAGCATAGCGATCGCAGAGGATTAGCATACTACTGCAGTGAGACTGCGTGCGTCATCAGTATTGCAATCGCAGTTGCAGTCTGTACTGAATCAGGCCCCAACTCTGGAGGTTTCCTAACTGACAACCTTTTTACCGTGCGTGACTACTGCTGACGCAGTGGTGATTTACGCCCTGTTTGCAACTCCACGGCTGAATTTATTTTCCTAAGATCTCCGCTCAGCCTCTGCAAGAGTATATTTTTTTCCCATTCTGATAAGCAATTCAAATGGCAATCCATTTACCCTATTTATTTCATTTGGAATCTGTTTAGGTCCCCTCTGGTCCACTTATTTACTTTGTTGAGCACTATTCACAAAACCAATTTGTTTCTTCAGTTATATAACACACACACAAAATATATATATATATCTATATCAGAACAAAGTCATTTGGGTGCCAGGCTGCCTAGAATCCAGGATACCGCTGCGGGGAGAAAGTTTTGTCAGCGCTGAAATGAAAAGATTTGTTTTTATTTTTCGAGAAGGTTCTATTATTTTGCCATCTTCCTCGGGGACTAGTTTCAGCTCAAAAAGATCCCTCATTCAGACAGATAAACAAGAAACCTGGACGTAATAGATCAGAGGAGGCACTGTCATAGGAATGCTGGTGGATGCTTTCAGTTCACTGGGACGAAAAAAAATAAAGAAACTCTTTAAAGCTGAATGTTCTGGGGATCATTAACATGGAGAAGAAATAATTAACATAAACATGTTTTTTTTTAAATTAATGTTTTCCTTCGTCATTTCACTTTATATGGCCCTGTCAGCTACACATAGTAAAGACAGCCATTTTGTGGGCTGAGCCAATACTCTCCGTTTACTAGAAAGCACTGACAACACAGAAGGCATAAGGCGCGATGCTTTATCTACCTTACAATCAATGTTGACTCAAAATGGCTGCTACCTCTGTGTGTAGTTAACCTTTAAAGTGTCACCTGGCACCCACACACAGCAGTGGCAGCCATTTTGTGAGTTGAATCAATATTAGGTGAGGTTTAACAATTCACTAGCAGGCAGGGCCAGATTAACAATGGGGTGGAGGCAGCTCCAGGCCTCCACATAAAAAAATAGGCCCATTGTCATGACAACATGATGTTGACTGGCCATCTGCTCTCCACACAGTCGGCCATAAATCATTAAGTATACAAATTGTATTTCTATTTACCTCACAAAATTAACCATTTTTTTTCTTTTACATATTTAGGGAGACATTGGGTCTGAGAGTATAGGAGTGTACACACCCACATGGCACTGGTCACACCTCCTCTCTTCTCAATAATAGGCCCTTGGTCATTTTCAGCTCCAGGCCCATGTGGCCCTCAATCCGGCCCTGCTAGTAGGGGTTTTATTTTCGTGGCGAAAGCACCCACGTTAGATACACTGGTGAGCATGCCTACTCATTATGAGGCAGCCATGCCCCCAGCATGTCACGCCCCCACACAGTGTCCCAATTGGAATTTCAGATCGCTGGGAGCGATGATTAAGAGATCATTACTGGTAATATCGTTGACGCCTTGCTTGATTTTGGGAATACATAATGTGACTGCTCATGACATATAACATAAAGGTGAGATCTTATATCTTGACAATTGCACTAAATTTATGCAAAGAACAAAACATCGAAATTTTGGGTCCATGGCCAGGAAACTCCCCAGACCTTAATCCCATTGAGAACTTGTGGTCAATCCTCAAGAGGCGGGTGGACAAACAAAGACCCACAAATTCTGACAAACTCCAAGCATTGATTAGGCAATTATGGGCGGCCATCAGTAAGTATGTGGCCCAGAAGTTGATTGACAGCATGCCAGGGCGAATTGCAGAGGTCTTGAAAAAGAAGGGTCAACACTGCATATATTGACTCTGCATAAACTTAATGTAATTGTCATTAAAAGCCTTTGACACTTATGAAATACTTGTAACTTTACTTCAGTATACCGTAGTAACATCTGTCAGTATACCATGGTAACATCTGTCAGTATACCATGGTAACATCTGCCAAAAAGGTCTAAAAACACTGAAGCAGCAAACTTTGTGAAAACCAATACTTGTGTCATTCTCAAAACTTTTGGCCATGGCTGTATACATACACATCTATTATAACATCTGATCTTAACCCAGGATGCAAAAGGGCCAGTCCTGAGCCTCAGTAGCATGTCTCAAACTGCCTCCTTTAAACATATTTCAAGGGGTTAATGCTGGGACTTCCTCCTTCACACTTGTTCCTCATGATTATTTAAAACATTTTGAAAACACATATTTTCAGCAGCCATTTTGTTTACTTCATGGAATCACCCTTTGGGTCAGATGCAAGCAGGCGCAGCGGTGGCTACATATTATTCCGCAACCCTGAATCTTTATGCTAATGCTGCAACCGATTCCGAGCCTACTTAGAGCCCACTGGCTGCGACGCTATTCTGTCTCAGCGCGTACCAAGACGCACCATTGGCTGCAAAATCGGCTGGTGCAATTTTGTCATCTGAAACTGGCCTCTTGTGTCTTTGCAACTGCGTCTTTTGCTGCAGTCACTGTTGGCTCCACGTTTGAGGTGCGAATGTGCGAGGGGGGGGGGGACTGGGTCCCCACATGAGAGTGTGGTGACACAAATAACATTGCTTTCTCACAAACTCTGTCCGTGCTTGCGATAATTGATCATTGCAATGTATTCAAATATCACATTGCGAAGCGATATTATATCACATCCCCCCATTTACGACAGCAGCTGCAGCTCCCATAGATTTCTATGGGGGCCGCTGTGCTGCTATATTTGTGTGGTCTACAGGCTAACCTTCGCAGTTTTTCTTTTTTTTGGGGGGGGGGGGGGGAGAAATCCGTGGCTTCGATTGGCTCCTATCGGAGCCCCTGTCCCGGCGATTCAGAAATGTTACATCCTGAATAAGGATTACTTATTGCCATGAACTGCAACGACAAGGAATCATTATTATCGGCAGACTTCACATTATAATAATTATGCCACTTATTCCAAATATCTTGCAGAATGGGTTTGTCAGTGAAGTTACATATAGTCATCCAGTTGCACAAACAAATGCGCTCGTTTCAGTGGATTTTACAATGCACGTCGCCTAACTTCAAGCCCAGGACGCACACTTCGATGATTCCGTTGGCCACAGGGAATATACTGGAGTATGTTGGGACAGAGATCGGAAGACAGGAACAAACAGGAACAGATCTTATGGAGAGCATGACTGAGCAGTGGAGTGTAGCAGACTCACGCAGCCTCCAAACTCAGCTGTCGGTGCTTCAGAGAGGCCGCGTGAGATTCCCATCTGCTCCCGTCTTCCCTATCACTTTCAAAATGCGCCGTCCTTTTTTTTTTTTATGGATATACATTTTTTTTAGGATTACTTCAGATTTGCTGCTTACATTTAAGTGTGGGAAAGTCACTTTGAAAATTGCATCACTGCTATAAAATTAAATATGGCATGAAGAGGATATTTTAATTGTGGTCATGGCGGGCAGTAACGTGCTAGACATTTCCAGGATGAATAGCCAGTAACATTCTTTAACCAGTGCGCAGCCGGAATGCAGTTCAGGAAGTTCTAGGGCACCAGGAACTTTAGGGATTTCAGAATGCTTTCATTGAACAACACGCAGAGGGGGCCTGATCATGATTCGGCCGCGAATGAAATTGCGTATCGGTCTGGCAGCTTTCAGCATACTGCGCATTCGCCAAAGTAAGAAATCTGTAACTGCACATAGGCTCAATCAGGCACACGTATGTAGATTGCTAGCGCGCACGGATTGATACGTCCGCTGTCGGACCATGCTTTCGGTGAAATAGGCATTTCTGAGCGATGGCCATTGCGAATGCACAGGACTGTTCCGTCTTGTGGCAGCATCATGGGTGTGTAGGCCGCTTCCGTGCTACTGTAGATCGTTGTGCGCCTCAGGAAATTGGACGCTTGTGTCAGATGGATCTTTTGCTCCCCAAAGTGTGCAAGTGTAAATACTAGTGATGACGGCTTGGGCTGCGGATGTAAAAAACGGTGGGCGGGATAGGCTCCTGGGACACAGAGCCGTAACTAGACTTTTTGGTGCCCTGTGCCAGAAAGAGCATTGGCGCCCCCCTCATTTTTCAAAGGGACATAATACACCCAAAAAAGGGCCATGGCTTCATGGGGAAGGGCCAGGGAAGAGGTAGGGGAGGCCAGGAGATGCTGGGGATGAAATAAGAGGAAGCTACAAGCAAGAATGATAATAAACAGAAATTTGACAGGCCCAAACAGCGCCCCCTGACCTGTGGTGCCCTGTGCGATGGCACCGGCCGCACTACCCTAGCTACGGCCCTGCTGGGACACACAGATCTTGGGCAAACATGGGCGGATTCTCGCATTAGCCTAAGAGCAAGTAGCCTTCGTCCATCTCAGCACAGGCCCGGAGTTTATAGCGTAATACACTTCAGAAGTCCCAAAGCGATTAGTGATATCCGTGAACGAATTGCAATGTTTTTGCTCACTTGAAAAAATTCCCTCTTATTGCAAATGAACATGAGGATTTTTATCAGATATTGGGTGATGACAAATCACACATTGTACAGCTCTTATTTGTATAATGAAGCACCTGCTTTCTGCACGCCAGATGGTAACCAGCCATGGTGTATTTGCTAGCAATACTGATCCAGCTCCTCAAAGTCCTATAATCTCGTAAGAGAAAGGGGGATCGTTTTACAAGGTCAAGAAATAACAGATAACTGCGCAGATGAGCAGACAGTTGTCAGCTGTACGCTTATTGAACGGACCCCATTTTAATTCAGATTTTGAGAAGCTATTGTGGGTTACTTAATGCTAATTAAATTTCTATTTATAACGCATTTGCATGTGGCCTCTCGCGAAACATAATACAGACTGTTCTGGCAATGGCTCCTTCTCTGGCCGTTCCATTGTACATCTTCCTGGATGAATGTCAAGTACACTTTTTTTTTATCTTTTTGGCTCAAGTCTTTAACTCATCCATCTACTTCAGATACACAAGCCTAAGTACAGTATACGCCTTATTCTAGGCAAGAGATGCCTCATCTGAGTTTTTAGACAATATTGCGTCGTTATATTTTCCTGAGAAGCTTTTTTACCTCAGCGCCTGTCATTTCAGGACGATAAACTTCTGCAAGCACCCATATCCTACACAGGTGGCGGCGGACGCCATTTTCTGGACTGAACTAATATTCATCTTATATTGACCTAGACTTGCAACCCAACAAAATAGTAGAGTCCTTCTAAAGAGGACAAGTGGACAAGTTTACCATAAGCAACCATTAGAGCTAGGAGCTGTTTGGTTGCTATGGGGAACCTTTTCACCTGTACTCCTTAGAAGATTTGATATATTTCACCCTATTAGGGTCCCATTTACTAATGAAAAATAACCCCTTTAGCGCTCGCCAAAGGGGTTATGCCACCTTTCTGTGTTTAGTAAACATCGGTAATCTTAGATTACTGCTGTTTGTACAGCATCGCTTGCTCTCACCAAATTCTAGATGGCGGGAGCGATGCGGGCCCCATTGCTGGCAATGGAGACCCGGCGGTGGCTTTCCGGCTTCAGCAAAACCTTCCAGGTACTGCCGGGTCCCCGTGTTATGCACGTGCGCAGACGGACACTGGAGCCCCGTCGCTGGCAACGTTAGGTTGCCAGCAGCCCAGCGAGGACAAGGACTTCGCGGGACCTCGCCAGAGGGGTATTACTAAATACCAGTGGAATTTTCGTTTGTATCGCAGTAATACTAAACGAAAATTGCCGCTGGTATTTCGTTCGTTTGTTAATGGGGCCCTTAGTGATTTATTAATAAGGTTTTGGTAAAAGGTGTCAAGAATGTTTTGAAAAGGGAAACTAAACCCCTGAAAATAATTCACTTTCATATATAAGACAAGTCTTTTTGTAAAATGGACAAACGGCCGAACGCACCTACAAATGTGCCCTCTCCACCTTTTACATCATTTCAATAATCTTGTGCTGAACAATAAAATCTCGCAATAGTGCAATTTGCCCTGCAAAACTATGTGCAGTCCTTCCAACCCCACTCGGATGCAAATGCTGGAACCTTTCCGTTTGGTCAGAGATCTATATGCATTTGCTCAAACTCTAGGGGGTAAATTTACTAAGATGGGAGTTCTATTAAGAAGTGATGTTGCCCATAGCAACCAATCAGATTCTACTTCTCATTTATCTAGCACCTTCTAGAAGATAATATCTGGAATCTGATTGGTTGCTATGGGCAACATCACTTCTTAATAGAACTCCCATTTTAAATTTACCCTTAGGTGTCTGGACCCACCAAAGAGGACATTGTGGGGCTTCTCGCCAGTTTTGCCCCTCTGTATCCCAAACACCAAAATTGGTTTGCTACAGATGCTACGCAATAAATTCAATGTATACTGTAACGCTGTGTAAAACTTTATGCCTTATATAAAGATTAAGGGGTCTATTTACTACGCAGACAGAGTGAAAAGTGATAAAGTGCCAGCCAATCAGCTCCCAACTGTCATCTCAAAGGCTGTGTTTGAAAAATGACAGTTGGGAGCTGATTGGCTGGCACCTTATCACTTTTCACTCTGTCTCCTAAGTTAACACAGCTTAGTAAATAGACCCCCAAGTCTAGTGCAGTGTAGATAAATAGAATAAAAAACAATAAAATGTATGTATTTGTGTTAGCATCTTGTCCGCTGGAGGATCTGCAATGCATCACAAATGTCTTTCACTGGCAATTCAGATTTATTTGTATATGGGAGATCATAAAAATTGAGCTATTTGTGTTGCAGGGTTTTCTGTCCTTTCTGTTAAAACAAAATAGCCTGGGAGCACAGAGTGAGCTGTACAGACTCTCATTTAAATATGTTTTCTAATACCTTTAAAGTGTTGTACCAAAATCATCAATTTTCTCTCTCAGCGGGAGCAGGTGAAGTCTGAGAGGAAACAGCAGAATGTGATTATTTGGGAGAAAATGTTTTGCATGGAGAGACACAATGAAACGCGCGTTTTACCGTTCTGTTGTCCTTGCCGGAAGTCCAGATTGGTGAGATTCAATTATAGAGACACTTACAACATGTAAACATGCTGGTGACACAAACAATTAACATTTTACATACAGGAAAGAAAATGCACATCAATAAATAGTTGTTTCCGTTTTAGCTGACATGGGTGGTTTGTGCATTGGAAGATAGAAGCAGAAATAAATATATCAATACGGAATGTAAATACTATCAGGCTTATTCTTTAGAGAGGCAATTGAGTACAACAGGAGTGGACGTTCAGCTTCGAATAAAGTGACAATAATTGACATTCTGGATTAAGCCTGGGCACTTCTCCCCATGCCTAGTTCTTGCTTTCTGCTAAAATTCCATAAACTACTTTAGATGCAACTGTATGACCCAGGGGCAAAATACAGCATAGCTGGCCACATTGCAGCATTTAGCTGAGGGATCAGAATGCCTAATTACACCTTCATGCAGCTGTACTCTGCTAAACATGCATGGGACCAGCACATGGGCAGTGAAATCTGGGTTTGACCCGGTCTCTCAGGCAGGCTCAGAAGAGGCCTCTGCTCTACTCTAAGATGGGGAGAATTGAACGGTGCAGGTTTTGTGCGGCAGCTGTGCGTACTCATAAGATTAGATGCTGGCCAAAGTAACACACAATCTTCTACTCAAATGGAGAGGATGTCCAAGTGGCAAGTGTAGGGCTTGTAATGACGCGTTTCGCACCATCATGGCCTTGTCCCCAACATGCCGTGCCGAGGTTACGCACTGCACACCCTACATCCAAAACCGACTACTGTGCCCACCTTCGCCGAGCACCAGTTCCCCGTGCTTGTCCCGTGGTGCCATCTTTCTAGCGATGTATTCGGAAAGACGTTGCCACGCAGGAGTTAGCAAAGATTCAAGCTCTCTTCTGCATAGACGCTAACTTTCTGAATTTGACATAGGAAAGATGGCGCCGTGGGACAAGCAAGGGATATGCAGCAAGGGAGATGTGTATTCAAACGGGTTTGGGCTACTACTGTTATTATTGTTGTAATACACATTTTTATTTGTGTCTATCTTTCTGTGTTTATATTATCCTTTTGTGCATAAGGGAATATCTAGCCATCAAAATGCTTTCTATAATCATCAGTTGCAACAGCGACACCTTGAGTCTAAAAGCAGCAACTGCACTCCATTTAAAAAAAACATACCAAGTAGCAGAGCAGTAAATATTATGATAAATGGTTCATTATTTTCTATTTAAATAAACTGCATGGTTCAATTATATTAAATTAAATAAAACCATATTTTGATAACAGTTTTTTTTTTTTTTTTTTAAACCCAGCTCCCTCTACTGCGGCACATGAAGCCCACCCTGACGTCACACAACGCCGCCTGCCACCAAACTCTCCGGTTACACGTTCCTGAAACTTTTACATCTGCATTTATGAGTGTTACTAGGATTTGTTTCATATAGAGTCACTTTAACAATCAAATTGTGATTACAGCCTGTCAGAACAGTACAGTGCCAGAGCCGCTATCTGGTAATTAGTATCAGTAGCAGATTTTTGGACTACTTTTCAAACACATAGTTATTTTTCCCCTATGGTTGAACTTTCTTAAAGAAAAAAAAAAAAAAAACACTTTCAAAAGCATTAAACTTAGAAGAGAAAACAGCGGCATTCAGCAGCCCGCTAAATAGGCGTCCCCCCAATGCGATAATAAGACGGGGAGGAGTAGACGGTGCAGGTTTTGTACGGCAGCTGCGTGCACTCATAAGAGTCGTTGCCGGTCAAAATAACACTGAATTATTGAAAGTTGCCAAAATAATGAGAAAGTCAACAGCACCCTTTCATTTTCAGAATTATGTCACTCTCCTTAAAAGCATTCACACTGTGCAATTATTCCCTCATAACCACACGCCTTGGCCTGTGTTACTGCACATTTAACACACTCGTGTAATCCCGAATCCATATCATAGTGCCAATGTGGCATGTAAGCTGTAATGAAGTGTTACACTTAGGCAGTGGACAAGGCTGGAAAGTTTGTTAGACACACTCTGTACAGCTGCATATCATTTCATGCTCGGAGGTGTTTCCTGAATGTTCCGCTTCTTTTGGTTTTGTTTGTCTATAAAACTTCTTTTTTGAGTTCAACATCTGTTGAACGTCTCGTGACTGCTCAGGTAGGGCGGCAGTGGCCTTTCCAGATGGGAAAAATCTCTTATGGATCTTTTGGCATAATGAAGATACTGCTACGCACAAACGTTTAGGCAGACTTTTGTCAGATTGTAGGGACCTCCGAGGGGCCTATTCATCATCATTTAATTATTACAAAAGCAGGTCAAAATGAACATTTTCACCTGCAATTGTAAAAATGAAGTTTTTCGGGCCATTCATCAAGAAGCTAAAGCAGGAGAAATCGCAGATATCTCCTGCTTACCTTCCTTTCGCGGAATGACCCGCTGTCCCCATACACTATTATGGGGACAGAATTTATTAAGTTCCGAAAATACAATATTTTCGGAGCTTGAGTGCCATCTCCAGATGGCGAATACCCCCGCTTGTGGATCGCAACCCATTCCTTCCCTATGGGAAGGAGGTCCGGGTTGCGAAGGGGGATCCTTTCGGATCCCTTCCGTCCCTATCCGGCTCCTTCCTTTCCGCCGGACGTCGGGGTTCCTGTGCGGATGCGTGACCCGTAGGTCACGCATGTGCATTACCGTCACTGCTCCGAGAGGAGCAGTGAAAAGATTCACTGTTCCGAAAAGGAGCAGTGAAGCTGCTCGTGGGGACAGAGGATTTTGCATCAGCTGTCACCGCGCCGGAGCAATGATGAATTGCTCCGGATTCGGCGGCGAGTTAGAATGTTAATTATTTGGGTCTGATTATGAATAGGCCATAGCTGCCTATTTACCTGCAATGGTCCGGGAGACTCCCTAAATAAGAGCGAGAATCTCCAGGCTCCTAAGAGGCCATTACAAGGGGTGTGCTATGAGGATACCAATGATGAGGCTGCTTAATAGTTGCATGCTCGTACAAAAGCGGACATATCTAGCAAATTTTAGAAAAATGGGTATGCACCTGACTATGTTTGCACAACTTAACCAAACTTGCCGACATCCAAGACTCCCTTTCCGGGTGGTCAGCGGAGAGGTAGGGCTCCCCATAACGTTTTTGCTTCTGGTCTGGCACGTGCACAGTTTGGGATTTCTGTCTACCCTTTTTCCCCATCGCATCCGAAATCGCACAAGCACAGTCCAGCATCCCTCTCCCGGAGGTCCATGGAGAAGAGGGTAAAAGTCGGCAGAAAGGGAGTGTGGCACTGCGAAACGCGTTATAGTGACTCCTGTTTCAGATCCTTTGCAACAAGCTTGGGCCAGGTGCAAGTGTCGGTACTAATGATGACATTTGTGGATGTGGATGGCAGAAGAGTGGGAGGTGCCACTATACTCATGAAACTGTATGACTACTCACATTAGCATGAAAGTAAGTTAATCTGGCTGTCGCTACTATCTGCTCTTTCGGAATCAGATCCTATATTATCAAAGGGTTGGGTATGATTTGGCAGCGGACAGATACCCAACAGATGAAATACCGACACTGGAATCCCGATGTTGAAGTATCCCAACAGGGGCCGGTAAGCACCCTAACCATCCCCTTCTCCCCCCTCCACCCTGCCTTGGTGATGCCTAAGCCTAACCTCCCCAGGGGATGCCTAACCCTAACCTACCCCCAGTGGTGCCTAACCCTACCCCCCCTTCTCGCACCTCCCGTGGGGGTACCTAATCCTAACCTCCCCCCCAGTAGTGCCTAAACCCCCATTCCCGCACCATAACCCTTCCCGGGGGGGGGGGCCTAACCCAAAAACCAGGGGAAGCTCCTAAGCCTAATCCCCCCATCCCTGGCATAAGCTAATACCGCAGCATCTTCGTTCAGGTTGCTAATGGTTGGTATGTTGGACGTCGCTATCCTGATGTCTTCGGGCGTCGGCATTATGCTGGGCATCGGGGATTCGGGCATCAGTACATCAACACACGGGATCCTGTTATCAAACCATGCCCACAAAGTGGGCAGGTGTGATGGTGCAGGCTAGCCCTGTTTGGCCTTGGGAAAAATACTCCTGGAAGGAAACCATGTTGGCAGCCTCACCGCTCTACCTGCCCTGATGATCAATCAGCACAGACTCCAGAACGCGTCGGGCCACAGATAAGCAAAATGTAGATTCGTTACAAATATGATGGAATGGAATGAGAAGAAAACAAGTGAGAAACTGCAAAAGAGGAACAAGGTTTACATTAATTTCTTATGACAATACCACTCTCAGGACATTGATCCATACTGGGCTCTGTTTATTCACATAATGATTTTCTGTCACAGTTTAAGTATGCCATCACGTTGGAAATTAACTTACATTGCAGCTGCGGATATTGAGATATTGTCAGAGAGAGAAGAGGAAACTTTTATCTCTTAAACTTTGTTCACGGTAGCAATATCAATAGTTGTTTTTCCAGTTACAATAAGTAAATGTAACAAAAAAAATAATTGAGAATTTAATCACCGGAGAAAAGAGGAAACCTGACCTGTTTTTATAAAGATCACAAATTGTTAATTGTTCTTTTTCATGAAGTACTCATTGGGCAAAAAACAAAATTAAGATTGAACAAAGTAATTAAAATTAGGTTTACGATGGAAAGAACTAATTAAAAGACAAACGAACTGAAAAAAAAAACAATGTGTAAAGGATATATGTAGGGTCACGTAAGGTCACGAGTATCTTTATTTTAGACACATTTTAACGCTATCAGCGTCAATATTTACATCTGCGCCCCATTCGCTGACGGAGGAATCCAGAGCAATCATGGAACATTGCTAATCATGCAAAAATTATTTCTGATCATTCCAGTGCGACGCTAAATAGTGAAAATCACTATACCTTCCTGCGTGAGAAAATCTACGGATACCTCTGGCGCCAAAAGGGATTATACTCCCTGTTAGAGGCGTATATTCATATATGTAAACGGGGTAAATTTGTCTATATTGACCTGACTTATACGTTTTGCAGTTTTATCCTTTGCTAATTAGGAGTAGCCATGAAGATATCTCTCTGCGGCTGAAGGTCCAGAAAATGTATATTAATAGAGATGTTATGTTCTATTTTCTTAAGTGCTCTATTCATCATGTTAAGTATCGGGGTCCGACCAGATCCCGATAATTAACATTTAAACTCGTTGCGAGCGCCGAAGCAATTCATCATTGCTCCAGCGTGGAGACAGCTGATCCAAAAATCAGCTGTCTCCCAGAAGTGGCTTCACTGCTCCGAAACACTAGTGCGCCTGCATGACCTGTGTAGAGGCACAAGAGCCCTGGCGTCCGGCGGAAGGAGCTGGACAGGGCCTGAGGGATCTGATAACCCTGTACTTCAGGTTGCGGGAGCACTCGCCATCTGAAGATGGTGAATGCTCCCACAGTCAAACTCCGAAATTATTGTATTTTCGAAGATTGATGAATTCTGTCCCCATACTAGTGTATGGAGACAGCGGGCCATTTCGGGAGAGGAAGATAAGTAGGAGATATCTGTGATACTAGTGTATGGGGACAGCAGGCCATTCCGGGAGAGAAAGGTAAGCAGGAGATATCTGTGATACTAGTGTATGGGGACAGCGATCCATTCTGGGAGAGAAAGGTAAGCAGGAGATATCTGTGATACTAGTGTATGGGAACAGCGGGCCATTCCGGGAGAGAAAGGTAAGTAGGAGATATCTGTGATACTAGTGTATGAGGACAGCGGGCCATTCCGGGAGAGAAAGGTAAGTAGGAGATATCTGTGATACTAGTGTATGGGGACAGCGGGCCATTCTGGGAGAGGAAGGTAAGCTGGAGATATCTGTGATACTAGTGTATGGGGAGAGCGGGCCATTCCGGGAGAGGAATGTAAGCAGGAGATATCTGTGATACTAGTGTATGGGGACAGCGGGCCATTCCGCAGGAGGAAGGTAAGTAGGAGATACTGTATCTGTGATACTAGTGTATGGGGACAGCGGGCCATTCCGGGAGAGGAAGGTAAGTAGGAGATATCTGTGATACTAGTGTATGAGGACAGCGGGCCATTCTGGGAGAATAAGGTAAGCTGGAGATATCTGTGATACTAGTGTATGGGGAGAGCGGGCCATTCCGGGAGAGGAAGGTAAGCAGGAGATATCTGTGATACTAGTGTATGGGGACAGCGGGCCATTCCGCAAGAGGAAGGTAAGTAGGAGATACTGTATCTGTGATACTAGTGTATGGGGACAGCGGGCCATTCCGGGAGAGAAAGGTAAGTAGGAGATATCTGTGATAGTGTATGGGGACAGCGGGCCATTCTGGGAGAGGAAGGTAAGCTGGAGATATCTGTGATACTAATGTATGGGGAGAGCAGGCCATTCCGGGAGAGGAAGGTAAGCAGGAGATATCTGTGATACTAGTGTATGGGGACAGCGGGCCATTCCGCAAGAGGCAGGTAAGTAGGAGATACTGTATCTGTGATACTAGTGTATGGGGACAGCGGGCTATTCCGGGAGAGGAAGGTAAGCAGGAGATATCTGTGATACTAGTGTATGGGGACAGTGGGCCATTCTGGTAGAGGAAGGTAAACAGGAGATATCTGTGAAACTAGTGTATGGGGATAGCGGGCCATTCCGGGAGAGAAAGGTAAGTAGGAGATATCTGTGATACTAGTGTATGGGAACAGCAGGCCATTCCGGGGGAATCGGTATGAACCCTAACCTCCCCCCTAAGTGCCTAACCCTAATCCCCCCTGTAAGTGCCTAAACCTAGCCCCCCCCTTCCCCGCTGCCTAAACCTAAGTCCCCCAGGGGGGTGCCTAACCATAACCTCCCCCCGGGAGTCTCCTGGTCTCTGGGGGAAATGAGCGGCGTCTACATCTAGACGCCGGGCATTTCATCCTCGCCGGGATATGACAGTCGGAAAGCCGGCTGTTGGTATAAGGTCAACCGGCTTCCCGATTGCACCCTATTCCGGGAGAGGAAGGTAAGCAGGAAATATCTGTGATACTAGTGTATGAGGACAGTGGGCCATTCTGGGAGAGAAAGGTAAGCTGGAGATATCTGTGATACTAGTATATGGGGAGTGCGGGCCATTCTGGGAGAGGAAGGTAAGCTGGAGATATCTGTGATACTAGTGTATGGGGAGAGCGGGCCATTCCGGGAGAGGAAGGTAAGCAGGAGATATCTGTGATACTAGTGTATGGGGACAGCGGGCCATTCCGCAAGAGGAAGGTAAGTAGGAGATACTGTATCTGTGATACTAGTGTATGGGGACAGCGGGCCATTCTGGGAGAGGAAGGTAAGCTGGAGATATCTGTGATACTAGTGTATGGGGAGAGCGGGCCATTCCGGGAGAGGAAGGTAAGCAGGAGATATCTGTGATACTAGTGTATGGGGACAGCGGGCCATTCTGCAAGAGGAAGGTAAACAGGAGATATCTGTGATACTAGTGTATGGGGATAGCGGGCCATTCCGGGAGAGAAAGGCAAGTAGGAGATATCTGTGATACTAGTGTATGGGAACAGCGGGCCATTCCGGGGGAATCGGTATGAACCCTAACCTCCCCCCTAAGTGCCTAACCCTAATCCCCCCTGTAAGTGCCTAAACCTAGCCCCCCCCTTCCCCGCTGCCTAAACCTAAGTCCCCCAAGGGGGTGCCTAACCATAACCTCCCCCCGGGAGTCTCCCGGCCTCTGGGGGAAATGAGCGTCGTCTACATCTAGACGCCGGGCATTTCATCCTCACCGGGATATGACAGTCGGGAAGCCGGCTGTCGGTATAAGGTCAACCGGCTTCCTGATTGCACCCTATTCCGGGAGAGGAAGGTAAGCAGGAGATATCTGTGATACTAGTGTATGAGGACAGTGGACCATTCCGGGAGAGAAAGGTAAGCAGGAGATATCTGTGAAACTAGTGTATGTGGACAGTGGGCCATTCCGGGAGAGAAAGGTAAGTAGGAGATATCTGTGATACTAGTGTATGGGGACAGCGGGCCATTCCGGGAAAGAAAGGTAAGTAGGAGATATCTGTGATACTAGTGTATGAGGACAGCGGGCCATTCCTGCAGAGAAAGGTAAGCAGGAAATTCTGTGATACTAGTGTATGGGGACAGCGGGCCATTCCGGGAGAGAAAGGTAAGTAGGAGATATCTGTGATACTAGTGTATGGGGACAGCGGGCCATTCTGCAAGAGGAAGGTAAACAGGAGATATCTGTGATACTATTGTATGGGGATAGCGGGCCATTCCGGGAGAGAAAGGCAAGTAGGAGATATCTGTGATACTAGTGTATGGGAACAGCGGGCCATTCCGGGAGAATCGGTATGAACCCTAACCTCCCCCCTAAGTGCCTAACCCTAATCCCCCCTGTAAGTACCTAAACCTAGCCCCCCCCTTCCCCGCTGCCTAAACCTAAATCCCCCAGGGGGGTGCCTAACCATAACCTCCCCCCGGGAGTCTCCCGGCCTCTGGGGGAAATGAGCGGCGTCTACATCTAGACGCCGGGCATTTCATCCTCACCGGGATATGACAGTCGGGAAGCCGGCTGTCGGTATAAGGTCAACCGGCTTCCTGATTGCACCCTATTCCGGGAGAGGAAGGTAAGCAGGAGATATCTGTGATACTAGTGTATGGGGACAGTGGACCATTCCGGGAGAGAAAGGTAAGCAGGAGATATCTGTGAAACTAGTGTATGTGGACAGTGGGCCATTCCGGGAGAGAAAGGTAAGTAGGAGATATCTGTGATACTAGTGTATGGGGACAGCGGGCCAATCCGGGAAAGAAAGGTAAGTAGGAGATATCTGTGATACTAGTGTATGAGGACAGCGGGCCATTCCTGCAGAGAAAGGTAAGCAGGAAATTCTGTGATACTAGTGTATGGGGACAGCGGGCCATTCCGGGAGAGAAAGGTAAGTAGGAGATATCTGTGATACTAGTGTATGGGGACAGCGGGCCATTCCGGGAGTGAAAGGTAAGCAGGAGATATCTGTGATACTAGAGTATGGGGACAGCGGGCCATTCCGCCACAGAAAGTTAAGTAGGAGATATCTGTGATATTAGTAGTGTATGGGGACAGCGGGCCATTCCGGGAGAGAAAGGTAAGCAGGAGATATCTGTGATACTAGTGTATGGGGACAGCGGGCCTTTCCGGGAGAGAAAGGTAAGCAGGAGATATCTGTGATACTAGTGTATGGGGACAGCGGGCCATTCCAGGAGAGAAAGGTAAGTAGGAGATATCTGTGATACTAGTGTATGGGGACAGCGGGCCTTTCCGGGAGAGAAAGGTAAGCAGGAGAGATGTCTGTGATACTAGTGTATGGGGACAGCGGGCCATTCCGGGAGAGAAAGGTAAGTAGGAGATACTGTATCTGTGATATCTCCTGCTTTACCTTTTTAATGATTGGCCCAAAAACTTAGGCCCTCATTCAGAGCCGTACGCTCTGAGCAGAGCGCACGCTCTGAATGAGGGCCGCCCTCCATAAAAATGGAGCGTCCTCCTGGACGCTCGTATAGCTGTGGGTCACCACCCACAGCCTATACGAGCGTGCAGTTTGATGGTCGTGACCATCGCGACCATCGAAACTGCGAGCCGGAGCCTGCGGTTGAGGTTTTCAACCGAAAAGCTCCGGAGTGATTTTGGCTCTATCAGAGCCAAAATCACTCCCACTGACATCACTAGTGATGTCAGTGGGCCGGCTTCTGACGGGAGGCACGCCCCCGACACGCCCACCAAAGGGGGCATGCTGTCAGTCAACATCGACAGCACGCCCCCTTTGAAGAGACACTACGAGCGAAGGAAAATCCTTCGCTCGTCGCGTCTGGCGCATGCGCACGACGGAGCTCCCTCCGTCGTGCGCATGCTCAGTGCAGAACATCGACCCACTTGCGAGCGGACAGCC
This sequence comes from Taudactylus pleione, assembly GCA_031769625.1. NCBI lineage: Eukaryota > Metazoa > Chordata > Amphibia > Anura > Myobatrachidae > Taudactylus > Taudactylus pleione. The sequence goes on from JAUIMM010000952.1 coordinate 1,317,070, forward strand.
GCTCGCGAGTGGGTCTGAATCAGGCCCTTAATTTCTACAACTGCAGGTGAAAATGTCCATGTAGAAATTAAGTGTTGATGACTAAGTAGGAGATATCTGTGATACTAGTGTATGGGGACATTCACTTATAAACAAGTGAATTTTTCTGTCTGCTGTTACTGGCTCCATCTTTCCGAAGACATTGCCAGAAAGATGTCGCTGCTGATAACAGGTATGGGGAGGGCCTGCTTGCCTCAGTTTCAAAACTCTGCCATCTGTCGGTGACAGCCTGAGCGTATAGTGACTGGAACCAGCTGGCCATACTGGGCAGCCCCTGAGATGCAGGAAGCTCAGAGGCAGATCTGTAAATCATGGCTCTAACATGGCTCTTTCACTTGATCTTTTGCTGCTGTGTCATGTTAGATATCTGCAAAGTCTCTCTAGAAAAAAATCTGTAGCAAAAATAAAAATGACAAATATTAACCAAAAAAGTAAAATAATTCCACTGCTAAAAACCCGCACTTTAGTAAATACACCCCTAGGCTCTTTCATCATTTTCAGACCAGGACCCATGTGTCTCTTCATCCGGCCCTGAAGTTATCTATGTACAGTGTGTAAGTCGTAGTGATGTCACATTCTAATATCACTATGATCTCAGTGTGGTGAGCGTTGGGCAAAGGCAGTGAGTCAGGTCTCCATCGCCAGACTGTACTAAAAGTGCGAGTCCAGTAGGAAGATGAAGGGAACCAGGAAATTTGACACAACCTCCTCCCCACCACAATGGTCCCCTGTTTATCATAAGGCCCTGGCTCTCAAAAGATCAGAGCAAAGGTCTCCTCTGAGCTGGCGTAAGTACAGAAACTACATGCATCAGATTGTGCATCCTCAGAAGATTCCCACGGGGAGGGTTAGGCTGTGGAAGGTGTGGGTTAGGGGGCGGCTTAGCGTTAGGCTGCGGGACGGGAGGGTTAGGGGTAGACTGCGGGACGGGTGGGTTGAGGTTAGGCTGTGGGAAGGGTGTTAGGCTGCGGGACGGGAGGGTTAGGGGTAGACTGCGGGACGGGTGGGTTGAGGTTAGGCTGTGGGAAGGGTGGGTTGAGGTTAGGCTGTGGAAGGTGTGGGTTAGGGGAAGGCTTATCGTTAGGCTGCGGGACGGGAGGGTTAGGCCGCGGGACTGGAGGGTTAGGGGTAGGCTGCGGGACGGGTGGGTTGAGGTTAGGCTGTGGGAAGGGTGGGTTAGGGTTAGGCTACAGGAGGTGTAAGTTAGGCTGCGGGACGGGGTGGGTTAGGTTGCGGGACGGGAGAGTTGGGGTTAGGCTGCAGGAGAGGTAAGTTAGGCTGCGGGACGGGGTGTTAGGATAAAGCCGCGGGATGGGAGGGTTAGGCTGCGGGTCGGGGTGTTAGGGTTAAGTCGCGGGACGGGAGGGTTAGGCTGCGGGAGGCGTGCGTTAAGGTTACTGTATAATACTTACAGAAATCTGTTGGGATTAAAAAAGTTGAATTCAGTGAACCCAACGTATGGTGAATATAAGACATAAGCCTTCTTATTGATAGACTGATAGACAAAAATAATTATAGGTTAAATTACCCCTAAACCTAAATTTTCATATACACACATCAAAAAGATAAAATACAGTATACGGATTGCTATTAAATTGACATTCCACAGTTCTGTGAAAAGTATTCCCTATTGGAGATTTACCTCCCAACGTCATCCAACATTTTTAAAACTCATCAGACATAGATTAAAAAGCTGCAATGTTAGCCAGTCATGCGGCTGGGACATCACCGTTCTGCCCGTGTCTGAATACATTTATCCACATTGAGTTTGCAGCAAGGCAAGTCTGCAAATCTGTCTGTCCCACTCTGCTGGCTCAGAGAGTAGAGAAGCACCTCCCTCCGTGCACAATCTAGCAAGATTGCTCTTTTGTGAGCATTAATCACTTTGCCACTTACTGTATGTAATTCGGCTCTGCAATACACAGGCTTAAGCTGCGTACACACTGGGGCGATGGGCATTCGTTCTAACATCTGAACAAATGTCCTTGAGAGGGGATTGCCTGTCCACACTTCGATCACTGGGCCTGATTCTGCCCCGCTCTCTAGGCTGCGTTCGCACGCAGCCAGCCGATGTTTGCATTCTGCGCAAGCGTATGCATCGCAGTGTGCGTGCGCGAACCAGTGCGAGCGATCGGGAAGGGTTTGCAGCCCGGCTGATTGCGTGACAGGAGAAGCCGTTTGTGGGTGGTGACAGGGGCTGGCTTCTAGAAATGGGGGAGTGGAGGTGCGAACGCAGGCCTGCCTGAGCGTCATAACGCCGTTTCAAACGCGTGAATAATTAATACGCAGCGTCATAGTACACGTCACCTGGCTGAATTTTACACTGAAGTGCTCGCAGTGCTTGCGGTAGGGTATGATCTGCCACAACTGCTGCGATCGCATCCGATGGTACCGATAGTTGCATACACTTACTGGACATGACGTGGGAAAGTGGGCGTCTTAAGACAGGCTGGTGGGCGTCTGCATACACAGAGCGATCGCACCCTAAGACATAGTGGGCGTGCTAATGCCTTGCCGTGCGATCGCCTGCCTTTGACAGATTTGCGTACGCTGGGTGCATGCGAACGCAACTTGGGAGCGGGTCTGAATCGAGCCCACTGCTCCATCCTTCATTAACTCACCATAGGTCGCTAGCGAAGTCGTCAGGTCCGATGTGCAGCACATCAAACCTAGTGACCGTCACCGGTACACACTGAGCGGTGAAGGAGATTTGTTGTTACGAAATGGCATATCGGCCCGATATCGCTACAGTGTGTACCCAGCTTAAGATAAGTATCATTACTTTCTCTTATATTGCCTCAAAATGATTATGCAGAGCGGATTAAATATAACGTTTTGCTAAAATGTTCAATATTGCACATTTGTTATATACTGCCAACTATTGTTGGGTTAGGTATATATGTTTGACAATCACGATGTCGGCATTCATCCTGTCGACATTGTTAGACTGTCGACATACAGTACTGGTTTTCTTCTTATTCTGTCCCTAACCCTGGCGGCAACCCCAATTCTAATCCTAACCCTAAATGTTGAAATTATGACAATGTCAACATTTCCGATGGTGTCAACATTAATGAGGTTGGTATTTTATCCATGTCAGCCTTCTGCTGTCGACATGCTAAGCGCCAACATAGTAACTGCATACCCTATTGCAGAGGTTTCCAAACAGTTCAGGTTTTAGAGACATCCATGGTTGAGCACAGGTGATGAAATAAAATTGTCCGAGGTACTAATTAAGCTGGGATCAGTATGAATGACCGCCCAACGGAGGTGAGTAAACTACCTGACCCTCCCCTCTCCCCCCCTAACCCTAACCGTCTTTTAGGGGTGCCTAAACCTAACCCCCACTTCCACTAGCCTAACCCCAACCCACCCGGGGGTGGGGTGCCTAACCCTAAATCCCTCTGGGGTGCCCTAAGCCTAACCATCCCCCCTGCGGCTATGAGGATGACCGGCCCGTACTTACCTCATTTGGTCCCACGCCATTCTGGATTCCGGCGTCAGGATTATGATAGGCGTAGGTATTTCGACGCCTATCAATAATCCCTAGCAGGCATTCTGCCGTCGGGATTGTGACTGCATCCCATTAAGCCACCTGCGCTCAACCATGGATATTTCTAAAACCTGAACTGTTGGGGAACCTTGAGAACCTCTGCCCTATTCTCTAGTGAGATAATGTCATACTTGCCTACCCTCCCGAAAATCGAGTGTCGCTCCCGGCCCCCCTGGAAGGCAGGCAAACCTCTCGGCAGCCGCCAATCCGCCCAACCCCCCCCCCTCCCGCATCAAGGGGGGGCGTGACGCAATTCACGCTGAATCGCATCATCATGGTTAATATCGGCATTGTGCAGAGGGGGCGGAGCCACGATGACGCGATCACGCCCCCTTGATGTATAATCGCACCCCCCCACCCTCGCCATGGAAGGCGGACAGCTCCCTCTCGGAAGGAGGGTGCTGAAAATCGGCAGGTATGGATAATGTAGACTCAGAAATGATCCCCGCCAAATCCTAACATATGATCATAGACATACAGTATTTACAAAATATCCCATAATCAAGTGATATTCTGCTTGTGCGTGATAAAAAAAAGTATCTATGAATATTCAGCGGCACCAAATAGTCCTTCTCAGCGTGCCAGGTCTGCGGCAACGCGCGTCTTTTTCGTTCAAAATATGCATCTTATGCGCATTCAAAAAATTAATAGAAGCAACAAAACTACGACATTGCTAGCTTACACTGATCGATGTGGTGTGCGACATTTGTACTTCTGAGTGCGACTAAAGCAGGGTACACACCTATACAATCGTCGGGCCGTTCTTTTGGCCCATTTCCTGCAATATCGCGAGAGTGTGTATGCGCCTTTCATCATATTTCTTTGGAAGAAAACTGGTCGAACCGAAGAATGTTGTTTAATATTCTTCCGATTCTACCAGGCCAGATCGGACCAAGGGCCTGATTCAGAGCCAGACGCTCTTTGAGAGCACTCGCTCTGAATCAGGGTGTCCCTTTTTTTTTTTTAAAGACGGCCTCCTGGCCGCTCGCATAGCTGTGGATGACCACCCACAGCTTATGCGAACGGCCAGGTGATGGTCGCGATGGTCAAGACCATCGCGACCATCGGGCTTGCGACGAGACCCTTGTGGTAGGGTCTCGTGGCCGCAAGCTCCAGTGGACTTCCTGCTCTAATAGAACAGGAAGTCCACCTACTGACATCACGAGTGATGTCAGTTTGGCCGCCCACAAACGGCAGGCGTTCCTGCAGGAATGCCTCCGTTTGCCCAGCCACCCCCCCTGCCCGCCTCCAAAATGGGGCAAGCTGTCAATCACCATCGACAGCTGCCCCGCTTTGGTGCGAGACAAGTAGCGACGGAGCGCCCGTCGCTGGCCGGGTCTCGCGCATGCACACGCCGGCTCCGGCGTGTGCAGTGGGGGACCATCGACCCGCTTGCGAGCGCTGTTCGCTCGCGAGCGGGTCTGAATCGGGCCCCAAGAGTGCAGTGTGTGTGCGCACCTCCAACCGTTCTACACCAGCAGCAGCGCCACCGCCCCTGTGGGTGGTACAATAGTTTTTATTTGATATTTTGGCTGTCGGAGATCGAAGGTTCGGCAGTATGATTGTATAGGTGTGTACGCGTGTCGGGAGTGTAATCGATGGAACCATGGCATCGAAAGAGCGATCGCAAAGTTGTGTACCCAGCTTATCTCTGAATCAGTGTAAAAAAAAGGGAACCGAAGTGAGCGACCATGTCTTTTCCCCGCACCAAGTTCCGCAATTTTGTACGAGTGTCATTAAAGATGCGGCTTAGCTTTTCGCTGTGTCTGCGATGTGATATCGTCTTCATATAAAGCTGCTTTTGTGTATTTATTTGGTGCTCCTTTAATTCTTGGCCCAATTAGTTGGCTATACCCCAGGGCCAAATATTGCGGTCAGCTGCCGGGACGAGTATAGTGAAGACTATTGTATCTCATTCAAGCTGGTGACTTGTACTATACAGTATGAAAGTTAATACAGGGAAAAAAAAAAGTATTTTACATAATAAACACGTTTATTTTAAAACAAGCAACTAGTAGAATTAGCTGCGAAAATGTACATTACAATGGCTCGGAAATCAACTTGGTAAACAGCCCCAGAGGACTCCTTACACGCAGAGCCCGAGGAAGTGCTTTACACCGCCATCTGTCAATGAAAGAATCGCTGAGCCCGAGCGCCACTCGCGCACAATCCCAAGGAGCCAGGAAGTAGCGTTTCCACTGGGATGAGTCAACTTTTATAATAGAAGTGCCCGAGGCTCGGTGAATTATATTGATATTCATTTTTCTGTGTTTTGAGTGTCACATGAATAGAAGCGCAGGAACCAGCTTTGTGCTAATGTGGCTCGCTGGATCTTAAAGGGGCTCTTCAATCAGAAAACTAATTGTGTGGAAATTAAACAGCATACTGTATTCTTCAAACCAGGGAAAACAGATTTGTATTTTATTATAGGCGTATAGCTATTTATGTTTCCTCTACGTTGTAGGAATACTAGCGGCCATGATTTATACCGGTTCTTAACTCTATGTGGTGCTAACTCTATATATTATGTATTCTTTTATGCATTTTTTATAGTGTGTGCAAATACAATTCTCTTTGTTGGATATCTATATATCAATATATATGTATATACATAAATACAAACTAGTTTATCGGTCTCAGGGCCTGATTCAGAGCCGCTCGTAAGTGGCCGCTCGTTCGCTCCGAGCGATGTTCGCACAACTGCTCATGCGTATTGGTCGTCGTAATGCGCAGGCGCCAACCAGTCAGTGCGATCGGAAATCGAGCGCTCGCCAAATAGCGAGTGCCTGCTAATTTGAGTGACAGGATGAGGCGTTTGTGGGTGGTAACAGGGGAAGGTGCTTGAAAACAGGGAGTGGAGATCCGAACGCAGGCGTGCCAAACGGTCAAAACGGGCGTTTTAAGGCTATGCATAATTAACAAAGCAGCGTCATCGGCCACGTCACTTGGTTGTCACTTGGCCTGAACTGTTCGCATGATTGCGGTAGGAAAATGCTACCACAAGCACTGCGAGCAATTCAGACGCCTTTCGATGTACTCGATTAATCAAATAAATAGTGGAGATGACGTAGGATGCGAGCGGCCAGGGGGCGTCTTTACAAAATAGCGAGCGCATGTTTCGTTCACTCGCTCAGACATAGAGGCGTCAACAGACCACAAAGAGCGAGCGCTCAATTTAAATAGCCGGCCCCTTTTTCAGAACGAGCGAGCGCAAATAGCGTCCGGCTCTGAATCAGGCCCTCAGACCCAGCTCCACCCCATCTCACCACTAAGTGAGGAGTGCATCATTATGTACACACGCTGGTATTTCGGCCTCAGACACTCTCCCACCCTGCTACACCCCATTTCGCCCTCCACTATCCAGCCTCCCTCCCTCTGTTCTGGAGGCATTGCATCATTTTACCCCTAATGACGTGAGTCAGAACACCCAAAGTTAAAAAGAAACGCCCTGAAATGGTTGATAAAACGCAAATACGGTTATAACTAACTGAACTTGCAATCAAACCAGGACAGACTGTAGTTCATTGGGCCCGGTATCCGGATAAAAGATAGACCGTAAAAAGGTCAACAATGTCACTCTAGATAGACACCAGATGTTAGACAGACAATATGTCGACAGGGACAAATGGTCGACACACTGAAGGTCGACAGGTACAAATGGTCGACACTGTCAAATGGTCGACATTAAATGGTCGACTTTTTTAGGTTCTGGCACTTACCCCAACGGTTATGGTTAGGCACTTACCCCGATGGTTAGGGTTAGGCACCAGGAGGGAGGGTTAGGCACTTACCAGAGGGTTAAAGTTATACACTAGAAGGGAGGGTTATGGTCAGGCACCTATCCCGACGGTTAGGCACGAGGAGGGAGGGTAAGGGTTAGGCACCAAAGAGAGGGTTAGGGTGAAGATTAGGGCTAGAAAAAAAAATTAATTACGTCGACCATTTGTGCGGTGACCACTTTCATGGGACGACCATTTGACCCTGTCGACCATTTGTACATGTCAGCCTTCTCCCATGTCGACCTTCAGTGTGTTGACATTTTGTCCCTGGCGACCTATTGCCTGTCTAACATCTGGTGTCTATCTAGACACTGTTGACCTTTTTACGGTCTATCTTTTATAACATAACCATTGGGCCCGTCTGCCGATGGCCTCATCCAATTGCCCTCTCTGTTTTGATCTGAAAGCGATTCTGCACAACTGTACCAAGCAAAGAACATGAGAAAAAGCTGAACCTCAGATAAACGCGTACAGCCCCAGGCCCCTGTCAACTTAGGCCCCTCTGAAATGTATATTTTCTGCTAGTACCAATACATAAACCATGCAAAATACAAATGGATGGGAGAATCTCCCGGCAGTAAGAGCAGGGTCCACCTCCGATAAAGTCTGCTGCGGGTAGCTCTCTACGGCGGCCGTCTACACAGTTGGAAATTGCATTTTGAAATATAGAAATACATTTCCTTATAGATGTTAAGATGGAATTGTACCTTTCAAAAGGTCATATTAAAGGCAGGCTTTATGGCTCCCCACCACCGCCATTAATGTCAGCAGGACGCTAATAACACCCAAATGATGTTATACAATTGTGCTCGGCGAAACAAGGCAAAATCTGGAGCAATGTCAGCGGCAATATACATATAATGGAATTCATGGCGGCATTAAAAGACATTTCCAGTCTCACTTGTCAGGAACGAGCGTCGTCCCAGGTCCCACGCTCAGAACACCTTTCCATCGGAGGATCATAAACTGTCCTTTCATTAGCAATTAAAAGTCATTTCTCCTCCACAAATGTTGTCACGTTCCCTGTGTCCTAATTCCCCTCTCCCCTCCTTACGGGCTGCAACTCTGGGGTCTGCCTCAGCTCAGGCAATTGCTTGACCTAATCATAACAACGGGTTAGTAATTGTCTCACTGGCACAAAGGACCCAGAGAGCTTTTTTTTGGGGGAAAATGATGGCTGTCTGAACATGATACATGACTCTCCAGGCGTTATAGGGACCACGCGGGCAGCTCACTTACACAAAGTGTCTCCGTCCCGTCATGTGTGACGACTCTTCTTAATGACATAAGGGAACCTTGGCTTACATGCCTTTGGTTTATGTTTAAATACAAATTCAGGGGAGAATGATACTAAACCGATGATTATTTTTCGTTACTATTACCTCTAAAAATAATGCAGTAATTACAATGAATTGGCAGGGATAACAAGGAGAGCGTCAAATAATTTCCCACAACATGTGTACGTGTCGCATTGTCTTTTCTTGTGTCGCTATAATTAAATATGGATTGCCTCAGTCACAATTAAGCAACGTTGCGGGGAGAGATGGCAGAAATCTCCCAGTTGCACAGAGTCCAGAAATTGTTCTTAGCTTAGGGTCTCATTCAGACCCGCTTGCGAGCGCTCAGCGATTTTGAGGCCCTGCGCAATTTTTCTCTTGCTCCGGGGCTCACTACAAAAGGGGCGGCTGTCGATGGTGATCGACAGCTCGCCATGTATTAGAGGCGGTGTGGGGGAGGGGGTTGGTTGGCCAAAGGAGGCGTTCCCGAAGGAACGCCTGCCGTTTGGGGGCGGCCCCACTGACATAACTCGTGATGTCAGTGGTGAGCTTCCGGCTCTATTAGAGCCGAAAGCTCACTGGGGCTTGCCGCAGACGAGATCCTACCACAAGGGTCTCGTCGCAAGCTCCGATGGTCGCGATGGTCTTGACCATCGCGACCATCAACCTGGCCGTTCACTAAAGCTTAGCGAACGGCCAGGAGGCCGGCTCTTTACAGAGAAAGCGGCCGCCCTCATTCAGAGCGAGCGCTCGCATTTTGCCAGCGGCTCTGAATGAGGTCCTTAGTTTCTCAGTCCTGCTAAGCATCCCTTACGAGCCTGGGTCAAAGTGAAAAGAATAGGTCGTAGAATTACTTTTTTTATTGGGCAAATATGTCAGTATGTGCTCCCAGTGCACACAAAGATGTCAGCTCATAGGGCCTGATTCAGTAAGGATTGCAACTGCGATTTCAATAGCGATTACGCACGCAGTCTCACTGCGATAGTATGCTAATCCATTGCGATCACTATGCCGTCGCAGCACAACATAAGGACGCCCACTTTACCTTACACACATCCGTAATGTTTAGCAGGACTGCGAAACCATCGGCACCATCGCAGCCTCACGCGCACACTTGCACAAGCTCTGACCTTACTCAGAAATTGCTAACTTCAGCGCACACTATCAGGCTTCAGGCTACTAGGGCACTGCAGTGGCTAAATTATGCACGCCCATGCAACGGCGTTCAAACGCACTGGCGCGCCTGCGTTTCACTGACCACCCCCCGTTACCACCACAAACGGCACTTCCTGTCAATCACTCTGCGATGGGTCTGCGTATTCACTGCGATCGCAGTTGCGATCCAAGCTATTGTAAATTGCAGCGTAATAATAAAGCTGTTCAGCATTTGTGGGCTACATGCAAAATCAGCCAGTATTTACCCTGCATGCAAAAAAAATTGTTCTATGTATGTGCACCCCTTGCTTTGCAACATGGTTTGTCAAGGTGCACAGTTACATTCTCTATCTCACGCTATTCCCAAATCTGAATCAGGCCTATAGATCGTAAAGTCCACTGGGGAAGGGACTGATGTGAGTGACTGAAACATTCTCTACAAAGTGCTGCGGAATATGTGTGCGCTATATAAACAACTGTTAATAATAAACATAAATGAATCGCGTTATCGTGGCCACGCCCCCTGCTTCACAATGCCGTTAATTTCGGCATTATGAAGAGGGAGCAGGGGCCACAATGACCAATGACGCTATCACGCGGCCACGCCCCTGCCCCCAATACGTTATCAACACCCGGCCATGACCCCCACTGCATGCAGACATTCAGCTCCCTCCCAGGAGGAATGTCGACAAGTATGGCTGATAATAGCATTAGCATATAGTCACAGACACACGGCTGTACACCAGGGGAAGGGCTGATACCAGCATTAGCATATAGTCACAGACACACAGCTGTACACCAGGGGAAGGGCTGATACCAGCATTAGCATATAGTCACAGACACACGGCTGTACAACAGGGGAAGGGCTGATACCAGCATTAGCATATAGTCACAGACACACAGCTGTACACCAGGGGAAGGGCTGATACCAGCATTAGCATATAGTCACAGACACACGGCTGTACACCAGGGGAGGGGCTGATACCAGCATTAGCATATAGGTACAGACACACGGCTGTACACCAGGGGAAGGGGCTGATACCAGCATTAGCATATAGTCACAGACACACGGCTGTACACCAGGGGAAGGGCTGGTACCAGCAGTAGCATATAGTCACAGACACACAGCTGTACACCAGGGGAAGGGCTGATACCAGCATTAGCATATAGCCACTGACACACGGCTGTACACCAGGGGAAGGGACGATACCAGCATTAGCATATAGTCACAGACACACGGCTGTACACCAGGGGAAGGGCTAGTACTAGCATTAGCATATAATCACAGACACAGAGCTGTACACCAGGGGAAGGGCTGATACCAGCATTAGCATATAGCCACAGACACACGGCTGTACACCAGGGGAAGGGACGATACCAGCATTAGCATATAGTCACAGACACACGGCTGTACACCAGGGGAAGGGCTGATACCAGCATTAGCATATAATCACAGACACACAGCTGTACACCAGGGGAGGGGCTGATACCAGCATTAGCATATAGTCACAGACACACGGCTGTACACCAGGGGAAGGGCTGATACCAGCATTAGCATATAGTCACAGACACACGGCTGTACACCAGGGGAAGGGCTGATACCAGCATTAGCATATAGTCACAGACACATGGCTGTACACCAGGGGAAGGGCTGATACCAGCATTAGCATATAGTCACAGACACTCAGCTGTACACCAGGGGAAGGGCTGATACCAGCATTAGTATATAGTCACAGACACATGGCTGTACACCAGGGGAAGGGCTGATACCAGCATTAGCATATAGTCACAGACACACGGCTGTACACCAGGGGAAGGGCTGATACTAGCATTAGCATATAGTCACAGACACATGGCTGTACACCAGGGGAAGGGCTGATACCAGCATTAGCATATAGTCACAGACACTCGGCTGTACATCAGGGGAAGGGCTGATACCAGCATTAGCATATAGTCACAGACACATGGCTGTACACCAGGGGAAGGGGCTGATACCAGCATTAGCATATAGTCACAGACACGGCTGTACACCAGGGGAAGGGGCTGATACCAGCATTAGCATATAGTCACAGACACACGGCTGTACACCAGGGGAAGGCCTGATACCAGCATTAGCATATAGTCACAGACACACAGCTGTACACCAGGGGAAGGGCTAATACCAGCATTAGCATATAGTCACAGACACACAGCTGTACACCAGGGGAAGGACTGGTACCATCATTAGCATATAGTCACAGACACACGGCTGTACACCAGGGGAAGGGCTGATACCAGCATTAGCATATAGTCACAGACACACGGCTGTACAGCAGGGGAAGAGCTGATACCAGCATTACCATATAGTCACAGACACACGGCTGTACACCAGGGGAAGGGCTGATACCAGCATTAGCATACAGTCACAGACACACGGCTGTACACCAGGGGAGGGGCTGATACCAGCATTAGCATATAGTCACAGACACACGGCTGTACACCAGGGGAAGGGCTGATACCAGCATTAGCATATAGTCACGGATACACGGCTGTACACCAGGGGAAGGGCTGATACCAGCATTAGCATATAGTCACAGACACATGGCTGTACACCAGGGGAAGGTCTGATACCAGCATTAGCATATAGTCACAGACACATGGCTGTACACCAGGGGAAGGTCTGATACCAGCATTAGCATACAGTCACAGACACACGGCTGTACACCAGGGGAAGGGCTGATACCAGCATTAGCATATAGTCACAGACACATGGCTGTACACCAGGGGAAGGTCTGATACCAGCATTAGCATACAGTCACAGACACACGGCTGTACACCAGGGGAAGGGCTGATACCAGCATTAGCATATAGTCACGGATACACGGCTGTACACCAGGGGAAGGGCTGATACCAGCATTAGCATATAGTCACAGATACACGGCTGTACACCAGGGGAGGGGCTGATACCAGCATTAGCATATAGTTACAGACATGACTACAGCAAAAAAGACACTGAACAAGCCAGCTCCATAATGTAAATAACCTAAATAGGTAGTTGAAAATAATAAAATTATTTAATTTGTCATATAGCTACTATTCCTGAAGGGGAATAGTCTTGAAGGGGTTAAGAATTCTACGCGTGGCATGGATGATACACGCACTTGACATACAACGCTGCAACAATCCCCGCACCTGGCGGGGAAGCGCGGCAAAGCGATGTGTGTGGGATTTCTCATTTAATTTCTGTTTCTGTTTAAAGGTCTAGAAGTGTATGGGGATACTTAGCATAATTATACGCCGCGCCGCGCTCCTTTTCAAGACAGATTAAAATATTTACACGAATATGAAAATGCAACTCTGGCTACCTTTGCTTAGAGGTAAGAAAGGGAGAGAATCTTTTATCTGGTGACGGCTTGTGAATTCCTGATGTGGAGCCTGAGCCCAGCAATGCGTTCCTGTTCAGCTCTGATAACAGACCACAACCACGTCCTCACAATATGTCATTATTTCTTTCTACAAAGTTGCAAATGGATTTAAAGCTCAGGTCCCAATTAATGGACCCATTTTTAGAAACCCTTTTCCTTTTCATACACTTTAAAACTCTCTAGCAAATGTCATACCTGGAGGATTGTTAAAGCTGCTGCATTTAATTTTCGGGGAGAAGAAAATCGTACAGGCTTTAATAAAATGTGCTGGGCAGATCGAGGAAAGAAATGAGTTTATTTTGCTCGGCGCCGCGGTGGGCAAAACCCGGGGACCTCGGTAGAAATGATAAAAGTCTGAACTGAATTTTATCCTACATCAGCCTTTTCCTGCCCAACCAATAATGTGCCCCCCTTCCTCACATTATAAGAGCAGTACCCCAATCCATTTCACCAGCAATAGCGTCACTAACATTATACCACCAGTAGCCCCAAACACATTATACCAGTAATGCTCCCACACACATTATACCAGTAATGCTCCCACACACATTATACCATTAATACTCCCACACACATTATACCACTAATACTCCCACACACATTATACCAGTAATACTCCCACACACATTATACCAGTAATGCTCCCACACACATTATTATACCACTAATATTCCCACACACAGTATACCACTATTACTCCTACAGAAATGATATCAGTAATGCTCCCACACACATTATACCACTAATACTCCCACACACATTATACCACTAATACTCCCACACACATTATACCAGTAATGCTCCCACACACATTATACCACTAATACTCCCACACACATTATACCAGTAATGCTCCCACACACATTATACCACTAATACTCCCACACACATTATACCAGTAATGCTCCCACACACATTATACCACTAATACTCCCACACACATTATACCACTAATACTCCCACACACATTATACCACTAATACTCCCACACACATTATTATACCACTAATACTCCCACACACATTATTATACCACTAATACTCACACACACATTATACCACTAATACTCCCACACACGTTATACCACTAATACTCCCACACACGTTATACCACTAATACTCCCACACTCATTATAACACTAATACTCCCACACACATTATACCACTAATACTCCCACACACATTATACCACTAATACTCCCACACACATTATACCAGTAATGCTACCACACACATTATACCACCAGTAGCCCCAAACACATTATACCAGTAATGCTCCCACACACGTTATACCACTAATGCTCCCACACACATTATACCACTAATACTCCCACATACATTATACCAGTAATGCTCCCACACACATTATACCACTAATACTCCCCCACACATTATACCAGCAATGCTCCCACACACATTATACCACTAATACTCCCACACACATTATACCACTAATACTCCCACACACATTATACCACTAATGCTCCCACACACATCATACCACTAATGCTCCCACACACATTATACCACTAATACTCCCACACACATTATACCAGTAATGCTCCCACACACATTATACCACTAATACTCCCACACACATTATACCAGTAATGCTCCCACACACATTATACCAGTAATTATCCCACACACATTATACCAGTAATGCTCCCACACACATTATACCACTAATACTCCCACACACATTATACCAGTAATGCTCCCACACACATTATACCAGTAATTATCCCACACACATTATACCAGTAATGCTCCCACACACATTATACCACTAATGCTCCCACACACATTATACCAATAATACTCCCACACACATTATACCAGTAATGCTCCCACACACGTTATACCACTAATACTCCCACATACATTATACCAGTAATGCTCCCACACACATTATACCACTAATGCTCCCACACACATTATACCACTAATACTCCCACATATATTATTCCAGTAATCCTCCCACACACATTATACCAGTAATGCTCTCACACACATTATTATACCACTAATACTCCCACACACAGTATACCACTAATACTCCCACAGAAATTATACCAGTAATGCTCCCACACACATTATACCACTAATGCTCCCACACACATTATACGACTAATACTCCCACACACATTATACCAGTAATGCTCCCACACACATTATACCACTAATACTCCCACACACATTATACCAGTAATGCTCCCACACACATTATACCACTAATACTCCCACACACATTATACCACTAATACTCCCACACACATTATTATACCACTAATACTCCCACACACATTACACCACTAATACTCCCACACACATTATACCACTAATACTCCCACACACGTTATTTCCCTAATACTCCCACACACATTATACCACTAATACTCCCATACACATTATTCCAGTAATGCTCCCACACACATTATACCACTAATACTCCCACACACATTATACCAGTATTTCTCCCACACACATTTAACCACTAATACTCCCACACACATTATTATACCACTAACACTCCCACACACATTATTATACCACTAAGACTCCCACACACATTATACCACTAATACTCCATCACACATTATACCACTAATACTCCCACACACGTTATTTCACTAATGCTCCCACACACATTATTCCACTAATGCTCCCACACACATTATACCAGTAATACTCCCACACACCTTATACCACTAATACTCCCACACTCATTATACCACTAATACTCCCACACACATTATACCACTAATACTCCCACACACATTATACCAGTAATGCTCCCACACACATTATACCAGTAATGCTCCCACACACATTATACCACTAATACTCCCACACACATTATACCACTAATGCTCCCACACACATTATACCAGTAATGCTCCCACACACATTATACCACTAATACTCCCACACACATTATACCACTAATGCTCCCACACACATTATACCACTAATACTCCCACACACATTATACCAGTAATGCTCCCACACACATTATACCACTAATACTCCCACATATATTATTCCAGTAATCCTCCCACACACATTATACCAGTAATGCTCTCACACACATTATTATACCACTAATACTCCCACACACAGTATACCACTAATACTCCCACAGAAATTATACCAGTAATGCTCCCACACACATTATACCACTAATGCTCCCACACACATTATACGACTAATACTCCCACACACATTATACCAGTAATGCTCCCACACACATTATACCACTAATACTCCCACACACATTATACCAGTAATGCTCCCACACACATTATACCACTAATACTCCCACACACATTATACCACTAATACTCCCACACACATTATTATACCACTAATACTCCCACACATATTACACCACTAATACTCCCACACACATTATACCACTAATACTCCCACACACGTTATTTCCCTAATACTCCCACACACATTATACCACTAATACTCCCATACACATTATTCCAGTAATGCTCCCACACACATTATACCACTAATACTCCCACACACATTATACCAGTATTTCTCCCACACACATTTAACCACTAATACTCCCACACACATTATTATACCACTAATACTCCCACACACATTATTATACCACTAATACTCCCACACACATTATACCACTAATACTCCATCACACATTATACCACTAATACTCCCACACACGTTATTTCACTAATGCTCCCACACACATTATTCCACTAATGCTCCCACACACATTATACCAGTAATACTCCCACACACCTTATACCACTAATATTCCCACACTCATTATACCACTAATACTCCCACACACATTATACCACTAATACTCCCACACACATTATACCAGTAATGCTCCCACACACATTATACCAGTAATGCTCCCACACACATTATACCAGTAATGCTCCCACACACATTATACCACTAATACTCCCACACACATTATACCACTAATGCTCCCACACACATTATACCAGTAATGCTCCCACACACATTATACCACTAATACTCCCACACACATTATACCACTAATGCTCCCACACACATTATACCACTAATACTCCCACACACATTATACCAGTAATGCTCCCACACACATTATACCAGTAATGCTCCCACACACATTATACCAGTAATGCTCCCACACACATTATACCACTAATATTCCCACACACATTATACCACTAATACTCCCACACACATTATACCAGTAATGCTCCCACACACATTATACCAGCAAGGGATGTAGTCATAATCCCGGCCAATCTACTTGGCCAAGAGTCAGGCCTGCCCCAAATATACTATTACCCTGTGCAAGAAATTTTGGTGTGCCCCCCCCTTCCCCATTCGCAATCCAACTATATCCATAATTAACTAACCCCCCAAAAAGTGTCCTAGTTTTTAATTGAACAAATGAATCCACATATATTAAACAAAGTCCCCAAAGGAAAAAGACATGCACAGTGGCACCCACAGGAAAAAAAAATAATAAAAACGCACATTGGCCCCCACAGAAGACTGAACTGATCAGGAATGAAGACAGACTCTGGCAGACTCGTAGTCGTGGAAGGAAGATGTTGGTGCCGCGTTGCAGACATGAAGGAGAGGAGTCTCCCTCATCCTCAGCGGTGGTACACAGCAGCCTCCGTGACTCAGTGGGCTCAATCCTACAGTATTTGCCGGGAATGGGGCAAGTTTCTGCTGCAACGGTGCACAAACGTCGGCAAAGGCACCGCAACTCTCCCTCCCACGCGGCCCAACCTAACCCTGGACTTGCTGATTTTTTTACGCAGCCCTATGGGCCTGTGAGTCCAGAAGTACCGTCTATGCCGCATTTACTTGTGGCATAGACGCTTGCGGCTAATAGGATTGAGTGCAGTGTGTGTGTCAGTCACTGGCACTGCAAAACCTCCTCTATGAGCATTATACATCCAGTGTATAAGAAGTAGATTACACCCCATACACAACATAGGGATCACTGTACTGACACTACAGAAAACACAGGAACAAGACTGCAATCACAGGAAATGTCCTTGAAACACTGGCCAAAGTTATCAGTTGGCAACCATCGCCTAAGGGTCCTCAGCCATGATCCCCTCCCACCCCCCCACGACGGCTCCTGTTTGGCGGACACTTTCTCCAAGACGAGGCTTGACCGCTCACCTCCTGCTCCAGTCCAAACCCGAGTGTCCCCTCATCAGCACCTGCTCAGACTCCCCGGCCACGTACATTAAGGCGGTGTACAGCTCGGCGTGGCCAAGTCTGAGGAACTCCCGCACCGGCCCGCGCATTCACCCGGCGCCCATGGTGAGCGGGGGCGGTACTGTGGGTGAAGAGCAGAGGAGCGGCACCAACACCAAACCCAGGTCTGAGAGCACTGAGCGGGTCAACGTGACCTATGACGACCATGGCCACCGAATCTCTGTAGGTCACAGCCCA
The DNA here is from genome assembly GCA_031769625.1 of Taudactylus pleione. Classification (NCBI taxonomy): domain Eukaryota; kingdom Metazoa; phylum Chordata; class Amphibia; order Anura; family Myobatrachidae; genus Taudactylus; species Taudactylus pleione. The sequence continues at coordinate 1,335,736 of JAUIMM010000952.1, forward strand.
ACGCTGTCCGGGCAGAAGTTACTAAACTCACTTATGGAGTTCCCGGGCCCCAAGGGGGGCTGCACTGCATCCCCTACGGAGTGGCGCCCTCATGCGGCCGATCTGCTGATACGCCCCTCGAGCCAGCCCTGCCGGGAGAGCTTCCTGAAACAGTTCCAGGAGGGTAGGCAAATAAGTTTAGGATGTCAACCAATGTTATTGCAGATGGTATAAATTTAATGAGGGAATATTGAGGACCTATTACATTGTTTTCCTGTGAAATTCCTAATTCTAAATGAAACAAATCTATATAATAAAATCAACTGCTGATAAAAATTATGTATTTAAGGTGGGATGTAATATCAGTGTCAGAGATGCACAGGAGTGGTTATAGAGAGAGACAGTGGGGGCGGAGGAAGGAAAGATGGGGCAGGGAAGAGAGAAAAAGAGGGGGTGACGACTGAGGTGGGGAGAAATTCTTGGGTGGGGGGAGAGTGGGCAGGAGGGAGACAGAGACAAAAAAAGAAGAAACAAATAAAAGCCAGGCAACGCCGGGCATTACAGCTAGTACAGAATATAAAGAGATAAAGTACACTTTCTTTGAACCAGCAGACACACCTCAGCGGGGTCACTGGCACCTAATGAATGCACTTTCCTGAATATTGCTTTATCTTAGAGACTGGCTCGTACCTCAGTGAGGTCACTGGCTATTAGTACATTTATTCAAAATACAAAAAAGCGCTTGGAGAAGTATGAACCTACCTATAAATATGGTAATAAAAACAAAATGTGACACTTGCAATGAATACTTGCCCTACTCTTCCCTAATCGCGGTAATTCGGCAGTCAGCCTCTTGTCATGCGGTGGTTGCACGGGATGATTCAGCTGCACGCTGCTCCCGTGGGTCTGTCGCTTGGTCCTTTCTGTGCCGGGATGGCTAATTGATCTCCCGGTTGTTGAGTGGAGCCACCGTTCCTCGTGCGTATTGAATGCCTTGTGTTTACAAACACTGCAAGTCTATTTTAAATCATTTTAAATAGTTATAAGTAGTGTTTATTATTTTTAAGCAATATCATTAATATCATTAAACCCTGTATCATTTTTTTTTTTTTATTTATTGCAAGTGTCACATTTTGTTTTTTTATTACTATATTTATTTGTAGGTTCATACTTCTACAAGCACTTTTTTGTATTTTGAATTCTATGGGCCAAATGTACTAGGGTGAGTGTTTAGCAGTAAACTCTTCCACTTTTTAAACTCGGCCAATGTAAGTCTGAGAACCTGGAAACTCGCCTGTTTTTAGACTCAAAAAACTCTCACGACTTAAACTCTCATCCAGGTGTTTTCCCATTTTGAAGATAAAACTCCACCAATGTAATAGTGTTACTGCTAAATTCTCACATTGCTAAACTCTCACCCTATTACATTTAGCCCTATAGGTTGGGCGTTAACCTAACAAATTAAAAGCAGCTTAAACACAGTTGGGAGCGCAAGATAGATCCCTCTAACGTCGTATAATTAGTACATTTATGGTGGGCATGGTAACGAATATCGCTGGAGCGCAGTAAAATGTCTTCTGCACTGTGCAGAGCTGATGGCTGGAATGATTCTCATAGACTGCACTTCTTATTGTGACCGTCACCGGACGTGTAATGCTATTTTCTGGCTTCCAGCAATGTGTCTTGGTTGTGTATAGAGCCGTGTGGAGATAACAGAATATGCTTATCGCGGTTCTCTTATATAGAGCTCAGTACAATACAAAGTGGTGCTTGGGTTGATAATAAGTACTCCCAGTCAGCCATATCTCTAGCTGACAAATGAATGGCCGCTACGCACTGGGCTGCCGGCAATCATCGCAAGACGATGTGGGGATCCTCCAGCGCACACTTTCTGCAGCTAATGATGACAGCGGATACATTTTCTGTCCTTGGATTCTCAACAAAACAGATAAGAGACGGCAATTTTTCCTTATTTGTTTGTAATAGTTTCCATGTGAGCAGGCCCTGACCTGGATTCTGAGGGCCAATTACGGTAGCAGCATGGGGTACAACAGCTGGGGAGGGGTGCTTCCTCCTCTGTCAAAGACCAATGTGCATATGTGTTCCCCCCCTGGCCAATAGAGGGGAACACTTACCTAATTTTGCTTAGGAGCCCAGGGCTGGATTAAAAGCCACATGACCCTGGGCCTGAAAGTAATTAAGGGCCTATTGTGAGAAGCCTAGAAACTGTGACGAGTTCTGTGTGGGTGTGACCAGTGCCATGTGGGTGTGACCAGTGCCATGTGGGTGTGACCAGTGCCATGTGGGCGTGTCTGTCCCCTACACTATCAGCTCCAATGATGCCCCAAATACATAAAAGTAGAAACCAATAGTTCTTATGACTTATGGCCGACCATGTGGGGGGGGGGTTTAGTCGTCATTATGCTGTCAGGATGATGGGCCTATTTTTACGTGGAGGCCTGGGGCTGTAGTTCCATCCTCCTCATTGTTCATCTGGTCCAGATGGAGCCCATAAATGTATAGTTATGGCCCACTCAGGATTTACATCCTTCTTTCCCCTATGCTGTGCGTGGGGAAATCTATTTAGCAAGCTTCATGGCGGTACAACTCAGAATATTTGTTTTGCAGTTTAACATTCTTTTTTACAATTTTTTTTCAGAAGAAATTAAAGCCCAAATCAGCCCAATTTGGTGCCCCCTTAATATAGCCAATCCAACTGCTGTGCCAGCTGGGTGTCCCCTGCAGCAATAGTGCCCTAGGTATTTGCCTATATGGAATGTGCACAGGGAGGGCTCGGGGTTGGGAGAGAGTCTGGATGGGCGAGAAAGGGTGTTCCATAGGTGGCGAGCAGCCTTGACAGAAGTCTTGGATTTTGGCGTTTCAAAGCACCATAAAGCCAGGACGGGGCCACAATCACGCAATTCACTGTGAAATGTGTCATCAAGCTCCCCCCCCCCCGGACCACCCATTTAACTCGGGCAGTGGTCAATATGTGGGAGACTGCCCCACACTCTCGGGAGTCTGGGAGAGCCCCCCAAACTTTGTGAGTTTCCTGGACTTCTCAGGAGAGTAGGTAAAATATGCAAGGTGTATTCGAGGTCGAGGAGGGGTGTATATGGGGACGAGGTCTGAGGTGTACGAAGGGCAGGTTCTGATGAGAGCTATGTAGGTGAAGGTGACCATCTTGTGTTGAGTTCCAGATGGAAGGCAATTGCAGAGTAAAGCAGGGAGGAAGGGGCAGCTGAAGAGGTAGCTCAGTCTAAGACAGGACTCACAAAATGGCTGCCTCCACTTAGGAAACAGGAACATTTTACAACATGGGCATCCCTGCCTGCAGAATGGGCATCCGCGAGCCAGTGCGGTCTGCTTACAGCTAGTGCCAGCTTGCTATATAACAGATCTCCTCTTAAATATGCTAATATTGTTTATTAACAGCAGCTGACCTTACAGACGACTGCATTAATTCAAGCTAGTGACAAAGGAACTTAAAAACAACAACAATAGCAAGAACTTTGTATGGATGACAGCCTGTGTAGAAGTTCTGTAATAAAACCTCCAGAATATGTTGTGTTTATGAAGTTGTTGGCTATGAAAGTTGTTTTGCTGACAATTTATTTTCTTCTTATTATGGTTCAGTTATGAAACTGTAAAAATACCAGGCTGTAGAGCAAATGCTGCTCTGTGATGTACTGTGCCCCATTTGCCAACTCCTGTGCCTAGTGCCTATTCAATTGACCTGGCATTGCTCATACAGGTTGTGTTAATAAATAGATCACCAACCAAAGAATTCATGTTAGGTGTAGTATTGGTGCTTATTGGATGCAACAACAGTCCCAGCATTCCCTGGGCAGTCCTGATTTTGGAGGACTATCCTGCTAGTTAAACTAGGCCACCAGCAAGTTTTCTGAACCATGTCTAAAGCTAGGTACACGCCTATACAGCATATATGCCTAGTTTTGAAAAAGCATGTCAGGGAGATTGTGAAAGCAGCACCTATGAGCGCGGCGGTAAAGTGGGCGTGTACTGCTACATCTGAGAGGCGTGTCATAACACAGACTTACCTCCAAATGTAAATGAGCCCCAAAGCCGTTAGTAAGATTTATTTGTTGATGAAAACACACTGATACTTTTCAGAAAATGCATGTAGCCATAGGGATCATTGTGCCTTATAACCAATGCAGGGAAATGATAATAAGAATCCAATTTGAATGTACATCTCCATTTTTTCATACAACAGCTTCATAATAGGTACAACCAGGGAGATTGGTAGACTCTTCAGGGAGTCAGGGAGATTGCTGCTATTTCACGGAGTCTCCCTGACAATCAGGGAGAGTTGGAAAGTATGCTGTACACTCGTTGGACAGGTCTTCCTGACTCGTTCATAAGTTTTCTGAAGAGTGTGTGCGCACCATCGATCATGAAAACTGCTCACATTTGAAGATCAGGTTTTATGGGCTCGCTTCATCAGATGTGATGCTACAATGTCAGACAAAATTAGAATTTCGTACACGCTTACAGCCGTCCTGTACGATGCTTCTGCCGATGTTCCTCTAGCTGTGTGTACAGAGCCACAATGTTTTCAGCAAATAGTTTTGAGAGATGAGGATCACGGATAGATTGTAAAGGTTTGTATGCACAAATCGGCACGTCGAACGGGAATTCCGAACGTAAGTGAAATCCAAAGAAGAATCGCATCGGAAGAATGACTGTACCTAGCTGTAGGTGTGCTTAGATGCTGGCTGATGAGTCATGTTGGGATTGTGAGCCAACTGGAGTGTTTTGGAATGAAGAACCTGTGGGGGTTAAATAAAAATATATTGCCTTCAGGAGCAAGTGGAGAATGAGGTAGAGCTTCAGAAATTCAGTCCCAAATAAACACCACACTGAGAGAATGATTTATCCTTTGTCCACATAAGAAGATTCTGATGGAGAAAACTGGCTTGATACATACAGCATCTTCTTTGATATTTTTTGAACTTGGATAGAAAGAAACAATAAAGATAAACTTGGTGAAAAAGAAAAAGGGGACCAAGCAATCTCGGGTGGAGTTAAATGTCTTGGGCTTCAAAATATAGTTTTCCTTTGTCAACCAACAAGATCATTTCGGCATTGTAGTGTACTACAGGAAGGTCCTCCACGCCCCCAGAGCCACCATGTAGCCTCATATTACCTGGTGTCCACATCATAACTTTGCTCGGGAGTGTATAACTGTGAAGGGAAGACGAAACAAGGCTGCAGTCACTATTGATATCTTTTGTGCTGTGAGAGGACGGCTCCAGTACTAGGCTCAGAGTCTCAACGGTAAAGGTAGATCTAGATCAGGGATGGGGAACCTCAGGCCCGGGGGCCGTATAAGGCCCCCGGAATCATTTGGTCTGGCCCTTGGAGCTTTTTTCTGCTAGCCTCATAGAGCTATCAGGGTGCCTAGAATGGCACCGTACAGCCAGAATCTATGCAGCAGTGCCGTCTGGAGCGTCCTTAGGACGCTTCAGATGGTCACACTGCTGCCCTTACAGCTTCCCGGAGCATACTCTGGGCATTGCTGTAATAACCTGCAATTGTTGCCCCGCCCCTGTGTGACATCACACAGAGGGGGCGTGGCCTGCACTAGGCCCGAGAATAATATTATATATATCAAAATGGCTCTCGGCAGAAAAAAGGTTCCCCACCCCTGATCTAGATGAATCAAGATGAGGATTGAGGAAATTAATTTTAATTAGGAGGAAAGCATTTTGAACATATACAGTCCAGACCAGGTCTGAGAAATAATTTGGTGAGGGAGGCAATTGAAGCAATAAATTTAGATAAATATCGTATGGATTTAATATTGTGATTTTCAAATCCTATACATTGTTGGATGTGTGTAATACCAACAGCAGTAGGCCAATGCAGGAGGAGACATGTGGAAATTATACGTATGGGAACCTACAAATGGGATCCTCTGCAAGAACAGATACAGGAGGAAATTTGGAATGAGGTTGAAGGCCATGGCCTCCTAAAGGCCAACCATAATGGCTTCAGCAGTTTGTGGAACCCATCTGGAGAGGGCAGGAAAATCATTAGGCTTGCCTTGCTGCAAAGCAGCCACTTAGGCATCATTCAACTCTGGAGCATCAGCAGCAAGGGTTTTGAAATTCAACAGTGTACTGGAACACAGTGCGGTCACCTGGAGAGATGAGCAGGAGCTGACTAAACGCAGCGACATGGAACATTGAAGTCCTGGTGCAAGGCCGGCTTACATTCATTATAACTGTCGACCAGAGGTGAAAAAGTTTCCCAAAATGAGGATGCAAACGCTAGAGTTTCCTAGGTGAGCAGTGATTGTACATATGCTCCACATGAACAGAGTAATACTGGAACATGGGTAGCTGAAGCTCAAATTGAATGTAGCAATGATTAGGGAAAGACTTTGCAGAAATATGGAAATGTTCCCTGGAATAGGCTGCTTTAGGTAAAGGGGCTATTGTTAGGCAATCGGACGATGAAGAAGCGCTCTATCCAGTCTTTGACCAGAGAGATTTACCTTGAGGATATCCAAAAGTTGTCCGGGACAAGAGACAGCCTGGCCTGCCCTACCTGCGGTGGATAGATGTATGACCTGAGCATAATACAATACTGCTCATTACAGACAGGACAAGGACTTTGAAGGCACATTTGGGGACTAAGATAACCGACCTGTAGATGGTTCCTAGGAAGTGAAATCTGATAAACCAGGAGGTACATCCAGACAGTAGGATATCTGAGCGCGCTTAGCCAAGGTCAGGAGACTGGAGGTGGCGCAGAATAATTGATATCACAAGTCACAGCCAAGGAGAAAACAAATTTATCAAGCAGGCAAAAGTCCAGCAGTGCAATAACAGCAGGAAATGCAGTTCTCACAAATAAAGCACTATAATAACTGGCCCGGGCAAAGGATACTGAGAAGAAAAGGTGCCTTAAGGAGACGTGGTGTCATAATCCCACGCCAAATGCAAAAATGATCAGTACGGAGCCACAATGTATGCTGTCGTGTATTGCATGCTGGAGTCAGGCAAGCTACTGTATATAATGTATTGTTATATTTCTAAGGTGTTCAATAAAATAAATGCCCCAGATAAATACAGAAACAATACAGCAGTCTTATTCCAGTTTTGTGTTTCATTGATTTATCATGCAAAACCTGAAATTACAATTATAGAGGTGCTACTACTTGTGCTATTGTGTTTCTACCTTGGCTGTGAGACCTGACACAAACGAGCTTGTTTAAAGGTGCATACACACGTAACGATTTTGTAACCAACGATTTTCTATCAGATTTTCCCTTGAAAAACCGAACGATTTTTTGAAGTGTAATGAACGATTTTTACAACGATGAATGAAAAACCTTCCTTCCCTTAATGAAAATCGTTATGTTGGACAGTCTGAATTGGACGATGAAATACAAACTACAAACGGGAGCGCGCTTGAACGATTATCGTTCATCGATATAACTCAGAAACTGAACGATTTTTTGAACGATTGAACAATAACAATGTCGTTAACGACAAATCGTTCAAAAAAACGTTACGTGTGTATGTACCCTTACAGTGTTTGTTGCAGCATAACTGTGGACTTGTACTTTTTGCTAACTTACGTTTTTGTTATACTTCTCTGATATAATCTTTATGCTGCGCTAGAGAAAAGGACTTTGGGCCTGATTCAGAGCCGCTCGTAAGCGGCCGCTCGTTCATTCCGAGCGATGTTTGCACAACTGCGCATGCGTACGGATCGTAATACGCATGCGCGAACCAGTCAGTGCGGCCGAAAATCGTTTGTTCGCTAAATAGCGAATGCCTGCTATTTTGAGTGACAGGAGGAGGCGTATGTGGGTGGTAACAGGGGAAGGTGCTTGAAAACGGGGAGTGGAGATCCGAACGCAGGCGTGCTTAAAGGTCAAAACGGGCGTTTTATGGGTGTGCATAATTAATACAGCAGCGTCATTGACCACGTCACTGGGTTATTTTATAGTCAGAACTTCTCGCAAGATTGCGGTAGGAAAAACCAACCACAAGAATAGCGAGCAGTTCATACGCTGGTCGATGTACTCGATTAATCTAATAAATAGCGGACATGACGTAGGATGCGAGCGGCCAGGGGCATAGTTTTCCAAAAAACGACCGCATGTTTGGTTCGCTCGTTCAGACCTAGAGGCGTGAACAGACCGCAAAGAGCGAATGGTTCATGTGAATAGCCACCCCTTTTTACTGAACGAGCGAATGCAAATATGGTCCGGCTCTGAATGAGGTCCTTTGTGAATGGTACGAAATAGTGATTGACTGCTTTACTGAATAACAAGTAATGTCAACGAGCTCTGCCAGTAGGAATTGTTGCTGAATACCCTTATTTTGATATCAGTACCCTACGCGGGATGTAGTTAACATATCTGCGGCCGGGATGCCACCGGTCTAAGGCCCTGATTCAGAGCTGGACGCTCTGACAGAGCGCTCGCTCTGAATCAGGGCCGGGCTATTTTTTTTTTTAGAACGGCCTCCTGGCCGCTCACATAGCTGTGGGTGACCACCCACAGCTATAGCGAGCAGCCAGGAAGATGGTCGTGATGGTCAAGACCATTGCGACCATCGGGCTTGCGATGAGACCCTTGTGGTAGGGTCTCGTTGCCGCAAGCCCTAGAGTGCTTTCGGCTCTAACAGAGTCGAAAGCACTCCCACTGAGATGTCAGTGGGGCCGGCCCCAGACCGTAGGCGTTCACATGGAAACGCCTCCGTTTGGGCAACCACTCCCCCGGCCCGCCCACCAAAGGGGGTGTGCTGTCACTCAACATCGACACCACGCCCCCTTTGGTACGAGACCCGGAGAGACGGATTGCCCGTCGCTATCCGGGTCTCGCGCATGCGCACAATGGAGCCGGCTACGTCGTACGCATGCGCTCTGGGCCACCATCGACCCAGTTGTGAGCGCTCAGTGCTCGCGATCGGGTCTGAATAAGGCCCTAAATCCCGATGGGGAAGCCTGACACGTGACTTAAGATAGGCAGGGTTAGGGGGAGTAGGGGGGAGGGTTAGTATTCTTACCTGACCCCTGGCGGGAAACTGACCATTGGCATGCCGCTGTTGGTATTTTGACAGGAGGCATCCCGACTGTCGATATTACATACCGATTCCCTCTATGCTCCTATAGATTTTGTACCTGAAAATAAATATAACGTTCCTCTACCTTTCTGTGGGTTTTTTTTATAATGTGTTTATTTGAAGTCATACAAGTCTGTAATATACAGAGGTACAAATAGCAAGTTGTAAGAAAAATCAACTCAAGTTCCGACCAAGAACAAAAGCGCTATAGGCGGTTACATACAAAAAGAAAAAAGTCACATGGAAATTAGAGGCTCAAATAAATCTTCTGATATTTAATTTTTTTCTTTATGATTCTGAGTCACCCCCAATGCTGATATTCATGCAAATGGTCGATGTTTTTCCACTGGGCATGTGTCTAAGTAGCTAAAAAAAAAGTCGCCAAGCTCCCACGGAGTGTACGCCCAGTGGGGCAGTTGCAATTGAGGCGCACGGTCTCAGAAATGTATTGGGCTGTGGCAGGGAGGTGGCTCTTCAGACACAAGGAGATGTGGCACCATAAGGGCGTGTTGCAGTAGTGGTTTAGAACTCAGGGACAGATGTATGAAACTCTGGGAAGTAATAAAGTGTAGAGTGATAAACGACCAACCAATCAGCTCCCAACTGTCATGCTACAGGCGACACTTAGGGGTCTATTTACTAAGCAGTGTTAGGAGACAGAGTGAAAAGTAATAAGGTGCCAGCCAATCAGCTCCCAACTGTCATTTTTCAAACACAGCCTGTCAAATGGCAGGTAGGAGCTGATTGGCTGGTATCTTATCACTTTTCACTGTCTCCTAACACTGCTTAGTAAATAGACCCCTTAGGGCCATATTCAATTAGAAGCGAAAAGCCGTTTTCATGCAGTTTTTAGCGATAATTTAGCTTTTTTTTTTTACTCCGTATTCAACTCCATTCCGTTTTCGCCTATGTGGAAAGTCAAGGCACTGAAATAGGCAATACTTTTTCTCCACAGAATAGCAGGAGAAAAAAAGTGTGAAATCTATATTTTGGGGTGCAGATGTTGGGAAACCACTAAAAACCCTTGGTACACCCCCCCCACCAAAGGACAAATCACTAAAAAAAATTTACAAAATTCCAGGATCCCCCTAAAAAAACGCCTTTAAAATTGGGTGCGAAAATTGCAAAATTGGGGGCACAACTTCAAAAACTAGTGAAATAAGCTTCAGGGGGTGCTCTAAGAAGGGGCCAAGTGTTTTTGGGATTGCAGGTGCTTGTTTGACGGAGAAATATCACTTTTCTAAAACTTCACTTTAGAGACATTAAAATATGCTAGCACCCATTTTCAAGGACCCCAAATTTGATGTGACTACTTATTTTCTCCAAAAAATACTGCTTAATGCCATTCTTCACCACTCTAACAAATACGCTAATAACAAGGATTTTAAACAACTTCAGTACCCCAATTAGTTTTATTAGAGCTATTGGAACACTTCTACATTGATCCCCAATGTTAGTGCATCTTTTTTGAGGGGTAAGGCTGATTTCCCCAAGTCTAACAGTACTTTCCGCCTTATCTACATTCGCCACTTGCCGTTTTTGTCTGTTTTGGAATTGAATACAGCGGAAAGTGGGGACGCGCACGATAAGTTTCCGCATCCAAAACACGCGATGTTGGCGAAAAGTCCGGCAGGCAAAACTTTTCTGCGGGTGCGATACTAATTGAACACCGCCCTTAATCGCTCGCATTGGAGGCCATACGGCGGTGATTCTGCAGCCAGCATGGGGCAGGTCCAAGTTTCGATGGTGCCATCAATGGTTGCGTCAAAAGGCACACCAAGATGGATTGTAGTGTATACAGATACAGAAAGTGTGTGTCTTAGATCTTACACAGTCAGACGCCAGGGGAAAGGTTTTTACTAGCATCAGCATAAAGTCGCAGACGCGATTACTCTAAAAAGGCGCTAAAGCGGTCGCTAGGAGTGGGCACCTGTGATTCAGCCCCTTATTTGCTAATGAAGTATCAAAATGACAAAACTTTCTCTTGACGGACAGAAATGAGATGGTAAATAAGCTGATTAGGGCTCATCCACAAGACATTTAAATAATGTAAAATGCTTAATCTGATAGTAACGTCATATTAAAATTTTTTAAACCAAGGCACAAAAATATGTTCGCACAATAACATCAACACAACTACTATAGATCATTATCGGGCCAATCAGAGCTGAACGCAAGTCTGTATTGCAGTTTTTGCGCCTGTGATGTTCCCGATTTAATTAAAAAAAATAAAAATAAATAAAATTACATCGCAAAGAAAAAAGCTATTATTTTCCTCCTATGAATTATTGAAAAAAAATTAAATAACCGCAAAGAAAAAAGCAATTTTTTTTCTCCTATGTATTATTGAAAAAAATAAAAAATATGGGAGAATGACATAAGGGTTAGATAATCCCAGCATTCATTGCCAATAACACCCTTTGTAGTGACCTCCTTGAAGAGATGTATATAGCTCACTATCACTGTAATAGCCGATGTAAACTATTTCCTGCCTAAAATAAAACACACATAGGAGAGATTTACGCCTGGCGCACAGAGTGAAGAGACGCTTCCCCGCTCGTTTGTCTCTCATACCCGTCATAGAGTGCGATTCCCCTCCTATAGATGGGTTTTTTACTGCAGGTGCTGGGAGATTTCAGTGGCAGCCAAGGAGGGAATGGAAGGCGCAATTCTTCTCTTTAACGGTTCATGTTGGAATAAAGAAGGAAACAACCGGGCAGCGCACGTGTCATCATTTAGAAACAATGGAACAATGGCGGCTAAATGTGTGATAGAGATGGAGGAGGAGGAGGAGGAGGAGGAAGGAGGCACTCCCAGGAGTGACTATCACATTGTGATATCTCCTTAACCCTCCACTATAGCATTAATCCTAATTCTTCCACATCCATGCTATTAGGAGTTCTGTATCGGCAAGTATTCCTAGGTGTAATCGTGGTATGCAGTCGGGAAGCCGGCGGACCAAATCCCGACAGCCGGCTTCCCGACTGCTTAATCCCGGCGAGGGTTAAATGACCAGCGTCTAACTCTAGACGCCTGTCATTTTACCAACACCGGGTAGACCGGTGCCCGGCATCCCGATCGAAGCGATGCCGGGCGCCGACCGCGGGGGGAGGGGGGAGGGTTAGGTTAGGGGCTCCCGGGGGGAACTTAGGGTTAGGCACACCCACGGGAGTTTAGGGTTAGGCTAGGGGGAGGGAGGGTTAGGCACCCCCAGGGGGGACTTAGGGTTAGGCACCCTTAAGGGGAGGTTAGGTTTAGACACTTAGAGGACGGGGGGTTGGGTTAGGCAGTGGGGGGAAAGGTTAGGGTTAGGCACCCCTAAGGGAGAGTTAGGGTTAGGGGGTAGAATAGGTTAGTGAATACTTACCTGGAGACGACCAGGATTTTCATCCTTGTCGGGCTGCCGCTGTCGGGATTTGAACCGCCGGGCATGGGTCCGGCGGTAAATCATACTGATTCCGTAATCGTGAACATAATAGCAGATCTGCAATTGTCAAAATAAGAATGTTACTTACCCTAACACGCTGTGATGTGTGCCAATGGAGACAGAGCGAAAACATGTTGGTTTATATTATCGCCTTATACGACGGCGCCCTGGGGAAAACACGGGTGGCGTTGTGAGTTTTGTTCTGTATTTTGCAAAGAAGCCTATGAGATGTCATGTGAGCCTGCCACACTCTATGGAGCAATAATCCCTATGCGGGATGCAGCTGCAATGTATCAGTTGAAGGTGTCGACATTCACAATGTCGACAGCAGAAGGTTGACTTGGACGATATAAACATGGTTAAAGTGTCGACATCATTCATGTAGATACCTCCAAAATATCGACATTTCCATGAGGGTTAGAGTTAGTGTTAATGCTACTGTTAGGGTTGACGTTAGGTTAGTGTTGACATTCTGAAAATGTCGATATAACATCCGTGACAACATGCTGAATATCATCATGGCCAATGTCGATATATCGACATTATGACCATGTCAACAAATATATCGACCCTCCCTATGCAGCCTCTCTGTGCTCCGTTCCCTACTGGGTGTATTCCGTGCAGAATATTGGGCAATAAACTTTCAGGAGCGTCTTGTGGATGAGCCCCTATCAGCTTTGTAAATGACATGTTGCACATAGCGAGTTATTACACATAGCCGTCAGTCAGACGCTCACCTATTAATCTATTTCCCACACGATTTATCCAGGCCAGCGGCTGATATGTTATTACAGCACAAACACGACACAGTGTGGAACATAAGATAATGGGCCTGATTCAGACCCACTCGCAAGCGGGCGCACGTACGTTAGGCGTACGTACAAAATTATTTAAATTCAATGGCTCGCTCGTATTTTCGTTCGCATCTAAAATTCCTCCCTAAACTCAGGCGACCCCTCCTCTAACTAACGAGCGTGCGAAATAGCGAGCGTACATCCCCGAAATGGCTTGAAGGGAACGCACGCACAAGTATAAACCGGAAGTGGCCTTGTCAGATGTCGATTACCTGCTCCTTTATTCTGCCTACCTCCATCAATCGTATCATGCCAATCAATGTATCAATTAGCTTAATTGTGTTTTTTTTTTCAACACAATGCAAGAAACTTTACTCTTGTCCGTGTTTGTGTTTACCCGCAGAATACGTACGGATGAAACATTCGCTTTTATTGTTCCAAAAACATGTGAACCACAATTAAACAATTGTTCTATTGCTGTGGATCCCCACATATTTCCCGGGGTTCATTTCTTTATTTAAATTTGCTTACGCATGTCACTGCATCAAGCCTATCATAACTCTCCAGAGATTTCTGGCCCTGTGGAACACATGACTCATACACTAACCAATAAAATTGCTCCTGTTAATTTCCAAAATACATTAGCCAATCAGAAATTTTTTGCACACTTTATCAAAAATGATTTTTATGAAAAACACCATTGCCATCATGAGAGCCTCCGCATTCACCAGGCGCGAGCTGCTGGTGCTTACGGAGGTGATGGATCGCCGTATCACCAGCCAGCCTCCACCCATCACCAACCGGCAGAAGCGCTCCGCGTATGCGGAGGCACGGTCCCGCCTGCGGTCCTTCGGGTTCACGCCGCAACATCGGGCAGCTGGAGCGCAGGTGGTCAGACCTGCAACGGCGAACGCCCCGCTTGCTGGCATGCTTTCGCATGCAGATACAGGAAAGTAAGTGTTATGTATTGTGGTTTTCATGTTTGTGTTTGTGGGGCAAACTGCGTGTGCATGTTTTCCTGTCTGTCCTATTTATTATTTGTCCTCATATCTGCATGTGCATGTTTTCCTGTCTGTCCTATTTATTATTTGTACTCATATCTGCATGGCCATGTTTTCCCTCTATTTCTGATTTATTCATTCTACTCCTATTTGCATGTTTTTTGTTGGTGGGCTTTTTTTTTTTTTGGGCCCCGGATTTGGCCAGAAACTAACCTCAATTTGTTTGACATATTTTAGGGGGACAGCCAAGACTACGCCGTCACCGTCCGGCCAGACGGCGTTCCCGCCCACTATCCCCAACCCCCAGCCAACACTCCACCCCAAATATTTCCCCTATTCCCCACTCCTCCCCAGCCTTCCAAGACCCTCTCCCGGAACTGTCGGGCCTCCTTCCCCTCCGTCCCACTTCCCCCTCTCCTCCACCCACCCGTCTTCCAATTACCCCCTCCCCGGAGTCCGTCATTACCCCTCCCCGTTCTTTGGGGAATGAAGGCTCCTCCGAGGAAGAACATGGAGGGACTTCTGGAGCTCCCGTTTTGGCTCCCGGTATGTTTTTCTTTCGCATTTTTTTTAAGCACAAACTGTTTGTATGTAATCATGTGTCGTGCCTTTATTCGTGATTTTTGGGGTTACTTTTGGTGATTTAGCAGTTTGCCTTTACCTCTTCCTGCTGGTTTCAACATACACATATCACACCTGTGGGAATTTGTACATAGGCCTTGTATTTTTGGCAGCACCCCCTTTTTGTTTTGGTTTCTTTTTTTTAGGTTTAGGAGTGATTTAGTTGTGTTTTTTTTTTTTTAATGTGGCTTCCCTATTGTTTTATTAATCCACACACTTTTCTCACCCACAGAGGAACAGAGGCGTCGGCAAGAGGTGGTCGAATGTGTTGGCCAGATGCGCCAACATGTCATTGGCGTTCTTGTGGGCCTTGACCGGCTGTCTGGCATCCTTCGCCAGTAGTTTTTTTTTTTTTTTTTTCGTTTTATAAATAAATTGTTGATTTCGAATATACGTTGTGGCTCATTCTTTTTTTCCCAAACCACAAAAAATTTCCCTGACATAAGTTGACTGTTCCTGCAAGGATTTCCCTTTTTTAAAAGTTAGATTGTGTTTTGTATTTGTATGCAAAACAGCCACAAGAAACACAGAACAGTAACAATGTCATTTCCCTTTTTGGGTGTAGTGTCAATTAGATATTTCTACATTTTACAGGTTCCTAGTTGGTGTGCAAGCTGCTTAGGCCAATCTTCCAAATCCAAAGGTTTGGACAGGCTTCCTTTTGGTGTGGGTTGGGAACCTGAAAACATATTTCAGTTTACATCAACTGGTGTCAGTACTGGATTACCCCTTAGTCAAATGTAAGGTGTGTTAACCTGGTTACACTTGCTGTTAATGTCCAAAAAAAGGAAGACCATTTCACTCTCCAAACATTTATTCACAACATAAATGAGAAATCAAAGTGGTCCCTCCCTCAAAAAAAAACACAGTGATAAACTCAAATACAACACATACAAATAAAATATTTAAATTAAAAAAACAATCAAGAACTGGTTGACGAAGGACCATGCCAACATGATTCCACAAACATGGCGTTGCGATATATGGGTTCCAGAATATATGCCCCAAATCACCAGATCCAGGTTTGGTAAGGGTAGCAGGAAGTAGTGAGCATTGGAGTGCCAAAGATTATGTGAACAAACAGAAGATGTTGAAAAAAAATCAAATAAATTAGATGTTCGCAAACAAACACAAACACATTAGGTATAAACACTGTAGTTTTGGTCAAACTTACCTAAAAAATCTGGCCACCACATCATCGCGTATGGCCCCCCCACATACTGACCTCCGACCAACCTCGGGGGGGCCATCCTCAGGTAAGGCATCCTCTGGCTGCATTGGGACACCACTCCTTATGGCGATGTTGTGAAATATCCCACACAGGACCACAATTTTCGACACCATATCCGGCAAATACATGAGCTCGCCACCAGAGCGGTGGAGGCATCTGAATCGGCCTTTTAAAAGGCCGATACAGCGCTCCACCACTTGCCTGGTGGCTGTAAGTGCGGAATTATACTCACTTTGTGGGCCTGGTGTGGGAGCCAAATAAGGAGTGAGCAGCCAGGACATGCAAGGGTATCCACTGTCTCCTGTGAAAAATAAGAGACAACATCAGGAACACTGTGTATCAAGCTTAACATTGTTATGTACTAAAGGTCTCCACTTACCCAGAAGCCACGCATCACCAGCTTGTAGGTTGGTTAGTTTCTGCCATATCCCTGATTGCCGGATGACGAAGGAGTCATGTGCACTTCCTGGTAATTTAGCATTCAGGGACAGGATCTGGAGGGAGGCATCACATACCACCATTACATTCAGGGAGTGATAGTGTTTCCTGTTTCTAAATATTGGCTCCAGCCGTGCTGGAGGCTGAAGTGGTATGTGAGTACCATCCACAACCCCTATGATGTGTGGGAAGCCAGCTATTTGGTAAAAATTGGCCTTGGCCACACTAAGGGCACCCATATCCAAAGGCATTTGAATAAAATGATGGAGGTGCTTGAAAAGTGCCTCCATCACTGCCCTCAGGATCCGGGAAAAGGAGGATTGGGAGATGCCCGCCACTATTCCCACCGTTGTTTGAAACGATCCTGAGGCACAGAAATGTAACACCGCCATAAATTGCGTCAGTGGTGGTATTGCTGTTGGACTGTCAATTTGCCGCTCAAGATCACTTTCTATTAATGAGAGAGTGTCTATGATGATTTTGGGAGGTAGACGGTAGCGTCTTAAAACCTCATCATCGGGCATTCCAAAAAGGGTGACACGTGTTCGAAATATCTGGGGCCTTGCATGCCTACGCCTGGGATGAGATTGAGGTTGGTCGGCTTCCGGGACCATGGCCAGAACAATCCGCCCCAGATCAACCTGAAATTCAAAGATTTCAAAGTAAGGCTTTTGAGCCACCCCAAAACTATATTAAAACAACTTAGCTTGATGATACCATCCATTGCTGCTTACATGCCGGGGTATTGTCATGATACGTCCAAACTGAAAATAAACACCAAAATTACTTGACACATTTCACTCTGTGCATTTTTGTTTATAAATTTTGTGCTAGACCAAAGTTAAAATATGCCAAACACCCATTTAGCACAGTACATCAAAACGGGACGTAATGTTGGGTCAAAAAGCGAAAGATAAACCACCAAAAATTTAGAATGATTATTAAGCTGTTTAAAATGCGCTAATTAGTTCGCTACTACAAGTCACAAGAGTAACTACTAAAAATGCGCTAATTAGTTCGCTAATACAAGTCACAAGAGTAACTACTAAAAATGCGCTAATTAGTTCGCTAATACAAGATAAAAAATGGACTTACCAAGAGCAAATATCTAAGATTCAAAATCAAAAGGTCTTTGGGGTCGAAAATAAACAAAATCTAAAATAGAAGAAATTATGGATCCAAAAATTACAAAATATACGAAACACAATGAAACAACAATTAAACAAAAGTTAGACTTCCCAAAACTTACCCAATCAAGAAACGAGGTCCCAAAAATATAAACCAACAGAGATAACGGAAAAAATAAACGCAAATCTAAACAACAAACGAATCTCCAACCGCCAACTCCTTTCTACGCAATCAATAAACTCCAGCCAAGATAACCTCCAACAATCCAAAAACGCCACCTCGACTTGAGACACACCAAGCCATAAATAGTGTTTTGTTTCCCGCACAAATTAAGGATGGATCATAGGGCCGCACAATCAATGATGCGGCCGCAAAATAAGGACGCATGTATAAATACGTCACGAAAACACATTCAAATTCTGGTGTATTTCTTGTTTGGACCTCAGACATGGCGACAGACCAGGGAAAAAATGCCCAAGAGTCAGGCGGTAAGTCTTTCATGCATTTTCTATCAATGATTAATTTGAAACATAAGATTAGGCAAGTTGTGAATTTGTGAATTCTGTAAATTTACACAAATAGGTGAGGAGGATGACATGGAAGAGGCTGCTGGGCCCAGTATTCTGGCCAAAGCGGGCAAAAAAAAAAGGCAGCCACATTTCACAAGAAAGGAGATGGAGGTTTTGATCCAGAAGTGTGTGGACATCCTGCCACAGGCAGACAGGAATATGAGTCTAAGCCAGAAGTGGAGAATGTGGGAAGAGGTAGCCGTTGCTGTCAATAGGGTGGGTGATTATGTCCGTCTAGCCCGGGATGTCAAACGGCGGTAAGTAAACCCTTGCCCCCCCTAAAAACAAACCCCATTTTAAACCAAAGGATAATGGCTTCCATTTTTCCCCACAGATGGGGCGACTTCAAATATCGCCTAAAGCAAAAACTCGCGGACAGGGCTAGGCATGCAAGGGGGACAGGTGGGGGTCCCACCCCTGTGTCATTGGAGTTGACGGATTTAGAAGAGCTGGCACAGGGGTGTGTGCAGCCTGTGGAGGTGTTTGGCGTGTCCAACATGGATACGGACATGCCAGACTTTGCGGCTCCTCATGTTGGCCCAGGTAAGTATTGTGATGTCACCAACTCTGAAATGCTATTGTGCCAATATGTAGATTCTAATGTGACTCTTTTCTCATTTTTCCAACAGAGACACAGGCGGATGAGTCTGCTCCAGAGGGAAGCCTTGGCCGCAGAATTTCTGCTGGCTCTGCAGGGGAGGAACCAGTACATCCGGCTGAGGACCCTGCAGAAGCCAGTCCAGGGCGTGCCCCCTCGCAGGCAGTGGGCCTCCTCACAGAACTCAATTTCAAATCGGATTTCCATACGGAGATTCTGCAGAGGATGGACGCCAGTCTGATACGGGTGGCTGAGGCCCTGGAGCAAAATGCTGCGGCCAACGTGACCATTGGTCAGGCCCTGGCGGAAAATACCAGGGCCAACATCCGCATCGCCGATGCCCTGGAGCAGCTCGTTCGCCAGCACATGGTGGAGCCGACCTCCCTTCCTGCCGGAACATCAGGATCCTCCACCTCTGGCACAACATCAGCCAATCCTCCAAATGTGCCTAGCCCTGTGCCTAGTCCAGAGGCCACAACATCTGCCTCTGGACAGGCCAGCCCGATGGCATCCCGGACCCGGTCTGGCGCCCACCCTCCCCCATCCAAACGGGCGAAAAAACGGTGACAGCAATGGCGACTTTTCCCACACTCCTTCTGTGCTTGGCTCATATTCCTTTCTGGTCAAAACTTCCCTCTCCTTTCTTGTGAAATGTTTTTAATTTATTTTTGTACGTTTATGTTAGCAGTTATTGATTATTTATTTTTGTGAAAAAGTATCTTTGCCACAAAAAAAGGCAACAAAATATTATGCCAATTTGTTTGTGTTTAAACAATAAATTTAAGAAAAAAATCTGACATTGTATTGTGACATTCTTGTACAAATGGGTTACATTTAATCCTGGCCCTAAAGGCAAAAACTGACAAAAAAAACAATTTCATTTTTTTAAAAAAAAGGCATCTTTAAGGAACGTTTAAAAATTTACATAACGATGCAAATTCCACAGTAAAAAAAAAAAGGGGAGCTAATTAAAACATGATGACATTATTGTTACAATAGGCCATAAACAACAAATTGAGGCCAAAATAAAACCCAAAAAAGGTACGCAAATTGATTGTGTAATCCTGACATTAGCAGGTATGATTTCCACCTGCGTACGCTTTTGTGCTATCCCAATAAACTGCTTTCCAAACACATACCAAGCCGGTTTTCAATACAACACTAATTGCTTTTCTGACCACCCGCGATTAATCGCTGCAACATCGTGGAGTCCAGGGACGGAGGAGAAGGCCATCGCCAATGTGGTCGAGTAATCCAGACCCTAAGCTGTGCGAGCATTTTGAAGGGAAAGAGGATGTTCCAGTGACATATGAGACGGTCCGAACACATTTGACGTTCGCATCTGCTAATGTATGTACGCCCAAAAAACGCCTCGCCACGCCTGCGTTTTTCCATCTCCACCCCCGTCAACACCCAAAAACGCCCTGTTCTGTCAATCACATTTGACATGTCACTTCCTGTACGCTATTTTAGGAACGAGAGAAAAAAAACTCGCAATCTGCCGTACGCACATGCGCAGTGTAACACCGACGCATGCGCGGTTAGTCAACATCGGAACGCAACGAGCGTACTGTTGTTAACGTGCGGCTCTGAATGAGGGCCAATGTCTTTTTTTTTGTTGCTATCTTTTAATTTTTTAAGACCCTGGACCAAACGTCAGCCAATCAGGAAACACACCAAGCTATGATATTATAGGGTTATTGCATATGAATAAGATTGACAGGAGGGCTCTGGGAAATCACAGGGGGGTAATATGATATACACACAATGATTTACAGTCTGGGGTGGGGGTACCAGTCTCAGGCCCTGATTCTGAGCCGAACGCTCTGACAGAGTGCTCGCTCTGAATCAGGGCCGTCCCTCCTCCTTTTTGGAGCGGCCTCCTGGCCGCTCGCATAGCTGTGGGTGTCCACCCACAGCTATAGCGAGCGGCCAAAATGATGGTCGCGATGGTCAAGACCATCGCGACCATCGGGCTTGCGACGAGACCCCTGCGGTAGGGTCTCGCTGCTGCAAACCCTGGAGTGCCAAAAGCACTCCCACTGACATCACTAGTGATGTCAGTGGGGTCGGCCCCAGACGGTAGGCGTTCCCATGGGAACGCCTCCGTCTGGGCAGCCACGCCCCCGGCACGCCCACCATAGGGGGCGTGCTGTCAATCACCATCGACAGCACGCCCCCTTTGGTGCGAGACCCATAATGACGCTTGGCCTTCGTTATTCGGGTCTCGCGCATGCGCACGACGGAGCAGCCTCCGTCGTGCGCATGTGCACTTGGGCAACATCGACCTGCTTGCGAGCGCTCAGCGCTCGCGAGCGGGTTTGAATCAGGCCCTCAGCTCCCTGTCCAGGCTACTGCTGGAGGGGAAGGGGGGTGGGGGGGGGATGTGGTGGTGTCTGGGGTGAAAGACCTCGGGGAATAGAGAGGGGGGGACCGGCGCAGTGTGAGGAAATCCTTGTGGATACCACAGCTGCAGGGAAAAGTATCTCTTTTCTGAATCTGACTCCGTAAAAAGAGCAGCTTTTCGGAAGTGCTACTTTTGTTAGGGAGGCACAATGAATGAGGCACGATGAATGAGGCACGATGAATGCCTCCAAAATATTTGTTAAACTTGCAGCGAGTTTAAAACATAATTATCACTAGTGATAATTATGCATACCTCCCAACATGACCCTCTCCAGGAGGGACACAATGCTCTGGTCCTGGACTTCCCTGGTAAGAGGCGGGGCTGCAGCACAGTTCAAAATTCAAATAGGGGAGTCACACCAACTGCCAGTGAGTCCCAGCCAGTGATGTTGGGCAGTGTGTGAGATGACAGTTGGTGTGACTCCCCTATTTGAATTTTGAACTGCGCTGCAGCCCCGCCTCTTACCAGGGAAGTCCAGGACCAGAGCATTGTGTCCCTCCTGGAGAGGGTCATGTTGGGAGGTATGATTATGTAATGATGAATAGTGTTTGTGTGTATAATATATCCACTGATCTATGATGTAACTTGTACTGTATATGCTGTTATAAATAAAACTATTTTTTTTTAAATTGGGTCATGGTGACTTTAGAATAATAGCTTTTCTCAATGAAATGTAATATCTGATTCATTTGAGCATGGGCCGAGAAGTAGCTTGAATCTGCACCGTTTCCCCAGGAAGTAAGCTAATACGGCCCTTGTTTGACCTACTGCTATAAACGGATTTCCCTTCTGGCCCGCTAATTGTGGCATCTACGTACCCGCTCTCCTGGTGCATTCTAAGTAACGGTGCCTAGGGGGCGATCTCACTCTTGCATTGGTGGTTTGAGCAACTGACAGCCGTTGTTCTCTTATAGATGAGAATATCACGCCCCAAGGATAAATACTATTGCATCATCTGATGAACAATACTAGCTCTGTGGGGGATATTTATCAATGGTTTTGTGCACCCAGACCAGCCAGTCAGATGTTTGCTTTTATTGTCAAACCTAAAGTAGAAAAACATAGTAGCTATAATCTGATTATTGGCTATTAAATTACAGCCTCCGTTTTGCTGTGCTCCAGTGTTTAGTCTGTGTGATTATATCAGCAAGTGGCATGTGTGCATTGGTTATACAATCCCCGTGCAGGGTAATTGCCTGCACCAAGGTTACACATTCACTTGTGTCTTCATCTTCCTGGTGTTAATTAGTGTCACATATGATACTTTGCTGTTGAGCTGACTGAATATTGATTCGTTTAATTACTGGCTGTTATATCAATCATTACATTCAATAGTATTTCCGTGGACAGGAATGCACGCTTTTACCTGTGTGCTATTTTTGCTCGTTAATTGATTTGCAAAACTTTTGGAAATAAATGGTATATTTTTTTTAATATGGAAGATAAGAGACTTGTATGTAAAATTGTGCATCAGCATCTGCATGATAAGGTGCTGTAACGGGATGTCGTTCTTATCCCGACAGTAAGTATTGGGGTTAGGGGGAGGGTTAGTGTTAGGCACTAGGGGGAAGGGTTATGATGAGGCTGGGTTAGGGGAAGGAGAGTATACTTACCTTCTTCTGTCAGGATTGTGATCCTGTCAGGATGCTGGCGTCAGGATACTGACCGCCGGGAACCCGAGGGTTGGAATCAGATGTTTGGTTTTTAAAATTATGCCAAATAATACCCCATTTACACCAGAGCTAAAACACAGGTTATTGCAGGGTTAACCCAGGTAGCTCTTTGGTGTAAAAGGTGACAGGGTTGGATTCTTGGGTCGAGTGACCCGACAATCCAACCCAGGTAACTTGCAGGGTTTAGCACAGGAATAACCCATGAAACCCTCCAGTGTAAACGGCGCGATCTGGGTCACGATTACCTGAAGCGCGCCGCATGCCGTCATCTCCAAGCGTCCACTTACACGCCGGAAGAGCCGGGTCACTGCAGACCTGGCTCCGGTGTGAACAGCGCCGACTTGGGAATATCCTGGGTCGGCGCCGGCTAAATTCCGGGTTTTGATCCGGTTTGGAACCCTGTTCCAGCCTCCGGGTCAGACCCGGAATTTAGGTATAAAAGCGGTATTATAGTGTTATGAAGGTGACACAATGACATTGGTTGCTTAGGGTCCAACTTTCCATAACTGTTCCGTGTATTTTCCTTTAGCTTTCCAATGTTTTTTATTTTTTACTCATTGTTAATTTGTATGTATGCATTGTTTATTTTTATTTTTGCAATATTAAAGGACTAGCAAAACTACACTTAAATTATTCTTATCAAATATTATTATCATCTTTTATTTATATTAGTACCACAAGGGTTCCGTAGCACTGTACAAAGGCCATAGCTTACAACAAAATAAGTCGTCAGATACAGACTGGATTATAAATTTACTATATTAGATATAAATACATAGTCATAACTTGCAATTTGCATAATTACCTAGAGGAGACAGTACAAGAGAGGGCTACCTGTGAGGGATTACAGTCTAAAGGGAATACGATGAACACAAAGAGGTAGAGGGGGGCAGAGTTTACGGAATGATTAGGTCTGAGAGTTTGGGGGAAGGGTGGAGGACTTAAATAAAAAGATTATATTTTATTGAAAGTGTTTTATTTTAAAATGACACATGCGAGTAAATATTATCACGTCATGAAGGTAATGGGTTATGCTTACCATGCAAGCGACAAACCAGTTTGACCACCAGGTGGGAAGGTGGTTTGAATTGCTTCCAATGGGAGGCAATTGGCGATCTAGCTGCCGAGAGAACATGCCATACATGGTTAGTTTGAAAAGATGAGCTGTTAAGGCATGATTACAGGTTAGGACGGTATGTGATAGTCTGATTGAGCATAGGAGGGCATTTTAGAGATTTGGAGAAGCACAGCCGAAATCCTGAAGGTGGGAGTGTGAAGTGGTGAACAAGGATGAGAGTATGTGATCATTGGTGGAGCAGGGTTTGTGGGAGGGAGAGGATAAGGGAATAAGGTTGGAGATATAGACAGGAGAAGAGTAGTTGGGGGTTTAAACCCCCCCCCCCCATTCCTTTGCTCCTACTTACTCCCATGGTTTTGCAGAGCCATCCCCAAGTCCATCCCTAGTCTGATAGATGACTTCTTGACCTTGTTCCCTTGTCTACAGACCAGGAGAGGAGTTGGCATTGGATCACAAGGAATGAGCAGAAAATGAGGACGGGCTTCTGGTTGTCGGTCTCCCCACCCAGGCTAGTTACAGGCAAAGGGATTTGTAGCAGAATCATTTCCAATCTTTTATTTAGGCACAAGAATCCAGAGGGCAATGCTCCATCGATAATTAGGGTAGTATCCATTTAGCCCCGATAATTTTTCAAGTGTGAAAAAAATTTTTGCCGATAATCCCCGTTTTTGATGATTTTATGTTTATCCTATGGATCCCTGATAAATTAATGTGTTTTCGCCATTGTACTAGCAGAAAAACTGCACTTTTTGGGGATAATTTTTCGAGACACATCGGCCCCACCCCCCCCCAAAAAAAAAATCCCAGATAAGTGCCAGCGTTGGACCGGTCTTCGGGGCTAATTGGATACCGCCCTTAGAATTAGGAAACAATGGTTATTTTTTACATTTGGTTTTAATATAGCAAAATTAAAAATATATGTCATATAAAAAAAATAGGAACCTAACAAAGGACCAAGGCATCCTCCCTAATTGATGATCTACTGTAGTTCGCCTGAGACAAAAATGTCTTCCTAACACGGTAATTAAACCATCACACTCAGGACACACAATTTAGAAAACAAGCTGGATTTGTGGATTTGCTCTATATCCTTGTGGATTAAGAGGTAATTGACCAAATATTTACTATTGTCTTGGCTGAAGCTCGAGGTGGCCAAGCCAGAACCTGCTGTCTTGTCGGTACATGTTGGCAGGAGAGAGAGATCATATGAGGATCAGCCTGCAGCTGCCACTCTCACGTCATTTTACAAAGCTTATAAACCCACTGCTGGAAATGGGTCAAAGTTATTGGATAACGGTGGTAAATAATGTTCCTTAAAGGATTACTCTGCGGGTCAGGTGCACAAGTCCACGTTATCGAAACTGAAGTCATCCAGGTGACGGAAATGCTTGCTACGGATTGGTGGACTCAAACACATTGCTGTCACAATAAAGTTTAAAATTGGATAACTGACATGCTATGCTTTGTTAATTGAACTTTTTGACTCATATCAAAGGTTCTTAGATATTTTTTGTTGTGCTGTAGATGTATGTTGCTGATGGTAATGGTGAGTGATTCAAATTTCTGTCATACTTTATCTGTTTTTTTTTTTTTTTTTAACAGTGCTGTAGAGAAAATATGGGAAAGAAATTAACAATATTTTTGTTTCAACTATAAAAATTAAACATGTTGGAGTCCTTTTCTTTTTAGATTTGTCTTACAAATATCTTATTATATAGGAGTCTATTCGTTCTCACTTATTTCTACATATGAACCTTTTCACCTGCTTTTGCAATAATTAAGTTTTGGGGTCATTCATCATAAAGGTAACACAGGAGATATCACAGATATGTCCTGCTCACCTGTCTCTCCCGATGTGGCCCTTTGTCCCCATTCACTAATATGGGGACCTAAATTCGACAAGCTCCAAAAATATTATATTTTCGGAGCTTGACTCCATTCGCCATCTTCAGATGGCGTTTGCTCTCGCATTCTGCTCCTTCCCTATGGGAAGGAGCCCCGAGTTGCGAAGAGGGATCCTTTTCGGATCCCGACGCCCCGGTCCGGTTTCTTACGTCGGACTCCGGGGCTTTATGCGCCTGTGTGAACTCTAGTTCACGTAGGCGCACTAGCACTGCTGAGTGAGGCTCGGCAGTGTTAAGTTTCACTGCTCGGAGAGGATCGGTGAAAACATTTTTGGATCAGCTGTCTTCCCAATGGAGCAATGATGAATTGCTTCGGCGCTCGCCGAGAGTTGGAATGTTAATTATCGGGGTCCGCCCGGACCCCGATAATTAACATAATGAATAGACCCCAGTGCATATTGGTCTCATCGCATTCGTCATCTTTGATTGGGGCAATGAGTGCCTGATTATGTTTACCATTATCATCCTTTGTTTACATAACACCAACATATTCCATAGTGAAGTTCAACTTAATTTGGTCCCAACACACCCTCGACAGTGGAGCTGACCATCTAATCGCCCCAGCATGGACATTGACCAGTCTAAAATTAACTGGACACCATTGAAACGACTAGACTTGAGGCACCTGTCGGAAACACACGTGAACTCGGGCAAAACATACCACTTGGTAACAGATAACACAATCCAGTTGGAGTCCAGCCAAGGACCCAACCCTGTGAGGTGGCATAGCTTGGCCCTCTGCCAGTCAAGAGAGTCTATAATAATCTGTTGGTTCCAACATAAAACAGCACAATAGCCAAAACTCTAGAATAGCAGCAAAGTTTATAATCATTCTAGAGAGAGAGAGAGAGAGATATTACACCTTCGATCATTATATATTATCTCTTTAAAGACCGCTTTAACCATATGCTGCACATTACATAGTAAGCAGCTTTTGTATTCTGGGTGAAAGCATATTTATGCTTAAATATCAGTAAAACATAATAGAGGAGAAACATCTGTCCGGAAGCAAAACAAAACAGCAAATAAGCTAAAAGTAAAAAAAAAAAGTGCTTATGCAAAACAACGAGGCAAATGGCGGCAATGTTTTCCCCACACGTTGTTAGCGAACGCATTTAAGTTTAGAGCAATTTACGTAATTCATATTTTATGGCAAATGTACAAAATAAATGCACCCATTAAACAGCAAATACAGTGTATAAAAGAAACCATCGATATTACGCCATTCCCCCCAAAAGCAGAGCCATGAAGGCTACATTTGCATTGATGTCGCTGATACAAATAGCGTGCATCCGTTTATACACAGGCGAAAGGCAAATCCGCCCCCCTCCTTCTTCTCGGGGATCCGGTCTATCCTCCCTCTGCAGAATCCCTTCCAATATCTTTGGCGAGCAGAGATTTTCTGTTTAATTTTTTCAATCTTCATGTGAAGCTGCGTCAAGCTGAGCTCCAGCATCTACGGCTTATTTTCAATTGTGTTTTCAATCTGGGTTTTCCGCCTACCTAGTGTTTTCCTCAACGCTGATGGAATTTATCTGGGTGGCTAAAAATGTAGCTGGTGCTTAAGCTAACCTCTACATCCAACTGCTAGGGAAATTATCAATCTGGGGGAAGCAGAAAAACCCCCCGGAGAAGATGGGGAACGTTAACTAAAGCAAAATATTCTCCTCCGGGTGACAGGTAACCTTGGCGACGGTAATTATCGGGCATTTAGGGCCTGATTCAGCGATGGGCGCTAAGGCGTTTGCAGCAAAGAACGCAGCTGCGAAAATATGCTAATAGTTCCAAAGACTACCCGAGGATAAGGTGCCCACTGCTGCCTTCTCAAAGGCGTACGATGTCGCTTATCTGCGTAAATATCGGTAACAGCAACGCACATCAAATGTGTCCATCTTGCCCCTGTGGCAGGTCTGACCAGCCGCGGACTCGGCAGCTCTCCTGACGCGCAGAGGTCTCTCATGCTGCGTAGGGAATGGCACGGGCTAATCTATGCACGCCCATGTAACGGCGTTCAAACGGTCAGAGACGCCTGCGTTTTATTGACCACCTCCCGTTACCTCCCCCAAGCACTGACTACCTGTCCCTCACTTTGCATTTGGATCCTCTGTGCGCGCGTAAACGCAAGACCATCGCAGCGAACGCAGTGTGGCTCAAACACATTCGCAATGGCAAACAGTCGCTCGACCTGCATAAAAATTGCATTAGCGTTCGTCTCTGAATCACGCCATTAGTATTCGCCGACCTACAGTAATAGTATGAATTTGGGTCACTTCTAGTAGTATCTACACACTATGAAGTGTAATCCGTGTGTTCTGCAAATGTAACGCGTTTTTAAAACCATTGTCTCCTGAGGAAGCCGCCGGTACCTGTACAGGTGGAGAAACGCATAGAGACGGAGCTTTCCAGACACAGGATTCTGGTACGGTCACTATCGGCTATATCGCCTTTGGCAGCACACACACGGGAGCGGCAAGTCCGGTGCGGCAGCGGTGAGAGACATATACTGGATATGCAAACTGCTTTTTCCACTGGCCGCCAGTTTCACCTATATAGGACAGCGTGATACTGCTGAACCTGGAGTGAGCAATGTGCTGCCTATACTGAGATTCACAGAAATCCCTGGCCATGCTGTCTGTGATCTAAGCACTGGTGTACATGACATACATGAGAGTATATATATATATATATACAAAGACGTGCTCGTACTGTATATTTCTGCATATCAGCGCTCTAAACTCAGCAGAACATAACCGCTCTACGGGCCTGATTAAGACGCGCTTGCAAGAGGGTCCATGTTCCCCCACTGCGCATGCGCCGCCTCCGGTGTGTGCATGCTCGAGCCCCAGCGAGCGATGGCAGCTCCGTCGCTCTGGGCCTCACTACAAGACGGGGCGGCTGTCAATGTTGATTGACAGCTTGTCCCGTTTTGTAGGCTGGGAGGGGGGTTGGCTGCACAAACGCAGGCGTCCCCTTAGGAACGCCAGCCGTTTGTGGGCGGCCCTACTGACATCACTCGTGATGTCAGTATTGGACTTCCTGCTCTATTTGAGCAGGTAGTCCACTCCGGCTTGCGGGAGCCGAGACCCTCCCGCAGGGTCTCGACGCAAGCCCGAAGGTCGCGATAATCGTGACCATCGCCAGGCCGCTCACACTAGCTGTGGGTGGTCACCCACAGCTTTGCGAGCAGCCTGGGAGGCGAAACTGAAAAAAAAAAGCATGCGCCCTTTGTACTGTGATCAGATTAATTGATAGTGGATATTTCACTATGTCTTATATATTTAGTGGAAAACTGCTCCACTAAGATACCTCAAAGTTATATAAAGGAAATTACACTGATTTTGCACTGGATAAATTTTTTTGCTGATTGCTACAGATTAACAATCGTGGTACTAATATTTTTGGCATACAAATCTCCGCTGGTGGATAAAAATTGTGTTCCCCTGGATATAACCACTGAACAACATGTCTTGAAACAATTTCACAGTTTTTTCACATTTATTTTTTGTATTGACGCTGATTTAATTTATATATATTTTTCTGTGTGTCTGGATCCAGAACGTTGTATTGGGGGAATGTTTCAGCATAATACTGTATATATGCATTTTATTGAAAATTATATGTGTATTTTTTTGTTTGTTTCTGTTGAAATATAGAGGTATACCTTTTTATGATTAAATACAATTAGCTTGACAGCGCCCTGAGTGACTTTCTTTTCCTGTCTGCTAATAAAGCCAATATCTTTTCCAGATTTTAAAAAGCAAAGTAACTGATTTGAAGCTTAAGAATTAGATTGCAGAAGAACAGTAATACTCGTTAATGGGCAGCATTCCATTGGAGATGGCAAAGGTGGGTATAGGAGAGTCAAGGGGGGCACTGCTGTTGGCATAGATGAGCCTGGGGCTGAATATGATCAAGGACCTATTGAGAGAAGTGGAGAGGGAGTGGCCAGTGTGATGTGGGTGTGGCCAGTGCCAGGTGGGCGTGTACAACCCCTACACTATCAGTGCTGATGTCTGAAGTAATATGTATGAGTTGGAAAATTGCATAATTTTGTAAGGAGAACAGAAATACCATTTTACTACTTATAATTTATTGTCGAATGTCTGGCCAGCTGGTCATTATAACAATGCCATGATGATGGACCTATTTTTAGGTGGGAATTGTGCTGTGCACTAGCCACCAGGTAGGAATTGTACTGTGCATTAGCCACCAGGCGGGAATTGTGCTGTACACTAGCCACCAGGTGAGAATTGTGCTGTACACTAGCCACCAGGTGGGAAATGTGCTGTACACTAGCCACCAGGTAGGAATGGTGCTGGACAGTAGCCACCAGGTGGGAATTGTGCTGTACAGTAGCCACCAGGTGGGAATTGTGCTGTGCACTAGCCACCAGGTGGGAATTGTGCTGTACACTAGCCACCAGGTAGGAAATGTGCTGTACACTAGCCACCAGGTAGGAATGGTGCTGTACACTAGCCACCAGGTGGGAATTGTGCTGTACAGTAGCCACCAGGTGGGAATTGTGCTGTACACTAGCCACCAGGTGGGAATCATGCTGTGCACTAGCCACCAGGTGGGAATTGTGCTGTACACTAGCCACCAGGTGGGAATTGTGCTATACACTAGCCACCAGGTGGGAATTGTGCTGTACACTAGCCACCAGGTGGGAATTGTGCTGTACACTAGCCACCAGGTGGGAATTGTGCTGTACACTAGCCACCAGGTAGGAAATGTGCTGTACACTAGCCACCAGGTAGGAATGGTGCTGTACAGTAGCCACCAGGTGGGAATTGTGCTGTACAGTAGCCACCAGGTGGGAATTGTGCTGTACACTAGCCACCAGGTAGGAAATGTGCTGTACACTAGCCACCAGGTAGGAATGGTGCTGTACAGTAGCCACCAGGTGGGAATTGTGCTGTACAGTAGCCACCAGGTGGGAATTGTGCTGTACAGTAGCCACCAGGTGGGAATTGTGCTGTACAGTAGCCACCAGGTGGGAATTGTGCTGTACACTAGCCACCAGGTGGGAATTGTGCTGTACACTAGCCACCAGGTGGGAATTCTGGTAGGAATGGTGCTGTACAGTAGCCACCAGGTGGGAATTGTACTGTACAGTAGCCACCAGGTAGGAATCGTGCTGTACACTAGCCACCAGGTGGGAATTGTGCTGTGCAGTAGCCACCAGGTTGGAATTGTGCTGTGCAGTAGCCACCAGGTGGGAATTGTGCTGTACACTAGCCACCAGGTGGGAATTGTGCTGTACACTAGCCACCAGGTGGGAATTGTGCTGTGCACTAGCCACCAGGTGGGAATTGTGCTGTACACTAGCCACCAGGTGGGAATTGTGCTGTACACTAGCCACCAGGTGGGAATTGTGCTGTGCACTAGCCACCAGGTGGGAATTGTGCTGTACACTAGCCACCAGGTGGGAATTGTGCTGTACACTAGCCACCAGGTGGGAATTGTGCTGTACACTAGCCACCAGGTGGGAATTGTGCTGTGCACTAGCCACAAGATGGGAATTGTGCTGTACACTAGCCACCAGGTGGGAATTGTGCTGTACACTAGCCACCAGGTGGGAATTGTGCTGTACACTAGCCACCAGGTGGGAATTGTGCTGTTCATTATACACTCAGCGGGAATTCTGCTGTACATTAGCCATAACATGGGAAGTCCACTAACAAACTAGATATCAGATTGGAAGTTCTCCTACACAACAACCCACTAGCAATGTCTATGCAGATCGGCCGATTGTGCAGCACTGATCATGCGTATCCATCGCAGAGTGAGTGACAGGCTGAGAGCGTTTGGTGGTGGTGACGGGGGAGTGGTTTGAGAAGCGCCCGTTTGAACGCTATTGCATGGACGTGCATAATTAGCCACTGCAATTGCAGACTGCGTGCAACGAGACTTGCAATTTCTGCGCCTGGTCAGACCTGCTGTAATTGTGCGTGATGGGCCGATGTGCTTCGATGTTACCAATGTATGCGCAGGACTCCGAGTGGGCGTCTCTATGCTGGCTGAGCTGTGGCAGACATTAGCATAGTTTCGCAGCTGCATTGTGTGCGATTACGCAGCTGCGATCGCTTTTTGTGATCCATACTGAATCAGGCCCACAGACTTTATCATACAGTAAGTTCCCTCTTGGGAATAGTACAGTAAAACTCTGCGTTGCTCCTCATCTATTCATTCTACAGATGGGAAAGTTATTAGCTCTGAAATACTGCACAGGATTAATATTCTTCTGCATTTACATGTGTCACAATCAATACCGGTCAAGTCACAGGCAAAGATTTCGCACCGCAGAAAATTATTTCTCTTAATTCCATGCGACACTAACAAATGTAAAATAAAAACTCAATGTAACGGTATTACCCTTTGTAACCCTTACAAAAATCCAATTTAAAGATTTTAACTTTCACAATTCAATAATTCTTCCAATACTCTTTACCTTCTAATCATTTGTTTTTAATTTTTTTAAACTAGATTTTATATGTTTTGACAGTATATTTTACTTTAGACTTCTATAGCAAAAATATACATACAGTATGTATATTTTTGTGGTTGGATATGAAATACCGGCAGTCGGGATGCCTACTGTTAAAATGCCGACGGGGTCGGGTAAGTATAATAACCCTCCCCCCTTCTCCCCCTAACCCTCCCTTCTTGCATCCTAACCCTCCCCACCCCGCACTTTAACCCTCCCCGTTAGTGCCTAAACCTAACCCTCCCTCCTTGGTGGCTAAACCTAACCGTCCCCCCTTAGTGCCTATCCCTAACCCCCCCATTATTGTCTAACTCTCACCCCTCCCAGTGGTGCCTAACCCTAACCTCCTCCCCAAAGCCTAACCCTAACCCCACTGCGGTGCCTAAACCTCACCTCCCCCCACTGCAGCTAACATCTAAGACGCCCCGCTGTACCTTCGACTGTGATGATGGCTGTCGCGATTCCGGCGTCGGAATTTGGATAGGCGTTGGGAATTGGACACCTATCTTTAGTCCGGGGTCGTTCTTCCGATGCCCGGCATCCCGTCCGCCGGCATACTCACTACAATCCCATATTTTTGTGACGATCAAAACTGTCAAACTATTGAAATAACTCTGGGTCGGTGTGTAAACAAATGGGGGTATATTGATGGAGCAACAGGCAGACATAGTGCTCGCGTGTCTGATTATACAAAGGTTCACATCTGCAGCGTTAACAAGTCCCCTCTTCATCTGAGACAAAGACTGATTTTTAAATTATCGAAACTTAGGGCCTGATACAGAGATGGACGAGGAGCGATTTGTGCTGCATCTTCGGTTGCAGCAGATCTTAGAGGTTATGGCTCTTATCGCCTGGACCATCAGTCATCTGCGCAGCCCTAAGGTTGGGTGTACCCTAACCCTCGCAGATGCCGAGGCCAGTGAAGTTGCGTCTGACAACGCAGTCGCTGCCTTCAGCACACTCCAGAAAAGGTGGCGACACGCCCTCATTTTATGAAACGCGACCCCTTCTCGCCTACAAACAGCAGGCTATGGCTGCTCCCACATGCACATTGTGGCTCCAGCGCAAAACATCAGTCAATAGCGACCAAATCGTGACTGCGTCTGAGGCTGGATCTGCCCATTTGTCAGTAAAAAGACAATAAGAAGGATTGCCGGCAGTCACTTTACTTCCAGGTTCGGGTCTCAGTCGCGCTACTGCTTATGCGCGGTCTGCTGACTGCATACGTGCAAGTGGAAAAAGTTATTTGTATCTATTGCAGAATGCAGTCCATAGGACGCAATGGCTATTGCCCTCTAAAGATTGCATTAGCTGCTGGGCCAAGCTTAGTACTATTTGGCATTTAAGCAGCCCCCATAGCAACCTATAGGGGTTGCTTTTGCGATAGAAAACGGGGGATGGCAGCAGATATTTCCGATGTCTGCTGTGATCCCCTTACATACATCCATGGGAGTAAGTATTTGCAAGAGGCCCTAAATAACGGATGCTTTCAGAGGATATCCCACAAATATTGTTTGATAATTATTCTCCTGAGGCTTCTTTATATCTTTTTTGTGCTTTGTACATTTGCTTCTGTGGACCCTTGTCTCTGTGGACCCTTGCCTCTGTGGACCCTTGGCTCTGTTTACCTTGGTGTTTGTAAACCCTTGTTTCTACGGACCCTTGCCTCTGTGGACCCATGGCCTCTGTGGACCCTTGGCCTCTGTGGACCTTTGTCTCTGTGGACCCTTGTCTGCATGGTCTACCGGCAAGTGTGGGACTGTAGTGAGGCACAGTATTAGTCCTTGCATTCATTTCTACAACATGACCTGGCTCTTGCACACGAACATAACACAATTATTTTACACCCCATATAGACTTTAGAAGCGCTCTCCTGTCTTCCTAATCTCTACAAGACGTTACAAAGGGCATATAAGAGATTGGCCACGTAAGTTATTTCGGAAAGATTTAAACAATGTCTATCCCGTCAGGCAAGCTGGATGCAGACTGCCATTATAAGAAGAGAAACCAGATGATTAGCATAAGAAAAGAGGTGGTTTAAACCTCTAGGATGGGGGCTGGCATGTGTGCAGATCACTTGGTTAGGTAGCCTATAGCAGTGGGAGGGGGCGTGTTTTAGAGGAATGTTTATATAAGGTGTTATGGAGCATACACACGGTCAGATTTGTCAGACTTGTCAGATTTGTCAGATGAACGACTGAACGATTTGAACGATTTTACCAAAGATTTGAACGATTGAACGATTTTTGACTGCATTAAAATGAATGGAATCGTCCAAGTCTGACTGCAAACCCATCAGATGTCAGATATCGTTATCTGACAAACGGGAACGCGCATCGTTGATCGTCCATCGTTCAGGCATGTCAGATATGAACGATTTCCCTTCAGATATGAACGACTGAACGATTTTTAAATCGTTATCGTTCATATCTGAAGGAAAAATCTGACCGTGTGTATGCACCATTAGAAGTATGGGCCAATGCCTCTTTGTTTCCAGGTCTCCCACCCACTTTTTTTTGTTTCTTTTTTAGAGTTGGCTTTGTCGTTGCCAGAAAGAACGGCAGGTCACCAGTCCGGGTGCAATTATTTAGTTGAGGTGCGCTCCCTTCGTTGACTGGTAGTTGGCTGTACCAACCTAATGGGGGGCAGTATCATTACCCAAACGGGTGGGTAATCAAGGTGGAGGGTGAGTGATACCTTTTGTTGTTTATAGGGGTTTTATAGTTATGTTCGTGCACTCTAGGCGGTATACGCCTGCTATGCCTGTTGTTGTTTGTATGTGGGCATTGCAGATTGGCTGATTTCTGGCCGTCCTTTCTTTGCCACCATATATCCTTAAATTTAATAAATAAATAATAAATAATTATTGCTCCAATAAATAGCCATCAGTTTTCTCTGCCAAGTCTACGTCTGTGTCTTTATTTACTTTTAGTTTAAGGGTAAGTGGTTTGCACACATTACACACCTCGTCCGATAGACGGTTTAAACAAATTGCGCCTTCGGAACAGTTTTCCGGTATAGACTTGACCATTATCTTTAACAATAACAGTAGAACTGAGCACAAGACTGTAGGCACAATGTGGATTCAATAATGCATCTCCCAATCTGTTGATCTGTTTGAAGCCATTGGAAATCCCAGGAGGTGACACAGGACTGCGGGGAGGGAAGCCACGCTCGCCTGCTCCCCTGGCTCTGATGTCTAGATGTGATCTGTGAATAAGGAGTCGTACTTGCTTCTGAATGCATAGGCTCAGCCAAGCGTTGGGAGAGCACTGAGCAGTGCTATGGAGTTACCAGATAAATACGAAGAGGGTCTTTTTGTGCCACGGTCCATGCATGAGCCTCCTTTATAACATACGGACAGAGAGGAAAAAAACAAACCTGCTGTTTTATTTATGCCGTGCGCCCTCCCCTATTAATATGCCTCTCATCTCCTCCCGTGCTGCTTATATTGACTCACAATTCCTTCTTTTATAGCTGCAAATTATTGCAGTGCCTCTGGTGTAGGGTTGCACGCAAAAGACCGACTGTGGTCGCATCTGACGGGTTTTAGCTAACTGCACATCCCCCGCAGCCCGAGATGCGCAACTTGGAGCAGCTACGGACGATTCTAAGCTGTAGGTATCCCAGTCGCTTGTCGCCGACGGCAGAATTAGACGTTCATTTTGGACACTATGTACTTCGGCCCCTGCTTTCTTTTACCACCAAGGAAAAAATAAAATAAAAGCCTCTCCCTTTGTTTCCAGGGCTTTAAGCCAGACCTCTCCCATGGCTCCATACATTCAGTGGGACAGTCCTGAAAGGGAATCGGTATGAATTAACGCTGGACCCCTGGCCGGCGGTTCAACTCCCGACAGCGCCTGCCCGACAGAGGAGGAAATTCCGATCATCCCTACGTAAGTATTCACTAACCTAATCTACCCCCTAACCCTAACCCTCCTTTATGGTGCCTAAACCTAACCTTCCCCCCCTGTGCCTAACCCTAATCACCCCTCTAAGTGCCTAAACCTAACCCCCCCTTCCCCGCCGCCTAAACCTTAAGTCCCCCGGGGGGGTGCCTAACCCTAACCTCCCCCCGGGGGTGCCTAACCCTAACCCTCCCCCTAGCCTAACCTCCCAGGGGGGGTGCCTAACCCTAAGTCTCTCCTGGGAACCCTAAACCTAACCCTCCCCCCCGGGGGCTGTCCGCTGCGACGCCCAGCATCCGCTCGATCGGGATGCCGGGCGCTGGTCTCCCGACGTCGGCCAAATGACAGGCGTCTAGATTTAGACGCCTGTCATTCGTCCCTAGTCGGGATAACAATGTCTGGAAGCTGGCGGTCGGCATTCTGTCCTCCGGCTTCCTGAATGTATATCCCTGAAACGGGCTGTGGGCAGTGGGTGTGGCCTCCCCAGACAGAGCTGATGGTGTGGTTTGCGCAGATCAGCGCAGGGCTTATTTTGTCCCTATTTTGCCTGAATAAATATTGGGAGGAACGACAATGATGAGGAGAGACCCCCTTAGAACATAACATAACAAAATGGCTGCTAGCACATACATAACACTGTCTGCAGCTTGTGATTTTTTTCTTCAATACTCTAAGGTTGTATTATTATGGGGCACACTTAACATGATTTTTATAATGCAGTCAATAGTGTAATGTATGTTCCTATGAAAGGCAAGTTAAAGAATCACTGACTTTTAAAACATGTTGTTTTTTTCTCTTGAAAATGAATATATTAGCAGCTTCCCTGAGAGGAGAGAATAGGTGATAAATTACAGTCTCTAGAGAAGTGAGGGACCTCAGCTGCTCCTATGACTCCTGGTACTAAAATAAGGATTTAGAGCTTAGGAAGTTTGAGGCGTGGGCCGGTGAGCGAATGAACAAATAGCCTGGTAGCATCACTTACTGCACAGTCCTATTATTCAGCCTGTTCAGGTACTGTGGGGCAGATGTACTAAGCCTTGAAGAGAGATAAGGTGGAGAGAGATAAAGTACCAACCAATCAGCTCCGAACGGTCACTTTACAGGACGTGTTTGAAAAATGGCAGTTAGGAGCTGATAGGTTGGTACTTTATACATCTATGAAACCATGCTAATAACGCTGTCTGACCCATAGCAACAGATCGAGGGAATGCAAAGATCTCAGTAGTTGCTATGCGTTACAGCCCCTTTCCAGCAGTTACCCAGGTGCCAGTCTTAATAGATGCCACGACGTGTATCTAGAACATGGAAGGACGCAAGTGATGTAAGCAGCTGTATTACAATTCATGGAAACGGCATGGAAACCCCCAGGGCTCATTGTTTAATATAATATACTTCCTGGGGTTTGTAAGTGATGTCCCAGCTTGTGATCCCCTAGTAAAATATATAGTACTGAACAAAGAGTATAATGGGTGCAGGGTGTGTGGTGCATACGGGCCCCTGGGTACAGGGAGGCCCACGCTGCAATCATATAATTATACAGTACTTACTTCTACGGAGTCTATTGCGCTGCTAGAGAGGAGGGGGCCCACATGGAACCTTCACAGAGGCCCTTTCCTCTCTTACATCGCCCACACCTGAAGACACTACCAATCTCCGGCCCCACCTGCTATAAACCTGAAGACTCTCCCAAACTCTGCCCCCAAATGCTATAATCCTGAAGACACTCCCAAACTCCGCCCCCACCTGCTATAAACCTGAAGACACTCCCAATCTCCGCCCCCACCTGCTATAAACCTGAAGACACTCCCAATCTCCGCCTCCACCTGCTATAAACCTGAAGACACTCCCAATAGCCCCCCATCTGCTATAAACCTGAAGACACTTCCAATCTCCGCCCCCACCTGCTATAAAACTGAAGACACTTCCAATCTCAGCCCCCACCTGTTATAAACCCGAAGACACTCCCAATCTCCGCCCTCACCTGCTATAACCCTGAAGACCCTCCCAATCTCCGTTCTCAACTGGTATAAACCTGAAGACACTTCCAATTTCCAACCCCACCTGCTATAACCCTGAAGACACTCCCAACTTCTGCCTCCACCTGCTATAAACCTGAAGACTCTCCCAAACTCTGCCTCCACCTGCTATAAACCTGAAGACACTCCCAATCTCCGCCCCCACCTGCTATAAACCGGAAGACACTCCCAATCTCCGCCCCCACCTGCTATAAACCTGAAGACACTCCCAATCTCCGCCCCCACCTGCTATAAACCTGAAGACACTCCCAATCTCCCCCCCGCCTGCTATAAACCTGAAGACACTTCCAATCTCCGCCCACACCTGCTATTAACCTGAAGACACTTCCAATCTCAGCCCCCACCTGCTATAAACCCGAAGACACTTCCAATCTCCGCACACACCTGCTATAAACCTGAAGACACTCCCAATCTCCGCCCCCACCTGCTATAAACCTGAAGACACTTCCAATCTCAGCCCCCACCTGCTATAAACCCAAAGACACTCCCAATCTCCGCTCACACCTGCTATAAACCCGAAAACACTCCCAATCTCCGCCCTCACCTGCTATAAACCCGAAGACACTCCCAATCTCCGCCCTCACCTGCTATAAACCTGAAGACCCTCCCAATTTCCGCCCCCTCCTGCTATAACCCTGAAGACACTCTCAATCTCCACCCCCACCTGCTATAAACCTGAAGACACTCCCAATCTCCACCCCCACCTGCTATAAACCTGAAGACCCTCCCAATCTCCACCCCCACCTGCTATAAACATGAAAACACTCCCAATCTCCACCCTCATCTGCTATAAACCTGAAAACCCTCCCAACTTCTGCCTCCACCTGCTATAAACCTGAAGACACTCCCAATCTCCGCCCCCACCTGCTATAAAACTGAAGACGTCCCAATCTCCACCCTCACCTTCTATAAACCTGAAGACACTCCCAATCTCCGCCCCCACCTGCTATATAACTGAAGACGTCACAATCTCTGCCCCCACCTGCTATAAACCTGAAGACACTCTCAATCTCCACCCTCACCTGCTATAAACCTGAAGACCCTCCCAATCTCCACCCCCACCTGCTATAAACATGAAAACACTCCCAATCTCCAACCTCACCTGCTATAAACCTGAAGACCCTCCCAATTTCCGCCCCCACCTGCTATAACCCTGAAGACACTCCCAACTTCTGCCTCCACCTGCTATAAACCTGAAGACACTCCCAACTTCTGCCTCCACCTGCTATAAACCTGAAGACACTCCCAATCTCCGCCACCACCTGCTATAAAACTGAAGACGTCCCAATCTCCACCCCCACCTGCTATAAACCTGAAGACCCTCCCAATTTCCGCCCCCTCCTGCTATAACCCTGAAGACACTCTCAATCTCCACCCCGACCTGCTATAAACCTGAAGACACTCCCAATCTCCACCCCCACCTGCTATAAACCTGAAGACCCTCCCAATCTCCACCCCCACCTGCTATAACCATGAAAACACTCCCAATCTCCACCCTCATCTGCTATAAACCTGAAAACCCTCCCAATTTCCGCCCCCACCTGCTATAACCCTGAAGACACTCCCAACTTCTGCCTGCACCTGCTATAAACCTGAAGACACTCCCAATCTCCGCCCCCACCTGCTATAAAACTGAAGACGTCCCAATCTCCACCCTCACCTGCTATAAACCTGAAGACACTCCCAATCTCCGCCCCCACCTGCTATAAAACTGAAGCAGTCCCAATCTCCGCCCCCACCTGCTATAACCCTGAAGACACTCCCAACTTCTGCCTCCACCTGCTATAAACCTGAAGACCCTCCCAATCTCCACCCCCACATGCTATAAACCTGAAGACACTCCCAATCTACGCCCCCACCTGCTATAGGCTGATCAATCTGACACCACACCACAATATCAAAATGGAGACCACAATGTAAGTGACATTTTGCACACAACCTGTCCCAGCCTTGGGGTTTATAGGCCATCATGCTTTACCTCAGCTCTTTGTAATTTTTTCTCAATGTACAAATATGCGAATGTCCTATATTTAACCGTGATATATTAAGTGGATGAGCTATATACACATATTGCAATTAAATAAATAGAAAAAGAAGACATATGGGCATTAAATAAATGTCCTAGTTAAGAAGCCTCCGGTCACAGAGATGAAGCTTGCCTGATAAGGACACATTAAGGGTCACAAATCTGAATATTGCAGACGACACCTGCAGATGAGCCTGAAATTGTGCAAACCCATAGATTTCCATGCCAATTACAGGTGACACGTGTCACCTGTCCCCAATTTCCAGAGACAGTCCCAGTTTTAGAGATAGGTCCCTGTTATTAACATTCCTCTTCTTGTACTTCTTAGATGCAGTTCTTACCACCTAGTCTTCTTCTCTGGGCTAAATAAATGGATGTACAGTATATTCAGGAGGAGCTTTTTAAAATGTAAAATAAGAATAATATATTCCAGTTAAGGACATAACAAGCTGGGGATTGCAGGGTTCCAGGTCAGCCAAAACAGTATCACTTCTCACGGAGGCTTGTGTCACAAGAAAAGTGTCCCTGGAAATAATCGGAAACGTTATGTGCCTGAAACCCCACAAACGTCGGCACAGATTGATTGCATTGATTGGAACTGAGTGTTTCACTCCGCTATGTACTAAGTATAGGCGAGCGGAACAAAGACTCGTTCGGAAATTATCTAAATATATACAGTATATATATAGCCATTTTCACTGGAGTTTCTTGCCCCTCTCAGGCATCTATATCAGCTGCATACAGTATATCAAGAACACATTACAAATGATGGGGTAGATATTGTTGGAGACACAGCCCTGGCTTAGAATTATTTGAAAAGGTGCATACACACACAACGATTTTTTGAACGATTATCGATAAACGATATTGATTATCGTTCATCGTTGAAAAAATCGTTCACTTTCTAAGTTAAAACGATGAACGATTCTCGTTCATGCGCGTTCATGTTTTGTAGTTTGTAGTTCAGTCAGACTGACCAACTCAACGATTTTCAGTAAGGGAATATGCAAAAATCGTTTGTAGTTTAAAAAAAATTTGTTCATTACATTTAGTAAATTTAGTAAATTTCCCTTGAAAAAATGAACGAAAATTGTTTACTAAAATCGTTCATTTACTAAATCGTTGTGTGTGTATGCAGCTAAAGGATTAATAAACCAACACACGATACTGTACACAGAACAGGCAATGACAGAATTATACTATAGGCACCACACTATTAAGGGTCCATTCATCATCACTTAATTTCTACAAAAGCAGGTGACAATTAATATTTCCTCCTACTTTTGCAGAAAGTAAGTATCGGGGCTATTCAATTGTAAAGGTAACACAGGATATGTCACTGAAGTCTCCCGCTTACCTTTCAGCCCTGATCTGTCCCGCTGTCCCCATACACTGGTATAGAAACCAAAATTCATCAAGCCCCGAAAATACAATATTTTCGGAGCTTGACTGCGGGAGCATTCACCATCAGATGGCGTTAGCTCCCGCACCCCCATTCCTTCGCTATGGGGGATTCGAACTGGCCCTGACTGGCTCCTTCCGCCAGACGCCCGGGCTTTGTACGCCTGCGTGAACTGGGCACGCTAGCACTTCCAAGTCCCGAGTTTACGAAAGTAGCAGTGAAGGGGATCGCGGAGACGGCTGATTTTCGGATCAGCTGTATCCGCACCAGAGCAATGTTGAAATGCTTCAATGAATTTTGTTCCATCGCTGCTACTCGCATCGAGTTCGAAACCTAATTATCGGGGACCCCTTAATGACACCTTGTGGAGCCTCCCAGGGCCTGAGATGCCTGATAATTGCAAAAAAAAAAAAATAGACTGTACAAACAATTTCAAGCATCTAGAGATCTCACATTAGATAGTAACTTGAATAAATGTATTTGAGGTGGTGACATGATGAGTTTTTAGATGAGCTTGTAGTGTAAGATATAGCTATTAAATAACTTATTAAAGGTTTTATAGGAATAATAGACAAGCAGGTCGCTGAGACTCCTCTCATATCGTCAATGGTAGAAAAGCAATTATGACGGACACCCAGGCAATCAATGAAACTAATACGTATTGTATTAGTACCAGTAGTCACAGCTGCAATCCTATACAGGCAAAACTGTGCAACCTTCATATCACATACACAACTATAATAAATGGCGCTCACAACAAGGCATATCACCACTTGCTGGCAAACTTAGGGCCTGATTCAGAGCCGTTCGCTATTTGCGGTCGTTCGTTCAAAAACAAGGGGTGGCTATTCAAATGATCCGTTCGCAAATTGCAGTCTGTTCACACCTCTAAGTCTGAACGAACGAGCAAAACATACGCTCGGTTATTTGTTAAAAACGCCCCCTGGCCGCTCGCACCATACGTCATGTCCGCTATTTATTAGATTAATCGAGTACATCGACCAGCGTATGAACTGCTCGCTATTCTTGTGGTTGGTTTTTGCTACCACAATTTTGCGAGCAGTTCTGGCTATAAAATAACCCAGTGACGTGGTCAATGACGCTGCTGTATTAATTATGCACACCCATAAAACGCCCGTTTTGACCTTTAAGCACGCCTGCGTTCGGATCTCCACTCCCCATTTTCAAGCACCTTCCCCTGTTACCACCCACATACGCCTCATTCTGTCACTCAAAATAGCAGGCATTCGCTATATTGCGAGCACATGAATTTCGGCCGCACTGACTGGTTCGCGCATGCGTATAACGATCCGTACGCATGCGCAGATGTGCGAACATCGCTCGGAACGAGCGTACTGCCGCTAGCGAGTGGCTCTGAATGAGGGCCTTACTTACTTATAAAGACAGGTCTGTGCCTGACCACTTTCTGGGTCTATGTACTAAGCCTTGGAGAGAGTTAGGATCTCATTCAGAGTCGGTCAAAGCGGCCGCACGGTCGTACGCCACCGATGTTCGCTATACTGCGCATGCGTAAAGTTCGCAATGCGCGTGCGCAAACTAGCCGCTACGATCAGAAATTTCTCTCTCCTTGAACACAGCCAGGTCGGTAGTTTGAGTGACAGATTGAGGCGTTTGTGGGTGGTAACAGGGGAAGGTGCTTGAAAACGGGGGAGTGGAGATCCGAACGCAGGCGTGCCTAATTATGCGAACGGCATTTTATGGGAGTGCATACGGTTTATGGGAGTGCATAATTAACAAAGTAGTGTCATGGCACATGTGACATGGGAGGTTTTTACACTGACATGATCGTAGAGCTTAAGAGAGGGTATGGTCAACCTTAAGCTCTACGACCAGTTCCGATGGTTCCGATTAATCCTTATATGCCCGGAGATTACGTGCAATGCGTACGAGAAGGGGGCGTATTTTTTTAAA
This sequence comes from Taudactylus pleione, assembly GCA_031769625.1. Lineage (NCBI taxonomy): Eukaryota > Metazoa > Chordata > Amphibia > Anura > Myobatrachidae > Taudactylus > Taudactylus pleione. The sequence goes on from JAUIMM010000952.1 coordinate 1,379,482, forward strand.
TTCTGTCCGCTTCCTCCCCTTGGTCAGCCAGCTACCGATCCGAACTTAGGGACGCAACTTGCGAGGGAATCATTTGCATATCCGGCCCCTTTTCCCGTACGACCGTGCGGCCGCTTCGACCGACTCTGAATGAGGTCCTTAGAGTGGACAGAGATAAACTACAAATCAATCAGCTCCTAACTGTCATTTTTCAAACACAGCCTGTAAAGTGGCAGTTGGGAGCTGATTGGTTGATACTTAGGGCCTTATTCTGGTTGGATCGCACGGCTGCGTTCGCACGCAGGCGGTCGATGTTTGCGCTCTGCGCATGCGTATGCATCGCAGTGAGCATTTGCGAACCGGCCGCTGCGATCTGCAAGCGATCGCAGTGAGCACACAGTCCAAACGCATAGTGATTGATATAAACTGACCGTTTGGGGGTGTAGAGGGGGTGTGGTTGAAGGAATGCAGGCTTGCCCGTGCGTTTGAACGCCGTTACAGGGGCGTGTATAATTAAGCCCCTGCGGATGCATACGCTGGCAGAGATCTAGATGGCGACAGAAAGTTTAGCAGTTTGTGCGGTAGGGTCAGGTTAAACCACAACTGTGCGGATGGTTCCGAGGTTACTCGATGTCACCGATGTTTTCGCTGACGTGTGCTTGCATGTCATGGGAAGTGGGCGGCTTTATACAGTGATGGGCGTCTTGGTATAGTGCTGCGGTTGCAGTGCGATTGCATTCATTAGCATATTTCGCAGCGAGCAGGGTGCGTGCATACGTACGAACGCAGCCGTGCGATCCGTGCTGAATCAGGGCCTTATCTCCGTCCACTTTCTCTCTCTCTCTCTCTCTCTCTCTCTCTCTCTCTCTCTCTCTCTCTCTCTCTCTCCATTGCTTAGTACATAGACCTCTATAAGCGGCATAAGTCAGCACATAAATATGGGGTAGAAAGTCAGGTACATCTCACCATTTTGTAAACAATGCGTTCACCCCTTCACTACTGTAGCCAATGCTTCGGCGTACTCAGGATTTTCAGGAAACAAAGGACAGACCATGAATGCAGCCAGGACGTGCACTGTCGATAAAGCCTCCTAAACACCATGTACACCAAGGGCTATTTTACACCGGGACCAATGATCCCAAAGACTGGCTGGTTTAGTGCTGCATTCACCTGTCCGCCCATGCCCGTATACAGCAAACGCTTGGGAGGCAAGAGATGAAATGTCAGGAAAGGACTCTGATACTTTCCAGATCAAAGATGATTCCAAAACAATTGGACACGCTGTTTTAATGACCGTCACTTGCTATCATTTGCAATCAGGCATTCCAATAAAAGCATAAGGTAATTATCTTCACCCTAGGCAATGCTACAATGTATCTCAGACACAGAGACCACAAAGCTCAGCAACTAGGACTCTCATCCAGCCAGAGACGCCGCCTATGCTGTATAATATGTCACTCACCGTTCTCGGTGTTCTCGTGCTCGGTGTCGGTGAGGGTCAGGTTGGAATTGGCTCTGCTAGACAAGCAGGAGCTTCGGCCAGACTTGGTGTTCCTTGCCCAGAGTCTCACCGGATGTTCGGGTGACAACACGCAGTCTCCTTCATTGTCTGCGTCGTTATCGCCGGTCATAGAGTAACCGCAGTGTGGCAGGCCGATATTGGTCCGGTACAGTGTCCCGTGAGGCGGTGTAACTTCACCAAGACCCAGTTCGTGTAACGTGAAGCTGCCACCTACAACACAGCAGAGATACAGTAATTATCCTCCTAGTAATGGTACAATTACAGGCTGGCCAACACTTTCTATCTAAAAATACATCAATATAATGATACCTGTGAAGAAGCGTCCTGGACCCCCTGGCCTGTTTAATTTTCACTTTTGTATTTCCCCCAATTTTTCGAGTGACAGCTCCCGAATATAGGAGTGAATCCAATGGCGGCACTCCTGTATGTGGCCTAAAGGTGAGAGTTGCCAGACAATGCTGGGCAGCCACCTACCCTGAGGCTCCCGCCCTCCCCTGAACAGACTGGACGCCATTCTGAGCATGTGCGGACCCGTTACTTAACCAAAAATTGGGTCCAGAGGTGCTTCTCTCCCACTCCTGTGCACGTTTATATATGCAAGAGGCAGACGACAAGGCCTATTTGTACACAAAGAAATGTTATGTCCATTTGCATGTGTTCCACTTCCATAAAATGACGACCGTGCATATACACTTTAAGAGGCTGACTATGACTTAGCAGCAAACCAAATAAAAAGCAGGTAACTTTGTAACTGGAACAAACCATGCAGCAATGCTAGGGATGCAAGAACATTTTTGCATGCAGGGTTCATACTGGCTGCTTTTGTATGTAGCCCACAAATGCCGGACAGCTTTATTCTTACACTGCAATTTAAGGGAGTCTGGAGTTGGACTCCCCCCATCCAAATCTAAATCTCTCTGCACATTTTGGGCCTGATTCTGATTCGGACGTATCCGCACGTATGGATGGATTTCACGGATCACATATGCACTGGGTCAGACTTACACTAGCTGGCAGCAATCGCCCCTGCATTAGGATGGATCTGTCTGTCAAAAGACCATAGTTTCTGTGAAATGGGCATTTCTGGGGGGAAACTGGGTGGCTACCAGGTGTTTGCAAGAAACAGCCGCATATAATGACATGGGAGTGCCGTAGGCAGGTACAGTAATCCATCCTCCTCGTGTGCTCGTAGCGTTCGGACGGAGATGGGACGTCTGTTTCTGATGGCCCTTTGCAGCTATCATGGAGCTGGTGCACGCCGAGATACAAATGATGACGGCTGTGTCTGTGTATTGCGCAACCTTTCTACGCACTTCGGAGGATTCTCGCATTTTCCTATGAAAGTAGTAGAATTCCGTGGTCGTACGGAAAAACATGCATCCGGTCAGAATCAGGTCCTTCACATCTACCTCATCTGCAGTGCAACATGGCAGTCACACCGTGAATTTATTTTCAAAGTCAGTGACAGGTAGTCAGCGTTTGTGGGATGTAACGGGGGTTGGCTAGAAATGTTGGAAGTAATGTGTGTGCAAGTGTGTGTACTGCAGAGTTATGTAGGCACACACCAGCGGATGACTCCAAAAAAATGAACTGCCCAGTCACTTAACCAGTGGTGTTGGTTTATTGATAGATAACAGGTACAGCTGTACTCACTGTTACATGCACACTGGTGCTGGAGCAGAGCTTGAGCGAAGCGGGGTTCCATACAGCTCACAGGCTAGTGAGTGTATGCTACAATCGGGTAGCAGTGCAGGGATCTGAAACACCGTTAAATTCTGGCATTAACCAGGTGTCTCATAGTAGCTAAATACATACCTCCCAACATGACCCTCTCCAGGAGGGACACAATGCTCTGGTCCTGGACTTCCCTGGAAAGTTATGATTGGTGGAGGCTCCAGAGATGGGGCTGCAGTACAGTCCAACATTCAAATAGGGGAGTCACACCAACTGCCAGTGAGTCCCAGCCAGTGATGTTGGCAGGGTGTGAAATGACAGTTGGTGTAACTCCCCTATATGAATTTTGAACTGCGCTGCAGCCCCACCTCTTACCAGGGAAGACCAGGACCAGAGCATTGTGTCCCTCCTGGAGAGGGTCATGTTGGGAGGTATGTAAATAGGAGACTTCTGTCTCCCAACATGTCTCTCTCTCACAGTACAGACATGATGGCCCCTGCACACACTCAGTCAGTAGTGATCACGGCAGCCATCTTGGGGCAGGGTATTAAGCCTCCCTGGAGAACAGGAAGACTGGAGACTAAGCAGTAGCGCACTCCTCTTTCAACAAGAAAAATGCAGGCGTGTCACCACCATCGTTTTCTGTGGCGTCTTAGGTTAGTCTTAGGTTAGACGGACATTCTGAGACACAATAGGTTTGCCCAGATGTTCGCTGTGCGACCGATGTTCCCAAAGTTAGGTAGATGTGAGACTGTGGAGGTGGTCGTCTCTGTACACCAGACATCAGCTAAATCATTAGTATATATGTCCATGAACCGCTACATACAGAATCGCAGTCGCATCAGGATTTGTGCACACCTCCAAATCAGGCCCAATTCAAAACCATCTCCTAAATCTCTATTCCCAACACGATTTCACACGTTCCCTATCTCTCCTTCCACCTCTAGTTACAGACAGCAAAAGAAACCTACAGGATAATAGGGTTGGGTACGGGATGACGGCACTCGGAAGCCCGGCGGTCAAAATCCTGATGCCAGAATCCCGACAGGGTTAGATTACTGACACCTGTTGGTCGGTATCGTAACCCTCCCCCTCTCCCTACCCCTTTCCCTCCGTCCCCGGTACCTAAACCTAACCTCCCCCCCTAATGCCTAAACCTAACGTCCCCCTCCCCACACCTTAAACCTAAACCTCCCCCCTTAGGGCTTAACCCTAACGTTCCCCCTAGTGCCTAAACCTAACGTCCCCCTCCCCGCACCTTAAACCTAAACCTCCCTCCTTAGGGCCTATCCCTAACGTTCCCCCAAATGCCTAACCCTAACCCTCCCCCTAACCCTACTTACCGTTGAGATTCTAGCGGTCGGGATGCCGGTGCCAAAATTCTGACAAGTGTCGGGGTTCCGACGCCGGCATTCTGAGCGTCGGAATCTCCGCGGTCGGGATTATGACCGCATCCCGAATAATATGTATCATGACCACTTACTTCAAAGTTCTCACTATAGGTCTGTTTTTTTTTTTTTTCAGTTATAAAACTTGGACTGTTTTAAATTTTAAGCCGGGTTTCTGAGCCAAAGAGAGCTGACGTTTCTTGCAATTCCCCAACATGGCAAACTTGGAACATCTAACCGGCTAAATTATTTCTAACACTTCACACCTTTCCTAATTAACCAAGGCAGGTTGCATTTCATGACAGGCTTGACAGGCACCGAGACTGAAGCTTTCACAGCTCTTAAGTTCGGCAACCGATCTCATGGTACAAAGCAGCCTGTGATAATTGCAGCCAGACAAAAGCTTCTTGCCTCGACAAAACGGTGCTCTGCTCAACTTCAAATGTTCTGCTAAAGTTTTAAAGATTAATCAACTTGATTTACAGAGTATTTGTAATTTGCGCCGGGCTTTCAGCTGCGGATCTGTTTTTATTCCTATCAAGGTGCCGGTGACAAACATGGGGAAGGATTTCAAAGAGAATTCAACAGGATTTTTTTTTTTTTTTTTTAATTTTGCTCAGACTAATCAGCTTTTCTTTTCAGGGTCTTATGGCACAGACTTCAGAGCCATTCCTGTCGGCGTGTTTTCTGTTTCTCATGTGAAAGAAATTCAGTCATTTACACAGACCAGAACGTGAGTAGCGCAGTGTTTCTATACATGCGCAGTTTACATTCGTGGTAATCTTTTGCGTTCAACGGGACAGAAATAAAGTGAAACTTACAAAAATGCAATATGTAAAAAGGTTAGCTTGGTTTTACATTGAAGTGACGGTTGAGAGACAGCCAAAGCAACGTTAAATAACTTTAGGTCATGATCTGATACAGACCAAAGAATGGAGGCTGCATTCAGCTAAGCTGCTGTGACATCACAGCCCCTGTATATTGTGCAACCTATAAGCACCACGCGTTTCTCAGAGAGCAAACCTGACAAGCTGTCAGTGACTCTGGGGCTGATGCAACGTTTTATGCAGCCTCCGCTTTGCGGACAGGTGTTGTGATTTTTAAAAACGTGTATGAGCCGTGGCTGAGCGTGCGCCGCTTTGAGTAATTACGGGTGATTCCGGGTCATAACCCGGAATTACTCCCATTCAGCTGCATCTGAATGGGAGTAATTGGTGGCAATGGGACATTTACATGTAGGCTAGCTGAAATGGAGGACCGTAGAAGAGTGCAGCGAACGTGTATATTGGACATATTATGGAAGTGTTTTGGGGAGCGTGTCGCATAGATGGTGGCAAATTTGGAGCGCCCCCTACTGGGACGGAAACCCAGATTATGTAACGACAACAAACCAGGGCTGAAGATGGCAAAGCGTTCCGTCTGTTGGGGAGTTAAAACATCACCGTCTGTGTCAAACATTTTTCAGTTTCTGGCGTTAAGTGATCACATCCAGAGCAGTGGCTCGTAAATTATGAAGAAACGCGCTGCTACAATTAAGGAAAAACCAAATGTATTTGTGTGACAAGCATTTATTTTCATACCCCGCATGAAATGTAGCCTCTTACAGTGGAGGAACTTAAGTAATGTGGATAAGCGGAAGACAGTAAGTGTGCAGCAGTCCCCCGCTCTCGCTGGCCTGCGCTGCCTGTGGGACTCTCCTGGGACTTGCTCACGATGCTCAGAATAACTAATTACAGATTTGGGGCCTGATTCAAAGATGGACGACAATGCAATCACACCAGCATTCTCTCATGGAGCTGCTAAAAAATATGCTAATATAATCGTTCCGTCGTTCCTAAGATTGCACAGTGTGTACGGGCAATCTCGCTTGGTCTAGGGTGAAGGACCCACCATCGTGCAGAGTGCCCATCGTCCTAGTGTGTACCCACCCTTAGGGGTCTATTTATCAAGCAGTGAAAAGTGTGGAAAAGTGACCAGTGGAGAAGTTGCCCATAGCAACCAATCAGCTTTAGTCTATAAAAGTATAGTCTATAAAATAATAGGTAGGATTTGATTGGTTGCTATGGGCAACTTCTCCACTGGTCACTTCTCCACACTTTTCACTGCTTGATAAATAGACTCCTTAGTGTCCCCAGGGAGCGTGCGCTGCCTAATGGATGATTTGGTTCTGGTGACAGCCTCCAGTCCCGGTGCCAGCCGGGGATTGTTTCAGCAGTTTTCGGCCCTGAGATGAGTGCAACATGAGACTCAATCATCCCTACTGCTAGTGAATATCGGCGTTCAGGAACATTATCACATCACCCTGTACATCTGTGCAGTAAGTTACTTTTGCATGAGGAAGGCTGTTTATCAAGTATCACAGCGATGTCTGGTCTGTACCCAACATCTCAGGATGAAATCATTCTGCACATGAAAACTTATAATAATACATTGAGGGGTGGTCCTATAAAGAGGCAAACTTATGTAATACTAAAGTGTAAGTTTTCTTGCTGTGAACAACGTACAAAAGTTGTTGAATGTTGAACATTAGTTTGTTTTAGAATTCTAGTTGTTACCCACCCCAAAAAAAAAAAAACAACCAGCACCAGATAATAGCCTGGACTGATTACCCTGCAAACGCCCCATTCAGCACCATGTTATTGCAAGCTGGGCTGGTCACACTATGAGCCGTATTCAATTTGAGTGGACCCGCAATACTTTTCCGCCTCCCAGACTTTTCGCCTACATCGCGTGCTTTGTAGGCGGAAAAGTATCGTGCGTATCACCATATTCAATTTGAAAGTACGCGAAAACGGGACCCGGCGAAACTTACACAAGCGGAAAGTACTGTCAGGTTTGGGGAAATCAGCCTGACACCCCCCAAAAGATGCTCTGACATGGGGGTTAGCTGTGGTACCCCCCGATTTGGCTTGCTGAAGGTATTTGGTGTTTTTAAACGGGCTCAATAGCTGCTAAATATCGTTTTTGTACAAGTGGTGCAGAATAGTATTCAGGAGTATTTTTTGCAGAAAATAACTTATCACAGCAAATTTGGGGTACTTGAAAATGGGGGTCAGCATATTTAAAAGTTGTTAAGTTAAGTTGAAAAAATCGTGAAAAATCCACCTGCGCAAGCACCTGCAATCAAAAAACACCTGGGGCATACAAGTTCGCTAGTTTTTATCTTTGTCCCCCAACATTTTTTTTTTTGCCCCCGAACTCAAAGTGATTTTTTTGGGTGTCCTTAAGTGTTTTTTTTTTTTATTTTTGACGCAGTTTATCTTTGGGGGACTGTCTGAAGGCTGCACGGGGGTTCCCGCAACGTTGCACCCCAAAACCCCAATTCTGTACTTTTTTCCGCCTCCTATTCATAGGCAAAACGTTTCCGCCTAGTACATTGCATTGACTTTCCGCCTAGGCGAAAAGTCTTCCAAACTGAATACGGCGTAAAATCAAAACAGGCGAAAATGACATCATCGGCGAAAAGTTTCCGCCAAAAACACGCAAAAACTGACTCTTCACCTCAAATTGAATACGGGCCTGGTTCCAAAAACAGCTGTCCCCACCAACAACTTCAATTGCAATTGCCATAGCATGGCGATAATGCCGGGACCAGGAAGAATCAGGACACGCCAGGCGTCTCTGCTGAGGATGTCTATGCTGCTGTGTGATGTTCCATGCAGGGGTGTTTTAAGAGAGGAAGGGGTTCGTGTGCAGACTCAGGGCCTGATTCAGACCCGCTCGCAAGCGCTGAGCAACCGGGTCGATGGTGGCCCACAGCGCATGTGCACGATGGAGCTGGCTCCGTCGTGCACATACGCGAGACCCAGCTAGCGATGGGCACTCCGTCGCTCCGGGTCTCGCACCAAAGGGGGCGAGCTGTTGATGTTGAGTGACAGCTCGCCCCCTTTGGTGGGCGGGCCGGGGGGGGTGGCTGCCCAAACGGAGGCGTTCCCATGAGATCATGAGTGATGTCAGTGGAGAGATTCCGGCTCTGTTAGAGCCGAAATCTCTCTGGGGCTTGCGGCCACGAGACCCTACCACAAGGGTCTCGTCACAAGCCCGATGGTCGCGATGGTCTTGACCATCGCGACCATCATCATGGCTGCTCGCAATAGCTGTGGGTGGTCACCCACAGCTATGTGAGCAGTCAAGAGGCAGATCCCCCCAAAAAAGCCCGGCCCTGATTCAGAGCGAGCGCTCTGTCAGAGAGAGCGGCTCTGAATTAGGCCCTCAGTACGGGCCCCTTACTCTCTGTGGCGATGCTGCGGTGCACCGGGTGAAGTAGATTCTGTCCCATTGCCAGAATCTACTGCCCATGCGCTGGTCTCCGGGAACATGTCGCCTGCGCCGTTTTCTTGGTGACAGCAGTACTGCGCATGTGCGAGTCACCGGGAAAATGGTTGCCGCCATTTTCCCAGTGTTTTTTGCTGCTCCGCAGCGCCGGCTTGGCGTTGCAGAGCAGCACTACGGGCAGGTAAGTAGAAGACTAATGGGTGCAGGGTGTGCGGTGTGGGACCCCCTGGATCCAGGAGCCCATGTGCCCCGCATACCCTGCACCCATTATAGAAACTTAGGCCCTCATTCAGAGCCGCTCGTTAGCGGCAGTACGCTCGTTCCGAGCGATGTTTGCACATCTGCGCATGCGTACGGTTTTTAGTACGCATGCGCGAACTAGTCAGTGCGGCCGAAAATCGTTTGTACGCTATATTGCGAGTGCCTGCTATTTTGAATGACAGAATGAGGCGTATGTGGGTGGTAACAGGGGAAGGTGCTTGAAAATGGGGAGTGGAGATCCGAACGCAGGCGTGCTTAAAGGTCAAAACGGGCGTTTTATGGGTGTGTATATTTAAAACAGCAGCGTCATTGTCCACGTCACTGGGTTATTTTATAGCCAGAACTGCTCGCAAATTTGTGGTAGCAAACACCAACCACAAGAATAGCGAGCAGTTCATACGCTGTTCGATGTACTCGATTAATCTAATAAATAGCGGACATGACGTATGGTGCGAGCGGCCAGGGGGCGTTTTTAACAAATAAACGAGCGTATGTTTTGCTCGTTCGTTCAGACTTAGAGGTGTGAACAGACTGCAATGTGCGTACGGATCATTTGAATAGCCACCCCTTGTTTTTAAACGAACGACCGCAAATAGCGAACGGCTCTGAATGAGGGCCTTAGTTCCAAGAATCCTGCAAGCCAAATACTGGTGCCACAGTGCAGTAGGGAAAAGGCACCCCTCGCACACCCCTAATTAAGACCCAGGCACCAAATACTTCCATAAATGTGCCTCCATACCATATACTGTATGACTGAATGACGTAAGACTTTATACAGACCGCTCTGTCCGTCCATTCTGTTTCCCTACAAGCCCGTTAGCGTATCGTGGGCAGATCACTTAACCTTACTCATTGGTAATGACGGCTCATGATGGCTGAGAAGGGATTAATACGATGTTTCTCGACTTCGTTACCTCCAGCAAGAGCCGCTGTTAATGCAATGCTATCTGTTTTATCAATAACTAAGTCTAATAAGGTACAATAAAATGCAATTTATTAGCTATTTACTGCTAAATTAGACATTTGCAATTACATTAAGGGATGTGTGCAGCCGTATCAGTGCCAGGAGAAGTTAGATTGCAGCCAGCCAAGGCCATTCCCCGCACAATAAGGTGTTCCAGGCGGCAGGAGCTTCAGTAAATATTATCTGTATAAAGAACAGTACAACTTCACAGAGCGGGTCTGTACGACGACCTGCAGTATATACAATTTCAGGACTTCAAAAGAGTCTGAAAACCTACAACTTTAAACGGTAAATCTGTCCTTCGTGATTTATAGAATGATAGGAATTCAGAAGTTCCTGTAATCTGCAACTTTACAGTATGAATCTGGTAAGGTCGGTAATAAATAGAAATTCAGGACTGAAGGGTCTCTCTGTCATCTGCACTGTACCAGTGTGAAACTGCAGGATCGCTCTGTGAATTACATCGCTGAGCGCTCCAATGCACTTCATGACATTTTGCACTATTTATAAAATGACACGGAGATGATGTAAGTGTTTATGGGGTCTATGTACTAAGCAGTGTTAGGAGACAGAGTGAAAAGTGATAAGAAAGTAATAAGGTGCCAGCCAATCAGCTCCCAACTGTCATTTTTCAAACACAGCCTGTGAGATGACAGTTGGGAGCTGATTGGCTGGCACCTTATCACTTTCTTATCACTTTTCACTCTGTCTCCTAACACTGCTTAGTAACTAGACCCCTATATGTGATCAGTGCTTTATTTTGTGGTGTTACTCTGGGGTTCACAAGTTTTTCATTCTCAGTTGTTACTGCAGTTCCAGAAACGGGAAATTAATCAGTGAAATGATTTGTAAAATGAATACAGTAAGTATCTGCCCCCTTAGCCAGAGTGCGGGAGCTGCTGTGACTTTAGGGGAGTACCGGCAGCTTTTTTGTCCCCCTGAGTAGCGGCCCCTTACTCTCATAGAAGAAAGGAGCTGAGTGTAACTATATTTCATGACAAGTCCAATGAAGAGACTATGTGATAAATGCTGTAACCATGAGAGTTACAGCTTACGACAGTATCTTCTATATGAAGGACCAGCAGAAAATGTTGGAAAGAACTCAAATAAGCCTGAAAATAATGTAGATTCAATGGGGGAGGGGGGATTCAATTCCCGGCGATGTCACCTCCATGTTCGGTAGGGCACATCACTACTCCCTTAAACTTCTTATGAGAGATGTAGGGTCCTATTCATCAGAGATACCGTACATTTCCTTAGTGTTCATTAAGGATTGAACTCACTGCAAGTTCAATTCAAGTATTGGAGGCCCCGACTATCCCCGCCGACTGTCGCCTGACCCCCCCCCCCACCGCCGCATGGCTGCAGCCGCCGCTGGAGGCCGACTCCCACACATATCGTGCAGCCCCGCCGTGTAGGTCCCCCGCCTGCTGTGCCCTCTCCCTTGCTCCCGGCTTACAGGAGGAGAGCTCGGGGAGCCGGGAGGGAGCTGCTTGAAGGTAAGAGGACACAGCAGGGAGGTATCTTTTCAGATCCCTCTGCTGCATCGGGTGCTGTACGCCATCTCAGGGTGGCATACAGTATCACTGTCATGTTCTGGTAGAAAAATGCTTTTTCGGGACTTGATGAATTTCATATATTCCACATCCCATACTATAGTATGGGGACTATATAGTTCTATAGTATGTGGACTATATAGTACTATAGTATGGGGACTATATAGTTCTATAGTATGGGGGCTATATAGTACTATAGTATGGGGACTATATAGTTCTATAGTATGGGGACTATATAGTTCTATAGTATGTGGACTATATAGTACTATAATATGGGTACTATATAGTTTTATAGTATGTGGACTATATAGTTCTATAGTATGGGGACTATATAATACTATAGTATGGGGACTCTATAGTACTTATAGTATGGGGACTATATAATACTATAGTATGGGGACTATATAGTACTATAGTTATGGGGACTATATAATACTATAGTATGAGGGCTATATAGTACTATAGTATGGGGGCTATATAGTACTATAGTATGGGGACTATATAGTACTATAGTATGGGGACTATATAATACTATAGCATGGGGACTTTATAGTACTATATTATGGGGACAATATAGTATTAAAGTATGGGGCTATATAGTACTATAGTTATGGGCACTATATAGTACTATAGTATGAGGGCTATATAGCACTAGAGTATGGGGGCTATATAGAAATATAGTATGGGGGCTATATAGTACTATAGTATGGGTTCTATATAGTACTATAGTATGGGGACTATATAGTGCTATAGTATGGGGACTATATAGTACTATAGTATGGGGCTATATAGTAGTATAGTAAGGGGGCTATATAGTACTATAGTATGGGACTTTTTGTACTATAGCATGGGGGCTATATAGTACTATAGTATGAAGGCTATATAGTACTATAGTATGGGGCCTATATAGTAGTATAGTATGGGGACTATATAGTACTATAGTATGGGGCTATATAGTAGTATAGTATGGGGGCTATATAGTACTATAGTATGGGACTTTTTGTACTATAGCATGGGGGCTATATAGTACTATAGTATGAGGACTGTGGAAATTATCGGGGGGAGAATTGTAACCAGGAGGAACAGTATCAGTGATATCTCCTGCGTTACATGAATGATGAATAACACTGACACTTAATCTCGACAAAAATACCTGTAGGTGAAAATCTTAATTTTCGCCTACTTTTGTAGAAAGTAAGTGATGATGAATAGACCCCTTAGGAATTTGTTTAACAAAGGGCGCGGGAGATAGGGATATTACAGTACATGACCCTATAAATCAGAGAGCTTATAAAAGTGAGTACAGGTGGTAAGGTTCTCCAGCTTCTGTTGGTGAAGGTTATTGGATAAACACTGTGCTAGCACTGGTTAAATCATTATTAATGCAATAGTATTAAATTATTACAATAAATAACTAAATGTTTTCTGGCTCCCTATTCCAGGTCTACGATATATATTATATATTAAAAAAAAAAACCTTATTCTTGTTTGCAATTAGGGTCTAATTCAAGGGTTTAAGTGAATTCGATATTTAAGTAAATTTACAAGATTGCAGATCTGCGCATGCACAGGAGCCGTACTGCGCAGGTGCAAATCTGATCCTGCGACGTCCGTCGCTGAGCCCCAAAGCCAAGCTGGCGTTTGTGGACAGCGATGGGGAACATTCCATACTGGGGCATGTTGGCCCCATTTTCTGAGTGGTAATGTCCCTGGACACAGCTTCACTGACCATAGCAGCACGATTTTGCTGGACATCCTGAGTAACCTGAGATTTACCCAGATGTCCGACCTTCACGCAGTTGATCCAGGGGTGTTTCTAGAGAAGATGTGGCCCATGTGCAGTCTCCGACACGGGCCCCCTTCCTATCTGTTCAGGGGCCGGCTGCGCACTGAGCGGTGTGCGCCCATCGTCGCACTTATAGACTCTGGGCACTAGAGTGTGCCCAGAGTCTATAGCGCATGTGCAGGTCACCGGGAAAATGGCCATGGCGCCCATTTTTACAGCCGTTTTTACAGACGCAGACACCCCAGCCGACGTGGGACTCTGGAGAGGTAAGTTTTATGGGTGCAGGGTGTGCTGTGCGGGCACATGGCCCCGCACAACCTGCAAACATTAGAAATATGCCCCCGAGTTGATCCCATATCTGTGTCTTCAGACGCACCAGCAGATCACAGTAGCCAGCAGTGGACGTCTTATTACTTAAAAACGCCTTGTAGCTGAGGTATTCACCCTAGGACATTATACCTGTAAACCTCAGTACCCCGCTGAGACTACAAATTTACAAAGGGGAAAGACTAAGGACGTGATTCAGACCCGTTCGCTAGATGCGGCCGCTCGCTCCCAGCGTATGCAAATTCAGCCAAGTGACGTCAAGGCAGGCGATCGCACGGCAAGGCATAAGCACGCCCACTATGTCTTGGCGAGCGACCACTTTGTGTTTCCAGACGCCCACCAGCCTGTCTTTAGCCGCCCACTAGCGTACGTCATCTCCAGGAAGTATATACAACCATCGGTACATCGGGAACCATCGGATCAGACCGCAGCGCTTGTGGTTGATTGTACCCTACCGCAAGCACTACAAGCACTCCTGTGTAAAAACCAGCCAGGTGACGTGTCCTATGACGCTGCTTGTTAATTATGCACACCTCTGAAACGGCGTTGAAACACTCAGGCACGCCTGCGTTCGCAACTTTACTCCCCTGTTACTGCTGGCCTGCCCCTGTTACCACCCACAAACAGCCTCTCCTGTCACTCATTCCACTGGGCTGTCTTTGCTGGGCGAGCGAGCGCTTCCCGATCATTGAAACTAGTAGTTGCATGCGCACTGCGATGCATAGGCATGCACAAATGCATAACATCGGCCACGTACGAGCGAGCGGCCGCTTGCGTACGGGTCTGAATCAGGAACAAGACCACCGATTCCTACTCAGAGGGACATGGGGTCTCATTCAGACCCGGTGGCAATCGCTGAGTGCTCGCAACTGGGTTGATGCAAAGGCCCTGCGCAGGCGCAGCGGCCGCACTGCACGTGCGCAAGCCCCGGAGCGAGAGAGAAATTATCTTGCTCCGGAGCTCACTACGAAAGGGGCTACTGTCGATGTTGACAGCTCACCCCGTTTTGTAGGCGGGGTGGTGGGGTGGCTACACAAACGCCTGCTGTTTTGTGGGCGGCTGCACTGACATCAGCAGTGATGTCAGTGGGGAGCTTCCTGCTCGATCAGAGCAGGAAGCTCCCTGGGGCTTGCGGTTGCCTAGGCCCAACCTTACGGTCTCGTCTCAAGCCCCGATACTCACGATGGTCTTGACCATCGCGACCATCAACCTGGTCGGTCGCTAAAGCTGAGGGTGGGAACCCACAACTTAGCTAGCGTCCAGCAGGCCGCACTAAAAAATAGAAGGGGCCGCCCTCATTCAGAACGAGCGCTCGCTTCTTGCGAGCGCCTCTGAATGAGGGCCATTGTCCTAACATAACTCCAATGGGGCATATTTATCTCAATCTGCATTTTATAATGCGGTGGTGATTAGATAATTACGACTAAATTTGCAAAATGTAAATCAATATATTCCCTTGCCGAAAAACACTACTACATGCTATCACTTTGCTTCTAGGTACGGAATTCCTTTCCTATGAAAATTGCTGAAGAGAAGCTCATAGGATACATTTGACAATTTAGCAGCCCCAGTTGGGTCCTCCGTTTCCAATTGCAAAATCAGGAAGGTGCTTATGCCATCCGAAATAGAGGAAGGGCAGCAGATAACCCCCCTCTGCTGCAGAAGCCCCTTCACACAACCTGGGGATGCTTACATTTTGCGGTTATCCCTCGAACATGGCTGCTTTTTGGGGGGGTTCTGGCAAGAATACTTTCATAAATATACCCCTGAATCTTTTTGTATGCTCACTATACAGGGGTACCTGGAAAAGCAGAAACTGTGGTGGAGTAAACCATTGGAGTTTAGAAAAACTGGGATAATTAGGGAAGGGGCTCCAACCAAACTGCTTTAAGGGAAAAATGTTGCATAGCGGATATTACCCCTAAAACACATATAGATCCCTAATGCCTACCATAGCAAACAAGAGTGTAGGGGTTAGATAAGCATACAAGAGTACAAATCGTCCACCTATTGGCACTCACCAGATCGGCAGAACTCATCGACCTCTTGATGGACCATGTCTTTCACCCGACTGCTGTAGGACAGCCTGGAGTCTTGGTCGTAGGCTTTGAGGGTCTCGCTGGAACTGTAAGACTTCTGCGGTACTTTGCTCTCATCGCTGTCGGCCGAGGAGCTGGTGTATCGGCGCTCCGTGTCGTGCCGCCTGCTCAGGGATCGGTAAGGTTTCCTCTCTTTCACATCCATGGCGCAGCGCTTCTCCTCAACATTGACCAGAATTGTCCTCGGTGGGGAGAGAGAAACCGGTGGCCTTTCTGTGGAAAGAGACAGGAGCGTAGGCATTGAGTTTACCTTACGTAGAAGAGTCTTTTTATTTTTCAGACCACTGAAATTCCATCGCTGCTAATAACATGAAATATTACTAGAACATGTGCGACTAACATGCCAAGCCTAGGTCCATAATGTGATTAGCTCCCATCCATAATCAAATACATCACAGTAACATATGTTCCTGTTCATACCACTATGGCACCATTAATAATAATTATAAACCGAATGAGAACTGCTGACACGCAGGTGTGTTGTATATTGCTGTCATTTCAGTAAGATTAATAACCGCCAGAGCCCGCGTTCAGCTGACATACAGCACATGGTGAATAGAAAGTTACACATCTTTATTCTTACATGAACACTCTCTGAACTTGACTTGTCCTAACAGCTGTTTCTGTTAAAACACTAAAGCCTAAAATACAGTGATATAAAAGATTCTCACTCATAATAACTCACAAACATGTATGTAAAAAAAATTTATAAGATGATCAGAATGAAAAATACTTAAGACAATGTTGTGTTCTTGGTACGCATTTCCCAGGAAGCAACATCATCTCAAATATTTTTCATTCTCATCAAATCCCAAAATATTTTGACTTGTGTATTTGTAAACATTATTATAGTACATACCAAATACCGTGCAAGTATAGCTGGGTACACACCTAATGCTGGGTACACACTGGCAGATGTATTGGCCGATCAATTGATTGGTCAATATATCTGCTGCCCGTCGGCCAGTGTGTTCCCGCGATATGTCTGCGAACGGTGTAATTCACAGACATATCGCATTAGCAGACCGCCCGTACACATGCAGTGACCCCACCCCCGGCCAGCGGGACCCGCCCCCTCCTACACACTGAACACAGATGATGGTCGTTCAGTGTGTACGAACAACCATAATCTGCAGATATATCTGTTTAGTGTGTACCCAACAATACACACTGAACAACCATGATCTGTCATCTGGGGGGAGTGTCATGCCCCGCTCCCCGCCGCCTCTGCAGCAAGTGTACGGGCGATTGGCTGACCACCCGTACACACAGCATGCTGCTTCAATATATTGGGCATTGGTTGTGCAGCAAAGCCGATGCTACATGTCTGTGAACTACGTCATTCACAGACATATTGCTGGTACACACTGGCCGACGCGCACAAGATATATTGGCTGCATATTGATAGGCCAATATATCTGCCAGTGTGTACCCAGCATTAGGTTGGTCAGTTTAGGCAATTCAACCAAGCTGCCCAATGATTGAGCTCTCATGTCTGATTAAGATCTGGTTGGGTTTGATTTTATGTGGAATGCTAGAAAACATGGTTGAACGATAAAGCCTCCATGGCTACGTTGTCTGGGGTCGCTAGTCAACTCAGAATTGCGGGTGCACCTTTTTGCATGGCGATCTGATTAGAAGCCACTGTGCATGTTGCTTATCACAATATATTACCAAAATGTTGCCCCACGACCATATATGGTCAGCTAAAGTCTTTTGAAGGACACTACTGAGGGGGATTGATAAAAGATGAAGGACACTACTGAGGGTGACTGATAAAAGATGAAGGACACTACTGAGTGTAACTTATAAAACATTAAGGACACTACAGAGGGTGACTGATAAAAGATGAAGGACACTACTGAGGGTAACTGATAAAAGATGAAGGACACTACTGAGGGTGATTGATAAAAGATGAAGGACTCTACTGAGGGTGACTGATAAAAGATGAAGGACTCTACTGAGGGTGACTGATAAAAGATGAAGGACACTACTGAGCGTGACTGATAAAAGATGAAGGACACTACTGAGGGTGACTGATAAAAGATGAAGGACACTACTGAGTGTGACTGATAAAAGATGAAGGACACTACTGAGGGTAACTGATAAAAGATGAAGGACACTACTGAGGGTGACTGATAAAAGATGAAGGACACTATTGAGCGTGACTGATAAAAGATGAAGGACACTACTGAGGGTGACTGATAAAAGATGAAGGACACTACTGAGCGTGACTGATAAAAGATGAAGGACACTACTGAGGGTGACTGATAAAGGATGGAGGACACTACTGAGCGTGACTGATAAAAGATGAAGGACACTACTGAGGGTGACTGATAAAAGATGAAGGACACTACTGACAGTGACTGATAAAAGATGAAGGACACTACTGAGGGTGACTGATAAAAGATGAAGGACACTACTGAGGGTGACTGATAAAAGATGAAGGACACTACTGAGGGTGACTGATAAAAGATGAAGGACACTACTGAGGATGACTGATAAAAGATGGAGGACACTACTGAGGGTGACTGATAAAAGATGAAAGACACTACTGAGGGTGACTGATAAAAGATGAAGGACACTACTGAGGGTGACTGATAGAAGAAGAAGGACAGTACTGAGGGTGACTGATAAAAGATGAAGGACACTACTGAGGGTGACTGATAAAAGATGAAGGACACTACTGAGCGTGACTGATAAAAGATGAAGGACACAAGATGAAGGACACTACTGAGGGTGACTTATAAAACATTAAGGACACTACTGAGGGTGACTGATAAAAGATGAAGGACACTACTGAGGGTAACTGATAAAAGATGAAGGACACTACTGAGGGTGACAGATAAAAGATGAAGGACACTACTGAGGGTGACTGATAAAAGATGAAGGACACTACTGAGGGTAACTGATAAAAGATGAAGGACACTACTGAGGGTGACTGATAAAAGATGAAGGACACTACTGAGGGTAACTGATAAAAGATGAAGGACACTACTGAGGGTGACTGATAAAAGATGAAGGACACTACTGAGAGTGACTGATAAAAGATGAAGGACACTACTGAGGGTGACTGATAAAAGATGAAGGACACTACTGAGGGTAACTGATAAAAGATGAAGGACACTACTGAGGGTGACTGATAAAAGATGAAGGACACTACTGAGGGTAACTGATAAAAGATGAAGGACACTACTGAGGGTAACTGATAAAAGATGAAGGACACTACTGAGGGTGACTGATAAAAGATGAAGGACACTACTGAGCGTGACTGATAAAAGAAACAATAACTTGTACTGTACCCATACCCTCTTCATAGAGCTGTGATTTCCATCATTGTGCCATAAGGGGGAGGGGACAAATGATGAGAAGCACTCAGCCCACATCATCGATCTGCTGCATCTTCCCTCTGGTACTCTGGTACAGTGGAGGAGAAACATGTTGGCAGTATGACTTGTACTTAGATTTCAATTGAAATACAATGTCAAATATCCCGATGTACGCTGTATTGTCCCCTATTGTATACTTCCTTGCAATGGCCTCCTCTGGGATAGTGACAAGGAAACATGACCACATTGCTTGGGACACTTGTCTAGGGCTTGAGAAAAACTAAGCCACCTCCATCCCTTTGCCTCAAGTAAAACACCTTGAAATAGCCACACACATCAAAGGCAGGAGAGATGGCACCCCTCACCATGCTATAGTCGCCATATTTTTCTTCTTCTTGGTAGTCAACAACCATTGATGGTTGATGGGATTGCCATCAATAGTGGAGATCCAGTGGCTCACCATCAATGGCACAGAGCCCTGTGATGTTTTTTTATCCATGGACACAGAGTATAGCACTGCCCCCCAACTCTGATTGGTCCACTGCCCCAAGAGTAAGAGAGCAAGGGTGACCATCAGAGGGAAGAAACCATTGATGGTTTCCTGTTGATGATTTCATACAATAAAAGGTCATTGGGCAAAGAGACAAAATTAACGGCGCTCTACTGAATGGTGATTTCTGCAATCAGTCATATTAACACCTTCATGTACAATAAAAGAATGGACCACGTGTACATTAAAGGTGCAGGCCACAAAGAGCCATAGGGGGGGAGATTTATCAAGTCTTCTAAAAAGTGGAGAAGCGGACAAGTGGAGAATTTTCCCATAGTAACCACATATGCAAAAATGTAAAAACAGAATGCAGAAAGGTAAAAACAATGCATAAAGGTAAAAACAGAGGGCCTGATTCAGAGTTGGGAATACAGTGAGATATCTCTCTCAACTGTGAACCTGAACAAACCATGTTGCAATGCAAGGGGTGTAAATACATACATTTTTTTACATGTGGGGTAAATACTGGCTGCTTTTGCATGTAGCTCCCAAATACTGCACAACTTTATTATTACTCTACAATTTAGATGTCAGTTTGGAAACATTCCTCCCAAATCTCTGTACATTTTAAATCTGCCCCACCTGTAGTGCAGCATGGTTTCACCAAAATGATCAGTTGAGAGATCTCTCTCTATTCCCAACTCTGAATCAGGCCCAGAATGCAGAAAGGTAAAAACAGAATGCAGAAAGGTAAAAACAGAATGCAGGAAGGTAAAAACAGAATGCAGACAGGTAAAAACAAGATGCAGAATGGTAAAAACAGAATACAGGAAGGTAAAAACTGAAAGCAGAAAAGTAAAAACAAGATGCAGAAAGGTTAAAACAGAATACAGAAAGGTAAAAACAGAATGCAGGAAGGTAAAAACAGAATACAGAAAGGTAAAAACAGAATACAGAAAGGTAAAAACAGAATACAGAAAGGTAAGAACAAAATGCAGAAAGGTAAAAACAGAATTCAGAAAGGTAAAAACAGAATGCAGAAAGGTAAAAACAGATTGCAGGAAGGTAAAAACAGAATGCAGAAAGGTAAAAACCTAATGCAAAAAGGTAAAAAAGAATTCAGAAAGGTAAAAACAGAATGCAGAAAGGTAAAAACAGAATGCAAAAAGGTAAAAAAGAATTCAGAAAGGTAAAAACAGAATGCAGAAAGGTAAAAACAGAATGCAAAAAGGTAAAAAAGAATTCAGAAAGGTAAAAACAGAATGCAGAAAACTCAGTTTATTCCCTACCATCGGTAGCTGAATTATTATACTACACGTAGATGCTAACAGGACCAATTTGCACATTGCCAACACACAGCAACGTCCTGTTAAATAGTGGCTGAGCTACATTCATGCTGCTGACTTCAGTTCATTCCAGCAAACTTAATTAATGGGAGAAGTACTGTACAGTTCATTTACATCAGAGCCGCTAAGTAAATAAAAAATAAATAAAATCTGATTTTCACGATGGAGTAAGAGACTGAATTGTAAAACGAAATGAAAAGGCAATTTGTAAAATGTTTAAAGAAAAAAGTGTGTATAAATATTAACCAAGTGAGAATAGTGCGATATTGGACAAGAACAAACAGAGCCCTAATGACAGATTTTTATTACTTGTTAAAAGGGCAAAAAAAAAAAAGCCTCAGCCTTATATCTGAGCACACACGTAATAAAACACTTTCTGATTTCCTAAAACGTACTTAAAAAGTCAATTGAATTTCTGTTAAGTAGCCTATTTTAATAATAAACAGTAATTTTAGCTATATCACACATCATTTAACTAGTGTGGGGTTGGGGCTTTTGCAGATGATAAGACGGATGGAACAAAACAAGTTACATAAACAGACCTTACACCTGGCCGTCGGCCACGCTGAGTATGAAACTTTTATTAGGAAAACGATATTCCCGGCTGGCTAATGAATGGGCTTAGCCACGGCCGTCAGTTTAACTCGCGCAATATACAAACGCCACTCATTGCTGGCTCAAGTAAACAAGCGCCCCTCCATAGACAGTAATCTTATCCCAGCAATAGAAAACATGTCCCCATTTTCTCCCTTTTCAACAATGCTCAACGTCAGTTAAATCTATTGTAATAATATGTGCAAGGGGCGGCAGCCTGGAGCGAAGGGGAAAGGGGCATGGGGGGGGGGTTTGCCGGGATCTGTAACAAGATTTAAAAATCAACTGTAGTATCTATAGCTATAGGTATATTATGTTTTTGGGGTTAGGGATGTTTTTGCCCATATTCATAATAATGTCGACAGATAAAATGTTGACTTGTTGAGAATGTTGACAAACAATGGCAACATTCAATATCACAAACTCGATATTTGAAATGTCGGCAGGTACGTAATGAACGCTCAGTTCATTGGCTGAGAGAGAGGTGAGCCTCCGCCTTTCTCAGCCAATGAACGGTTCCCACCATTGACTTCAATGGTGAGAACCAATAGGTAACCTTTAGCCACTCATTGGCTCGCCTCTCTCGGCCAATGAGCACTTAACCAGAGCCAGCCCTAGGCATAGGCATTATAAGAATGCCTAGGGGCGATTGGAATGCCTTAGGGGCATTCCAAGGCTCTGCCACTGCGGCTGCCCCCGTACAGGCCCGGTGACAGGGGGGTACAAAGGTACCCCCGTCCCGGGCCCCGAGGTTCAGCGCGGCCCCAACAGGGTCATGGCTGATTAACTTAATAATCAAGGACGAGAGGCTGCGCCGCTCGTCCGGGTCGACGCGACGCAAATAGACAATGGGGACGGACCCCATCCCTGGCTGGAAACGAGCGCTGCGCACTGCGCATGCGCTACCGTGAAGAAGGACGATGTCACATCATTACGCATGAAGTTGCGCCCGCGCTGCGCTGTCCCGGCCTTCTACCCCTACCGCAGCAGCAGCCTCCAATGAAGAGCTGGAGGTAGATTGCAATCACACTCCGCTCCTGTGATATTGGCTACAGGCACCTTCCCCAGCCCAGTGGCAGCCACAGTATTGTATCAAGATTTGGGGTCAGTGGATTTTTTCCTTATTTTTATTTAATTTCTGTTCTAATGAAATCCATATATATATACGCTGCTCAAAAAAATAAAGGGAAGACTAAAATAACACATCCTAGATCTGAATGAATGAAATATTCTTATTAAATACTTTGTTCTTTACATAGTTGAATGTGCTGACACCAAAATCACACAAAAATTATGATTGGAAATCAAATTTATTAACCCATGGAGGTCTGGTTTTGGAGCCACACTCAAAATTAAAGTGGAAAAACACACTACAGGCTGCTCCAACTTTGATGTAATGTCAAACTGAGGCTCAGTAGTGTGTGTGGTGTCCACGTGCCTGTATGACCTCCCTACAATGCCTGGGCATGCTCCTGATGAGGTGGCGGATGGACTCCTGAGGGATCTCCTCCCAGACCTGGACTAAAGCATCTGCCAACTCCTGGACAGTCTGTGGTGCAACGTGGTGTTGGTGGATGGAGCGAGACATGACGTCCCAGATGTGCTCAATTGGATTCAGGTCTGGGGAACGGGCGGGCCAGTCCATAGCATCAATGCCTTCGTCTTGCAGGAACTGCTCACACACTCGAGCCACATGAGGTCTAGCATTGTCTTCCATTAGGAGGAACCCAGGGCCAACCGCACCAGCATATGGTCTCACAAGGGTCTGAGGATCTCATCTCGGTACCTAATGGCAGTCAGGCTACCTCTAGCGAGCACATGAAGGGCTGTGCGGCCCCCCAAAGAAATGCCACCCCACACCATTACTGACCCACTGCCAAACCGGTCATGCTGGAGGATGTTGCAGGCAGCAGAACGTTCTCCTTGACGTCTCCAGACTCTGTCACATGTGCTCAGTGTGAACCTGCTTTCATATGTGAAGAGCACAGGGCGCCAGAGGCAAATTTGCCAATCTTGGTGTTCTCTGGCAAATGCCAAACGTCCTGCACGGTGTTGGGCTGTAAGCACAACCCCCACCTGTGGACGTCGGGCCCTCATACCACCCTCATGGAGTCTGTTTCTGACTGTTTGAGCAGACACATGCACATCTGTGGCCTGCTGGAGGTCATTTTGCAGGGCTCTGGCAGTGCTCCTCCTGTTCCTCCTTGCACAAAGGCGGAGGTAGCAGTCCTGCTGCTGCGTTGTTGCCCTCCTACGGCCTCCTCCACGTCTCTTGATGTACTGGCCTGTCTCTTGGTAGCGCCTCCATGCTCTGGACACTACGCTGACAGACACAGCAAACCTTCTTGCCACAGCTCCCATTGATATGCCATCCTGGATGAGTTGCACTACCTGAGCCACTTGTGTGGGTTGTAGACTCCGTCTCATGCTACCACTAGAGTGACAGCACCGCCAGCATTCAAAAGTGACCAAAACATCAGCCAAAAAGCATAGGAACTGAGAAGTGGTCTGTGGTCACCACCTGCAGAACCACTCCTTTACTGGGGGTGTCTTGCTAATTGCCTATAATTTCCACCTGCTTCCTAAGTGGACAGTTTGATTTCACAGAAGTGTGAATGACTTGGAGTTACATTGTGTTGTTTAAGTCTTCCCTGTATTTTTTTGAGCAGTGTATATATATATATATATGTATATGTATATATATGTATGTATATATATATATATATATATATGTGTGTGTGTATATATATATATATATGTGTGTGTATATATATTTATATATATATATGTGTGCGTATGTATATATATATATATATATATTAGGGGTGTGCACCGGCCACTTTTCGTGTTTTGTGTTTTGGTTTTGGATCTGGATCTTTCTTCGTGTTTTGGATCTGGATTGGTTTTGCCAATACCACCCTTCCGTGTTTTGGGTTCTGGGTTTTGTGTTTTGGATCTGTATTTTTTTAAAAAAAAGCATAAAAACAGCTAAAATCACAGAATTTGTAGGTTTTTCTGCTCCTATGCTATTATTAACCTCAATAACCTTAATTTCCACTCATTTCCAGTCTATTCTGAACACCTCACACCTCACAATAGTGTTTTTATGTCCAAAACGTTGCACCGAGGTAGCTGGATGACTATGCTAAGCGACACGAGTGGGCGGCACAAACACGTGACCCATCTAGGCGTGAAACTGCAGTGGCAGACAGGATGGCAGTTTGAAAAACTAGGCCCCAAACTGTACATAATGCAAAGAAAAAAAAGAGGTGCAAGATGGAATTGTCCTTGGGCCCTCCCACCCACCCTTATGTTGTATAAACAGGACATGCACACTTTAACAAACCAATCATTTCAGCGCCAGGGTCTGCCACACAACTGTGGCTGAAATGATTGGTTCGTTTGGGCCCCCACAAAACAAGCTGGCAATTAATGTGTCCCTGCACAAACTGGCTCTATGGAGGCAAGATGTCATCCTCATCCTCCTCATCCACCGATTCCTCACCCTCTTCAGTGTGTACATCCTCATCCTCACAAAGTATTAACTCGTCCCCACTTGAATCCACCACCACAGGTCCCTCTGTACCTTCTGGAGGCTGGTCTCCCTGGAAGAGCTGATAATTCATTTTGATGAACATCATCTTCTCCACATTCTGTGGAAGCAACCTCCTACGCCTTTCGCTGACAAGGTTCCCGGCTGCACTAAACACTCTTTCGGAGTACACACTGGAGGGGGGGCAACTCAGGTAAAATAGAGCCAGTTTGTACAGGGGCCTCCAAATTGCCTCTTTTTCCTGCCAGTACAGGTATGGACTGTCTGCCATGCCTACTTGGATGCTGTCACCGATGTAATCCTCCACCATTCTGTCAATGGTGACAGTATCATATGCAGTGACAGTAGACATGTCAGAAATTGTTGCCAGGTCCTTCAGTCCGGACCAGATGTCCAAACTTGGTCCTGCCTGCCCTGCATCACTGCCAGCGGGTTGCTTAGGATACCTAAGTTTTTTCCTGGCAGCCCCAGTTGCAGGAGAAAATGAAGAAGGAGCCGTTGACGTGTCACGTTCCGCTTCAGCTGACAGTGTGTTCACCAGCAGGTCTTTGCACCTCTGCAGGCTTGTGTCAGCCGGAAAGAGAGACACCACATAGGCTTTAAACCTAGGATCGAGCACGGTGGCCAAAACGTAGTGGTCTGATTTCAACAGATTGACCACCCTGGAATCCTGGCAAAGCGAATGAAGGGCTTCATCCACAAGTCCCACATGCCGAGCGGAATCGCTCCGTCTTAGCTCCTCCTTCACTTTCTCCAGCTGCTTCTGCAAAAGCCTGATGAGGGGAATGACCTGACTCAAGCTGGCAGTGTCTGAACTGACTTCACGTGTGGCAAGTTCGAAGGGCTGGAGAACCTTGCACAACACGGAAATCATTCTCCACTGCGCTTGAGTCAGGTGCATACCCCCTCCTTTGCCTATGTCATAGGTGGATGTATAGGCTTGTATGGCCTTTTGCTGCTCCTCCATCCTCTGAAGCATATAGAGGGTTGAGTTCCACCGCGTCACAACCTCTTGCTTCAGGTGATGGCGGGGCAGGTTCAAGAGTGTTTGCTGGCGCTCCAGTCTTCGGCACGCAGTCGCTGAATGGCGAAAGTGGCCAGAAATTTTTCGGGCCACCCAAAGCGTCTCCTGCACGCCCCTGTCGCTTTTCAGAAAATTCTGCACCACCAAGTTTATTGTGTGAGCAAAACATGGGACGTGCTGGAATTTGCCCAGATGTAATGCCCGCACAATATTGGTGGCGTTGTCAGATATCACAAATCCCCAGGAGAGTCTAAGTGGGGTAAGCCACTGGGCGATGATTTCCCTCAGTTTCTCTAAGAGGTTGTCGGCGGTGTGCCTCTTACTGAAACCGGTGATACACAGCGTAGCCTGCCTTGTAACGAGCTGGCATTTCTGAGATGCTGCTACTGGTGACGCTGCTGCTGCTGTCGTACTTCATCCTCCTCGCTAAGGACTGTTGGAGGGTCAATTGTTTAGTAAAAGTAGTGGTGTTCCTACTTCCTCTCTGGGATGATGAACGACTCCCAGCAGCAGCAACAGCAGCAGCGGCAGCAGTAGGCGTAGCAATGCAGGATCCTCCGGAGGAATCCCGGATAGGAGAGTCAGTCATGCCAGTGACATGGCCTGCAGGACTACTTCCGATCCTAACTAAGGAGGAAATTGACGAGGAGGGAGTTGACGGTGTGGTTTGCAGGCGCTTGGATACAACAGGACAACGGGATTTAGGTGTCCCTGGACTGCTTACGGTCTTAGCCAAAGTTTCTGAACTTGACAGTAACTTTTTATGAACGCGCTGCAGGTGCCGTATAAGGGAGGATGTTCCTAGGTGGTTGACGTCCCTACCCCTACTTATTTCACCTTTACATATGGTACATATGGCAAGACAGTTGTTGTCCGGATTTGGATAGAAATATTGCCAGACCAAAGAGGTGGAATGTTTGGTCTTCTGCCCAGGCATGACCGTGATGGGCTTTTTCATCCCACGGACAACAACTGTCTCCCCCGGAGCCTGATTTAAACAAACCACATCACCATCAGAATCCTCCTCGCCAACTTCCTCCTCAGCGCCAGCTACACCAGTATCCTCATCCTGTTGTACTTCAACAGTGACATCTTCAATTTGCATATCAGCAAGTGGACTGTGGGTGCTCCTTTCAGCACTTGCAGGGGGCGTGCAAATGGTGGAAAGAGCCACCTCTTCCCGTCCAGTGCTGGGAAGGTCAGGCATCGCAACCACCACCACACTTGGACTCTCCTTGGGGATTTGTGATATCTTCTTAGAAAGCACAGTTCTTCGCTGTGCTTTTGCCAGCTTAACTCTTTTGATTTTTTTAGTGGGAGGAGGGCTTCCATCGTCATGTGAAGCTGAACCACTAGTCATGAACATACTAGGGATCGACCTTAGCCGTTCCTTGCCACTCCGTGTCGTAAATGGCATATTGGCAAGTTTACGTTTCTCTTCAGCTGATTTAAATGTCTTTTTCAAGGTCATTTTCCTGAACTTTGCCATTTGGGATTGTATGTGCCCTCTACTATGACATTGGGCATCGGCCTTGGCAGACGACGTTGATGGCATGTTATCGTCTATGTCATGACTAGTGGCAGCAGCTTCAGCACTAGGAGGAAGTGGTTCTTGATCTTTCTCTATTTTATTTTTATCGGAGAAAGTTTGGTCCTCCATTTATGTTATATCGATTTGATATATACGTGCGGCTAAACACAGAAAATAATTTTTTTTGGGGTTTGGACTGGAGTGTACTTTGTGGGTTACAGCACCCTTTAACGGTCAAGCCAGCCGGCCCTTTACTTATGACACAGGCGCACGCTTGGCACTACTTTGTTGATGCACGTGCGGCTACTGCGCACACAATTCACAAACACAGAAAATAATTTTTTTTTGGTTTGGACTGGAGTGTACTTTCGGGGGTTACAGCACCCTTTAACGGTCAAGCCAGCCGGCCCTTTACTTATGACACAGGCGCACGCTTGGCACTACTTTGTTGATGCACGTGCGGCTACTGCGCACACAATTCACAAACACAGAAAATAATTTTTTTTTTGGTTTGGACTGGAGTGTACTTTCGGGGGTTACAGCACCCTTAACGGTCAAGCCAGCCGGCCCTTTACTTATGACACAGGCGCACGCTTGGCACTACTTTGTTGATGCACGTGCGGCTACTGCGCACACAATTCACAAACACAGAAAATAATTTTTTTTTGGTTTGGACTGGAGTGTACTTTCGGGGGTTACAGCACCCTTTAACGGTCAAGCCAGCCGGCCCTTTACTTATGACACAGGCGCACGCTTGGCACTACTTTGTTGATGCACGTGCGGCTACTGCGCACACAATTCACAAACACAGAAAATAATTTTTTTTTTGGTTTGGACTGGAGTGTACTTTGGGGGTTACAGCACCCTTTAACGGTCAAGCCAGCCGGCCCTTTACTTATGACACAGGCGCACGCTTGGCACTACTTTGTTGATGCACGTGCGGCTACTGCGCACACAATTCACAAACACAGAAAATAATTTTTTTTTGGTTTGGACTGGAGTGTACTTTCGGGGGTTACAGCACCCTTAACGGTCAAGCCAGCCGGCCCTTTACTTATGACACAGGCGCACGCTTGGCACTACTTTGTTGATGCACGTGCGGCTACTGCGCACACAATTCACAAACACAGAAAATAATTTTTTTTTGGTTTGGACTGGAGTGTACTTTCGGGGGTTACAGCACCCTTTAACGGTCAAGCCAGCCGGCCCTTTACTTATGACACAGGCGCACGCTTGGCACTACTTTGTTGATGCACGTGCGGCTACTGCGCACACAATTCACAAACACAGAAAATAGTTTTTTTTTTGGTTTGGACTGGAGTGTACTTTCGGGGGTTACAGCACCCTTAACGGTCAAGCCAGCCGGCCCTTTACTTATGACACAGGCGCACGCTTGGCACTACTTTGTTGATGCACGTGCGGCTACTGCGCACACAATTCACAAACACAGAAAATAATTTTTTTTTGGTTTGGACTGGAGTGTACTTTCGGGGGTTACAGCACCCTTAACGGTCAAGCCAGCCGGCCCTTTACTTATGACACAGGTGCACGCTTGGCACTACTTTGTTGATGCACGTGCGGCTACTGCGCACACAATTCACAAACACAGAAAATAATTTTTTTTTTGGTTTGGACTGGAGTGTACTTTCGGGGGTTACAGCACCCTTAACGGTCAAGCCAGCCGGCCCTTTACTTATGACACAGGCGCACGCTTGGCACTACTTTGTTGATGCACGTGCGGCTACTGCGCACACAATTCACAAACACAGAAAATAATTTTTTTTTGGTTTGGACTGGAGTATACTTTCGGGGGTTACAGCACCCTTAACGGTCAAGCCAGCCGGCCCTTTACTTATGACACAGGCGCACGCTTGGCACTACTTTGTTGATGCACGTGCGGCTACTGCGCACACAATTCACAAACACAGAAAATAATTTTTTTTTTGGTTTGGACTGGAGTGTACTTTCGGGGGTTACAGCACCCTTAACGGTCAAGCCAGCCGGCCCTTTACTTATGACACAGGCGCACGCTTGGCACTACTTTGTTGATGCACGTGCGGCTACTGCGCACACAATTCACAAACACAGAAAATAATTTTTTTTTGGTTTGGACTGGAGTGTACTTTCGGGGGTTACAGCACCCTTTAACGGTCAAGCCAGCCGGCCCTTTACTTATGACACAGGCGCACGCTTGGCACTACTTTGTTGATGCACGTGCGGCTACTGCGCACACAATTCACAAACACAGAAAATAATTTTTTTTTTGGTTTGGACTGGAGTGTACTTTCGGGGGTTACAGCACCCTTAATGGTCAAGCCAGCCGGCCCTTTACTTATGACACAGGCGCACGCTTGGCACTACTGTGTTGATGCACGTGCGGCTACTGCGCACACAATTCACAAACACAGAAAATAATTTTTTTTTTGGTTTGGACTGGAGTGTACTTTCGGGGGTTACAGCACCCTTAACGGTCAAGCCAGCCGGCCCTTTACTTATGACACAGGCGCACGCTTGGCACTACTTTGTTGATGCACGTGCGGCTACTGCGCACACAATTCACAAACACAGAAAATAATTTTTTTTTTGGTTTGGACTGGAGTGTACTTTCGGGGGTTACAGCACCCTTAACGGTCAAGCCAGCCGGCCCTTTACTTATGACACAGGCGCACGCTTGGCACTACTTTGTTGATGCACGTGCGGCTACTGCGCACACAATTCACAAACACAGAAAATAATTTTTTTTTGGTTTGGACTGGAGTGTACTTTCGGGGGTTACAGCACCCTTTAACGGTCAAGCCAGCCGGCCCTTTACTTATGACACAGGCGCACGCTTGGCACTACTTTGTTGATGCACGTGCGGCTACTGCGCACACAATTCACAAACACAGAAAATATATTATATTTTTAGCACTTGGGGGGAGCACCCCTGATGGACAGAGCACCCCCTGGACAACACTACAGCACCTCTTTAGGACTGGGACACTGCACAGGACTTTGGAGTGGACACAGCCCCTATGGAGAACTGACTGCACAACACAGTCCAGCCAGCCCCTATGGACTTTGAAGTAGTGGACACAGCCCCTATTAACAACAGCAGCACAGCACAACACAGCCAGCCCCTATGGACTTTGAAGTAGTGGACAACAGCAGCACTACACTACACTACACTACACAGCCCTAACTCCCACCCTCCCTCTTCACTGTCCACAGCCGAGTGAGAAAATGGCGCCGACGTGGGTACCTTATATAGGATCCAAAACCCGCGAGACTCGGAAGGCGGGAAGATGACGTTTTGCCTCGATTTCAGAATCCGAGTCAGGCGGGAAAAGTCGAGCCTGACTCGGATCGGACTCGGATCGGGGGGGCTCGGGGGGGTTCGGATTTCAGAAATCCGAACCCGCTCACCCCTAATATATATATATATATTAGGGGTGTGCACCGGCCACTTTTCGTGTTTTGTGTTTTGGTTTTGGATCTGGATCTTTCTTCGTGTTTTGGATCTGGATTGGTTTTGCCAAAACCACCCTTCCGTGTTTTGGGTTCTGGGTTTTGTGTTTTGGATCTGTATTTTTTTAAAAAAAAGCATAAAAACAGCTAAAATCACAGAATTTGTAGGTTTTTCTGCTCCTATGCTATTATTAACCTCAATAACCTTAATTTCCACTCATTTCCAGTCTATTCTGAACACCTCACACCTCACAATAGTGTTTTTATGTCCAAAACGTTGCACCGAGGTAGCTGGATGACTATGCTAAGCGACACGAGTGGGCGGCACAAACACGTGACCCATCTAGGCGTGAAACTGCAGTGGCAGACAGGATGGCAGTTTGAAAAACTAGGCCCCAAACTGTACATAATGCAAAGAAAAAAAAGAGGTGCAAGATGGAATTGTCCTTGGGCCCTCCCACCCACCCTTATGTTGTATAAACAGGACATGCACACTTTAACAAACCAATCATTTCAGCGCCAGGGTCTGCCACACAACTGTGGCTGAAATGATTGGTTCGTTTGGGCCCCCACAAAACAAGCTGGCAATTAATGTGTCCCTGCACAAACTGGCTCTATGGAGGCAAGATGTCATCCTCATCCTCCTCATCCACCGATTCCTCACCCTCTTCAGCATCCTCATCCTCACAAAGTATTAACTCGTCCCCACTTGAATCCACCACCACAGGTCCCTCTGTACCTTCTGGAGGCTGGTCTCCCTGGAAGAGCTGATAATTCATTTTGATGAACATCATCTTCTCCACATTCTGTGGAAGCAACCTCCTACGCCTTTCGCTGACAAGGTTCCCGGCTGCACTAAACACTCTTTCGGAGTACACACTGGAGGGGGGGCAACTCAGGTAAAATAGAGCCAGTTTGTACAGGGGCCTCCAAATTGCCTCTTTTTCCTGCCAGTACAGGTATGGACTGTCTGCCATGCCTACTTGGATGCTGTCACCGATGTAATCCTCCACCATTCTGTCAATGGTGACAGTATCATATGCAGTGACAGTAGACATGTCAGAAATTGTTGCCAGGTCCTTCAGTCCGGACCAGATGTCCAAACTTGGTCCTGCCTGCCCTGCATCACCGCCAGCGGGTTGCTTAGGATACCTACGTTTTTTCCTGGCAGCCCCAGTTGCAGGAGAAAATGAAGAAGGAGCCGTTGACGTGTCACGTTCCGCTTCAGCTGACAGTGTGTTCACCAGCAGGTCTTTGCACCTCTGCAGGCTTGTGTCGGCCGGAAAGAGAGACACCACATAGGCTTTAAACCTAGGATCGAGCACGGTGGCCAAAACGTAGTGGTCTGATTTCAACAGATTGACCACCCTGGAATCCTGGCAAAGCGAATGAAGGGCTTCATCCACAAGTCCCACATGCCGAGCGGAATCGCTCCGTCTTAGCTCCTCCTTCACTTTCTCCAGCTGCTTCTGCAAAAGCCTGATGAGGGGAATGACCTGACTCAAGCTGGCAGTGTCTGAACTGACTTCACGTGTGGCAAGTTCGAAGGGCTGGAGAACCTTGCACAACACGGAAATCATTCTCCACTGCGCTTGAGTCAGGTGCATACCCCCTCCTTTGCCTATGTCATAGGTGGATGTATAGGCTTGTATGGCCTTTTGCTGCTCCTCCATCCTCTGAAGCATATAGAGGGTTGAGTTCCACCGCGTCACAACCTCTTGCTTCAGGTGATGGCGGGGCAGGTTCAAGAGTGTTTGCTGGCGCTCCAGTCTTCGGCACGCAGTCGCTGAATGGCGAAAGTGGCCAGAAATTTTTCGGGCCACCCAAAGCGTCTCCTGCACGCCCCTGTCGCTTTTCAGAAAATTCTGCACCACCAAGTTTATTGTGTGAGCAAAACATGGGACGTGCTGGAATTTGCCCAGATGTAATGCCCGCACAATATTGGTGGCGTTGTCAGATATCACAAATCCCCAGGAGAGTCTAAGTGGGGTAAGCCACTGGGCGATGATTTCCCTCAGTTTCTCTAAGAGGTTGTCGGCGGTGTGCCTCTTACTGAAACCGGTGATACACAGCGTAGCCTGCCTTGTAACGAGCTGGCATTTCTGAGATGCTGCTACTGGTGACGCTGCTGCTGTTGCTGCGTAAGGTGATACATCTACCCAGTGGGCTGTCA
Source organism: Taudactylus pleione (assembly GCA_031769625.1). Classification (NCBI taxonomy): domain Eukaryota; kingdom Metazoa; phylum Chordata; class Amphibia; order Anura; family Myobatrachidae; genus Taudactylus; species Taudactylus pleione. Next base: position 1,412,800 of record JAUIMM010000952.1, read on the forward strand.
CAGTCATATAGTCCTTAGTCTGCCCTGTTCCACTTGTCCACATGTCCGTGGTTAAGTGGACATTGTGTACAACGGCATTTTTCAGGACACTGAGGACACTTTTTCTGACGTTTCTGTACAGTCTCGGTATCGCCTGCCTAGTGAAGTGGAATCTAGACGGGATTTGGAACCGGGGACACACTACCTCCATCAATTGTCTAAATCCCACTGCACTAATGGCGGATACCGGACGCACGTCTAACACCAACATAGCAGTCAAGGCCTCAGTTATACGTTTTGCTTCAGGATGACTGCTGTCGTACTTCATCCTCCTCGCTAAGGACTGTTGGAGGGTCAATTGTTTAGTAAAAGTAGTGGTGTTCCTACTTCCTCTCTGGGATGATGAACGACTCCCAGCAGCAGCAACAGCAGCAGCGGCAGCAGTAGGCGTAGCAATGCAGGATCCTCCGGAGGAATCCCGGATAGGAGAGTCAGTCATGCCAGTGACATGGCCTGCAGGACTACTTCCGATCCTAACTAAGGAGGAAATTGACGAGGAGGGAGTTGACGGTGTGGTTTGCAGGCGCTTGGATACAACAGGACAACGGGATTTAGGTGTCCCTGGACTGCTTACGGTCTTAGCCAAAGTTTCTGAACTTAACAGTAACTTTTTATGAACGCGCTGCAGGTGCCGTATAAGGGAGGATGTTCCTAGGTGGTTGACGTCCCTACCCCTACTTATTTCACCTTTACATATGGTACATATGGCAAGACAGTTGTTGTCCGGATTTGGATAGAAATATTGCCAGACCAAAGAGGTGGAATGTTTGGTCTTCTGCCCAGGCATGACCGTGATGGGCTTTTTCATCCCACGGACAACAACTGTCTCCCCCGGAGCCTGATTTAAACAAACCACATCACCATCAGAATCCTCCTCGCCAACTTCCTCCTCAGCGCCAGCTACACCAGTATCCTCATCCTGTTGTACTTCAACAGTGACATCTTCAATTTGCATATCAGCAAGTGGACTGTGGGTGCTCCTTTCAGCACTTGCAGGGGGCGTGCAAATGGTGGAAAGAGCCACCTCTTCCCGTCCAGTGCTGGGAAGGTCAGGCATCGCAACCACCACCACACTTGGACTCTCCTTGGGGATTTGTGATATCTTCTTAGAAAGCACAGTTCTTCGCTGTGCTTTTGCCAGCTTAACTCTTTTGATTTTTTTAGTGGGAGGAGGGCTTCCATCGTCATGTGAAGCTGAACCACTAGTCATGAACATACTAGGGATCGACCTTAGCCGTTCCTTGCCACTCCGTGTCGTAAATGGCATATTGGCAAGTTTACGTTTCTCTTCAGCTGATTTAAATGTCTTTTTCAAGGTCATTTTCCTGAACTTTGCCATTTGGGATTGTATGTGCCCTCTACTATGACATTGGGCATCGGCCTTGGCAGACGACGTTGATGGCATGTTATCGTCTATGTCATGACTAGTGGCAGCAGCTTCAGCACTAGGAGGAAGTGGTTCTTGATCTTTCTCTATTTTATTTTTATCGGAGAAAGTTTGGTCCTCCATTTATGTTATATCGATTTGATATATACGTGCGGCTAAACACAGAAAATAATTTTTTTTGGGGTTTGGACTGGAGTGTACTTTGTGGGTTACAGCACCCTTTAACGGTCAAGCCAGCCGGCCCTTTACTTATGACACAGGCGCACGCTTGGCACTACTTTGTTGATGCACGTGCGGCTACTGCGCACACAATTCACAAACACAGAAAATAATTTTTATTTGGTTTGGACTGGAGTGTACTTTCGGGGGTTACAGCACCCTTTAACGGTCAAGCCAGCCGGCCCTTTACTTATGACACAGGCGCACGCTTGGCACTACTTTGTTGATGCACGTGCGGCTACTGCGCACACAATTCACAAACACAGAAAATAATTTTTTTTTTGGTTTGGACTGGAGTGTACTTTCGGGGGTTACAGCACCCTTAACGGTCAAGCCAGCCGGCCCTTTACTTATGACACAGGCGCACGCTTGGCACTACTGTGTTGATGCACGTGCGGCTACTGCGCACACAATTCACAAACACAGAAAATAATTTTTTTTTTGGTTTGGACTGGAGTGTACTTTCGGGGGTTACAGCACCCTTAACGGTCAAGCCAGCCGGCCCTTTACTTATGACACAGACGCACGCTTGGCACTACTTTGTTGATGCACGTGCGGCTACTGCGCACACAATTCACAAACACAGAAAATAATTTTTTTTTGGTTTGGACTGGAGTGTACTTTCGGGGGTTACAGCACCCTTTAACGGTCAAGCCAGCCGGCCCTTTACTTATGACACAGGCGCACGCTTGGCACTACTTTGTTGATGCACGTGCGGCTACTGCGCACACAATTCACAAACACAGAAAATAATTTTTTTTTTGGTTTGGACTGGAGTGTACTTTCGGGGGTTACAGCACCCTTAACGGTCAAGCCAGCCGGCCCTTTACTTATGACACAGGCGCACGCTTGGCACTACTGTGTTGATGCACGTGCGGCTACTGCGCACACAATTCACAAACACAGAAAATAATTTTTTTTTTGGTTTGGACTGGAGTGTACTTTCGGGGGTTACAGCACCCTTAACGGTCAAGCCAGCCGGCCCTTTACTTATGACACAGGCGCACGCTTGGCACTACTTTGTTGATGCACGTGCGGCTACTGCGCACACAATTCACAAACACAGAAAATAATTTTTTTTTTGGTTTGGACTGGAGTGTACTTTCGGGGGTTACAGCACCCTTAACGGTCAAGCCAGCCGGCCCTTTACTTATGACACAGGCGCACGCTTGGCACTACTTTGTTGATGCACGTGCGGCTACTGCGCACACAATTCACAAACACAGAAAATAATTTTTTTTTGGTTTGGACTGGAGTGTACTTTCGGGGGTTACAGCACCCTTTAACGGTCAAGCCAGCCGGCCCTTTACTTATGACACAGGCGCACGCTTGGCACTACTTTGTTGATGCACGTGCGGCTACTGCGCACACAATTCACAAACACAGAAAATATATTATATTTTTAGCACTTGGGGGGAGCACCCCTGATGGACAGAGCACCCCCTGGACAACACTACAGCACCTCTTTAGGACTGGGACACTGCACAGGACTTTGGAGTGGACACAGCCCCTATGGAGAACTGACTGCACAACACAGTCCAGCCAGCCCCTATGGACTTTGAAGTAGTGGACACAGCCCCTATTAACAACAGCAGCACAGCACAACACAGCCAGCCCCTATGGACTTTGAAGTAGTGGACAACAGCAGCACTACACTACACTACACTACACAGCCCTAACTCCCACCCTCCCTCTTCACTGTCCACAGCCGAGTGAGAAAATGGCGCCGACGTGGGTACCTTATATAGGATCCAAAACCCGCGAGACTCGGAAGGCGGGAAGATGACGTTTTGCCTCGATTTCAGAATCCGAGTCAGGCGGGAAAAGTCGAGCCTGACTCGGATCGGACTCGGATCGGGGGGGCTCGGGGGGGTTCGGATTTCAGAAATCCGAACCCGCTCACCCCTAATATATATATATATATTAGGGGTGTGCACCGGCCACTTTTCGTGTTTTGTGTTTTGGTTTTGGATCTGGATCTTTCTTCGTGTTTTGGATCTGGATTGGTTTTGCCAAAACCACCCTTCCGTGTTTTGGGTTCTGGGTTTTGTGTTTTGGATCTGTATTTTTTTTAAAAAAAGCATAAAAACAGCTAAAATCACAGAATTTGTAGGTTTTTCTGCTCCTATGCTATTATTAACCTCAATAACCTTAATTTCCACTCATTTCCAGTCTATTCTGAACACCTCACACCTCACAATAGTGTTTTTATGTCCAAAACGTTGCACCGAGGTAGCTGGATGACTATGCTAAGCGACACGAGTGGGCGGCACAAACACGTGACCCATCTAGGCGTGAAACTGCAGTGGCAGACAGGATGGCAGTTTGAAAAACTAGGCCCCAAACTGTACATAATGCAAAGAAAAAAAAGAGGTGCAAGATGGAATTGTCCTTGGGCCCTCCCACCCACCCTTATGTTGTATAAACAGGACATGCACACTTTAACAAACCAATCATTTCAGCGCCAGGGTCTGCCACACAACTGTGGCTGAAATGATTGGTTCGTTTGGGCCCCCACAAAACAAGCTGGCAATTAATGTGTCCCTGCACAAACTGGCTCTATGGAGGCAAGATGTCATCCTCATCCTCCTCATCCACCGATTCCTCACCCTCTTCAGCATCCTCATCCTCACAAAGTATTAACTCGTCCCCACTTGAATCCACCACCACAGGTCCCTCTGTACCTTCTGGAGGCTGGTCTCCCTGGAAGAGCTGATAATTCATTTTGATGAACATCATCTTCTCCACATTCTGTGGAAGCAACCTCCTACGCCTTTCGCTGACAAGGTTCCCGGCTGCACTAAACACTCTTTCGGAGTACACACTGGAGGGGGGGCAACTCAGGTAAAATAGAGCCAGTTTGTACAGGGGCCTCCAAATTGCCTCTTTTTCCTGCCAGTACAGGTATGGACTGTCTGCCATGCCTACTTGGATGCTGTCACCGATGTAATCCTCCACCATTCTGTCAATGGTGACAGTATCATATGCAGTGACAGTAGACATGTCAGAAATTGTTGCCAGGTCCTTCAGTCCGGACCAGATGTCCAAACTTGGTCCTGCCTGCCCTGCATCACCGCCAGCGGGTTGCTTAGGATACCTACGTTTTTTCCTGGCAGCCCCAGTTGCAGGAGAAAATGAAGAAGGAGCCGTTGACGTGTCACGTTCCGCTTCAGCTGACAGTGTGTTCACCAGCAGGTCTTTGCACCTCTGCAGGCTTGTGTCGGCCGGAAAGAGAGACACCACATAGGCTTTAAACCTAGGATCGAGCACGGTGGCCAAAACGTAGTGGTCTGATTTCAACAGATTGACCACCCTGGAATCCTGGCAAAGCGAATGAAGGGCTTCATCCACAAGTCCCACATGCCGAGCGGAATCGCTCCGTCTTAGCTCCTCCTTCACTTTCTCCAGCTGCTTCTGCAAAAGCCTGATGAGGGGAATGACCTGACTCAAGCTGGCAGTGTCTGAACTGACTTCACGTGTGGCAAGTTCGAAGGGCTGGAGAACCTTGCACAACACGGAAATCATTCTCCACTGCGCTTGAGTCAGGTGCATACCCCCTCCTTTGCCTATGTCATAGGTGGATGTATAGGCTTGTATGGCCTTTTGCTGCTCCTCCATCCTCTGAAGCATATAGAGGGTTGAGTTCCACCGCGTCACAACCTCTTGCTTCAGGTGATGGCGGGGCAGGTTCAAGAGTGTTTGCTGGCGCTCCAGTCTTCGGCACGCAGTCGCTGAATGGCGAAAGTGGCCAGAAATTTTTCGGGCCACCCAAAGCGTCTCCTGCACGCCCCTGTCGCTTTTCAGAAAATTCTGCACCACCAAGTTTATTGTGTGAGCAAAACATGGGACGTGCTGGAATTTGCCCAGATGTAATGCCCGCACAATATTGGTGGCGTTGTCAGATATCACAAATCCCCAGGAGAGTCTAAGTGGGGTAAGCCACTGGGCGATGATTTCCCTCAGTTTCTCTAAGAGGTTGTCGGCGGTGTGCCTCTTACTGAAACCGGTGATACACAGCGTAGCCTGCCTTGTAACGAGCTGGCATTTCTGAGATGCTGCTACTGGTGACGCTGCTGCTGTTGCTGCGTAAGGTGATACATCTACCCAGTGGGCTGTCACAGTCATATAGTCCTTAGTCTGCCCTGTTCCACTTGTCCACATGTCCGTGGTTAAGTGGACATTGTGTACAACGGCATTTTTCAGGACACTGAGGACACTTTTTCTGACGTTTCTGTACAGTCTCGGTATCGCCTGCCTAGTGAAGTGGAATCTAGACGGGATTTGGAACCGGGGACACACTACCTCCATCAATTGTCTAAATCCCACTGCACTAATGGCGGATACCGGACGCACGTCTAACACCAACATAGCAGTCAAGGCCTCAGTTATACGTTTTGCTTCAGGATGACTGCTGTCGTACTTCATCCTCCTCGCTAAGGACTGTTGGAGGGTCAATTGTTTAGTAAAAGTAGTGGTGTTCCTACTTCCTCTCTGGGATGATGAACGACTCCCAGCAGCAGCAACAGCAGCAGCGGCAGCAGTAGGCGTAGCAATGCAGGATCCTCCGGAGGAATCCCGGATAGGAGAGTCAGTCATGCCAGTGACATGGCCTGCAGGACTACTTCCGATCCTAACTAAGGAGGAAATTGACGAGGAGGGAGTTGACGGTGTGGTTTGCAGGCGCTTGGATACAACAGGACAACGGGATTTAGGTGTCCCTGGACTGCTTACGGTCTTAGCCAAAGTTTCTGAACTTAACAGTAACTTTTTATGAACGCGCTGCAGGTGCCGTATAAGGGAGGATGTTCCTAGGTGGTTGACGTCCCTACCCCTACTTATTTCACCTTTACATATGGTACATATGGCAAGACAGTTGTTGTCCGGATTTGGATAGAAATATTGCCAGACCAAAGAGGTGGAATGTTTGGTCTTCTGCCCAGGCATGACCGTGATGGGCTTTTTCATCCCACGGACAACAACTGTCTCCCCCGGAGCCTGATTTAAACAAACCACATCACCATCAGAATCCTCCTCGCCAACTTCCTCCTCAGCGCCAGCTACACCAGTATCCTCATCCTGTTGTACTTCAACAGTGACATCTTCAATTTGCATATCAGCAAGTGGACTGTGGGTGCTCCTTTCAGCACTTGCAGGGGGCGTGCAAATGGTGGAAAGAGCCACCTCTTCCCGTCCAGTGCTGGGAAGGTCAGGCATCGCAACCACCACCACACTTGGACTCTCCTTGGGGATTTGTGATATCTTCTTAGAAAGCACAGTTCTTCGCTGTGCTTTTGCCAGCTTAACTCTTTTGATTTTTTTAGTGGGAGGAGGGCTTCCATCGTCATGTGAAGCTGAACCACTAGTCATGAACATACTAGGGATCGACCTTAGCCGTTCCTTGCCACTCCGTGTCGTAAATGGCATATTGGCAAGTTTACGTTTCTCTTCAGCTGATTTAAATGTCTTTTTCAAGGTCATTTTCCTGAACTTTGCCATTTGGGATTGTATGTGCCCTCTACTATGACATTGGGCATCGGCCTTGGCAGACGACGTTGATGGCATGTTATCGTCTATGTCATGACTAGTGGCAGCAGCTTCAGCACTAGGAGGAAGTGGTTCTTGATCTTTCTCTATTTTATTTTTATCGGAGAAAGTTTGGTCCTCCATTTATGTTATATCGATTTGATATATACGTGCGGCTAAACACAGAAAATAATTTTTTTTTGGGTTTGGACTGGAGTGTACTTTGTGGGTTACAGCACCCTTTAACGGTCAAGCCAGCCGGCCCTTTACTTATGACACAGGCGCACGCTTGGCACTACTTTGTTGATGCACGTGCGGCTACTGCGCACACAATTCACAAACACAGAAAATAATTTTTATTTGGTTTGGACTGGAGTGTACTTTCGGGGGTTACAGCACCCTTTAACGGTCAAGCCAGCCGGCCCTTTACTTATGACACAGGCGCACGCTTGGCACTACTTTGTTGATGCACGTGCGGCTACTGCGCACACAATTCACAAACACAGAAAATAATTTTTTTTTTGGTTTGGACTGGAGTGTACTTTCGGGGGTTACAGCACCCTTAACGGTCAAGCCAGCCGGCCCTTTACTTATGACACAGGCGCACGCTTGGCACTACTGTGTTGATGCACGTGCGGCTACTGCGCACACAATTCACAAACACAGAAAATAATTTTTTTTTTGGTTTGGACTGGAGTGTACTTTCGGGGGTTACAGCACCCTTAACGGTCAAGCCAGC